>BSBK01006829.1:0-507216 GCA_027943335.1 Chamaecyparis obtusa | reverse complement strand
TGAGAATTAGCAAGATAAATAATGATAATTAACTAGGTAATTAATCAATATTCTAGTGTTAAGATGCTATTAATTAGGTAATTAATCATATCTTTGAGTTTGAAGTGAATTAGCTAGATTGAATTATTGATAAAAATCAAATGTCTACACATAATATCCCTATTAAATAATTTTGAAAAAAACAATCACCATCTATAGTTAAATCCAACATTAATATCATATTTACCCTCATCTCATCAATTTACTTGTAGATATTTAAAATTGTCAATAAAAACCATGATTTTGTAAGATGAATAGAAATGATGAGGAAACAACCTAAATTAGCTACTATCTTTGTAATAATTCAATGCATTATATTGAATAGAAAGATGAGATGATATTTGTCAAACTTAATATTACTTTTAATTAATAATTAATGTTCTAAACAAGTTGGAAGTAATTGACCACTTCATATTATGTCCACCATATTTGTCAACTTAATATTACTTTTAATTAATAATTAATGTTCTAGTTGTGAGCCTCTTATCTTGGAGGTGTCTACTCAAACCCCATGTTGATCTCTGAAGGCCTTGAGTTTCAGTCTAAAAAAATATCTAACAAAAATACTTCCAACAAAATATCATATATTTTGGCTCATTCTCTTAATAGATTTAACCAACATTTCATTTTTTATTTTTTAAATTTCACTTCTCTTTTCTTAGTCAATTTTTTATGAAGATTTGAATATTAAAGATAGTATACTAAAAAATGTATGCACAAATGATTGACTAATATAATTTATTCTTTATTTTATATCATAACAACTACTAAGGTATAGAAAACTATTGAATCTTCCCCTAAATACTTTTGAAAAATTCTAAGTTTATGATTTTTTAAAATGTATATGCATTTTAGTGGAAGCTTAATGATGAACATAATGAAAAGTAAGTACCATATGATTATACTTGAAAAAATAATAATTTGAAGACTTCCTTACCTGCCTAGGGGAAACCCATGTACGCATTTGACTGGTTTTCAATTGAGAATTGCTTAGGGAAAGAAGGAAGAAAGGACACTTTACCAATTCACTTAATAATTCAAAATATTTTGTTTAATTATATTGAATTGGCATACATTCTCTTTGGAGATTTTGTCCTTGAGAAGCGTCAACTTTACACAATGTTTTTGGGAGACCAAAATTCTGTCATCAAATATGATGAATGTCTGGTGAGATGGACAATAAAATTATTATTCCGCGTGGGGTTTGAAAAGGTCATACGGAAGTCAAATTTTATGATTACTCTATGCTTAAAACATTTAAAAAATAATAATTTAGTGTAACATTTTAGAATTCTTATAAAGTTCCACTTGTTTTTCCTTTATTCAACACTTAATTTTTTTTTAAATGGTGTTGGGATAAGATAAATAGGCCTATATATAGTGCTGCCATAATTGATGTTAATTTGGATTGTCATGCTTTATATAAATGATTTTATAGTACTTTTGAAAAGAAGGTTATAGTGCAGCAAAATTTCTGTTAAATATATATATATATATATATTTTTATAATTGTATATGATATCAAATAATTGTAGAGATAATTAGAAGTTTATATATATATATATATATATATATATATATATATATATATATATATATATATATATATCTATATATATATATATATATACATACATATATATATACATACATACATATATATATACATACATACATATATATATACATACATACATACATATATACATACTTACATATATATATATATATATATATATATATATAATATATATATATATAGTTAACTTTTTTATTGTACCACAATTTATTTTGTATTTTTATATTATTTCATGTATTAAAATAAATTTTAATTTCTTTAAAATATTTTTCTATTTGTATTGAAATTATACAATTAATTATTAAAAATTTTATGTTTCAATTTTTTTTGTTGAGTCAAAGTCAAATGAACAACTCTCTTCACAGGCTGGAGTGTGTTTGGAAATCTCCTTCTCCGGGTTGGGTAAAATTAAATTTTGATGGGGCATCAAAAGTTAACCCAGGTCCATCTAGTGCTCGGTGCATAATCCATTCCTCAGAGGGTCAAATCATTGCTCAACTAGCTTTGCCATTAGAACCGGATACTAATAATGCGGCAGAGATCAAAGCTCTTTATCATGGTTTAATATTAGTCAGAGAGTTAAATCTTAACAAAGTTGAGATAGAAGGAGATTCAATGATAGTCATAAATGCAATTAGGACAGGGTTCATAACTAACTGAAAACTTCAATCCTTCTTAGAAAACATACTAAGTTTAATTTCAAAATTTGAATCCTCAACGGCCAACCACATTTACTGTGAAGGCAATGGTAAAGTTGATGAGTTGGCAAATCAAGCAGCAAACGACATCCACTTCAGATCAATTCCAACGGTTGGCAGGCCTCGACAAATCCATCAAATTTAACTTGCAGAGTACAATCTTACAAAATCGGTCACATCGACTGTGTAATCTTTTCAAGTTGGACAAGTTGCTTGATCAACAATCTCACCTCACCTTCATAAATGTCTCATCATCTTGAATGAAGCATATTGTATGTCAGGAAGGGCTGGCTTTTTTAGACAAAAATCTAGCGGCGGTCTTTCTTCCATCCTTTCAGTCAACTCTAAATCTAGCAGTCGGATTAGTTCAATGGGATAAAGAGTTGTCAAAAGGTTTAACAAGACAAGTAGCCATTTTTCCAGCTAATATTCTGGGATGTGATCACTCCACAACATGGCAACGTACACGCATATATTCATCTAGATTGTGAAAATCGTGGATTCATATTTGAAGGTACTTTTTGGCTATTTTCCTCAAGGCATTCCGACTGCAATATGGGGTATGCAGATAAATCTTGATAGGTTCACATTTATGGAAACCTTTATACCTTTTGGGGAATCGGCTATCCTTTTTCTATACAGGGGATTTCACTTGGCTTTTACGCTATTATTTCAAACAGCCAATGCCATCACAGAGGAGGTTAATTTAGTGTTTCTGATGGATACCCCCATTAAGCTGATTGTAGGAGTTGACCAAAATGGATGAAGACAACTCTCAGAGCTTAGAGAAAGATACAACATCAACCTTCCATATAGGTTTGGGGTGATGAAGCCCAGGTTCGCGTTGAATTCTGCATTTTCCATTTTGAATCCGATGCAGTTACTGGTTAAAATGGACTTTTAGATTTTGCTAATTTTCAGGAAGAAGAGCTCTGTTGCTCTAGACATATTTATTTTCCATACATGAACATTGACTAGTGTTAGAAGTAGACAGAATATGTATATTTACATGGTTAATTTTTCTGCATATTTCAATAGAAAACTTTGGCTTCGGCCTGTAGCGACCAAAAAAAAAAAGTCAAATGAACAACATAGAGCTCAAGTAGACTGAACTCAAGACCTCCTAGATGGGAGACTTTGTAGCTTACCATTGCACTATGGGGTCATCCCCCAAACACTTTGAATTATCATGATAGTTAATTAAAAATAATTAATTTTGTTATATTTTTAATTAAAAAAATTGTATCTATACTTTGGGAAAGATTATTAATGTGTAAGATCCCTTGTATTATTCAAAATCTAAGGGAAATTCAAAATAAAAAACTTGCTCGTATCACTCAGTTTAGGAACCAATTAAATTGAAGATAATTAATTTTCTTTATATTTTTAATTTAAAAATTACTTTTATGTTTCTGTAAAAATTAATATATTTTGATAGAAAAATATTTGATTTGTTAAATTTATTTTTATTAATAACTACTTTAAAACACATCCTTGCAAATAGCTCTTCTATGCACTGAGTAAAGCATTCTTAATTTTTCTCCATCTTATTACAATTGTATATATTTGTAAAGGATTCTTATGTATTCTCCCCCTTACACATTATATATACTTGTAATAAATATTTATAATAATATTTAGTCGTGAAAAATATATATTCCATATTTTTATTGTACATTTTAGAAGAGTTGTAAGATTTGATACAAAAACTACCACACAATTCAAATCCAAAAACAATTCTTCCAAAATTTCTATTAACTTTTTTTTTATTTGACTCTAAAAAATAAAGGTTAAAATCAATTTTTTTTGGCTTTTAGATTGTTATTTTTTAATCTCCAAGTTGAATCCATAACATAGATCCAAATTTCTCCTCAAGACCAAATTTTACATAGTTCTAATTAGTTATTGCATTTCAACCTTATACCAAAACTTTCAATTTGTGTGTATAAAAGGATAGCACTATAGATTATTATGTATCAATCATTCATCGTTTGGATGCTCTTATAATCACTCATCACTCACTTTTATCCATGTTTGAATCACTCTTCTCCCTATCATAGTATCACTTTATGTCAACATATTTTGGTTGCATCACATGTTTGTTAACCAAACCTAATTAATATAGTTATTGCACTAGGTTTATTGCATAACACTTTTTGGTCCAATATATGAGGGTGATTCAACTCATATCGAGAGTGATAAGGAGCTATCAAGAGTTGATACAGAACATGACAAAGATCATCCAGAACAGTTCAAGGATGATCCAAGCCATGCTAGGGAAGCTCCAGAGCAATTTGGAGTCGACAAGAGTGAGAACAACTAGAAAATCCAAATATATTGTGTGATGATGATAATCACCTTTATGAAATTAAGATCAAATTAGCAACAATTCTAAAGTAAATACAATGCAAATCTATTTAAAAATGAAACTAAGATCTATAGCATCTCATGGTTCTCTAGAAAGAGGTGGTAAGTGAAGCTCTCAGCTCAAATCTCCACTAGTGACACTTCTAAAACGAGAATGTATGTTGTTTTATGCTTCTACAATGCTTCTATGATGATGATTCTAGCTCAAATTGACAAAAAGTATAATGCAAATTACTCTAAATGCTATTAATTGCTTTTAGAATGCTCTCAATTGCCTATAGTAACAATGCTTTGCAAATGAATTTCTAAGATATCAATTGCTCTCAAAATGCTTCATATTTATAGTAAATTTCCAAGGGTAGAGGGTGGAGTGAAGTAATCATGATTTACCTTAGGTTGAGTCAAATACTTTACTTTGTTCATAAATGGGGGGACAATTTAAAGGTTTGTCTCAAAGCTTTGGACAAAAGGACAAGATTGAGTGGATGAGATTGAAACTTTAGAATGAGTGATTGAGATTCATTCTTTTTGAGTGATTTGTGTCTTTTTGTCCTCAATTCTCATTGGTTGCTCAACTTTGTTGAAAGAAATTAAGAATTATTAATTCAATTAATTAATTAAATTTAGCCATGTAAGGGTAATAGGTTCATTTTGATTTTTGATTTAAACAACTATTCAACTAATTGATTAAAATCAATTATGTAGTGTTTTTCACCCATTTACGCTTTGATTTAATTATTTAACCTCATCATTTGATTTTTCCTTTGCTTTTAATTGATTTTGTCCAAGTTTATTTAATTATGTCTATTTTAATTGATTTGATCCCTTTTTGATTGAATTAGTACATTTTGATGATTTTGAGCCATTTAATTGATTTTTGCAATTTGTCCATTTTTACGTGTCTACAAATGCCCCTCTTTGAATTGATGTGCGAAGAACATTGATTCAAAGTTTCTTTTGAGTCCTGATTGTTGATTCACTGATATGTTGATTTACCACTGATATGAGATTGATTGTTGCCTTTGATATGATATTGATATGATTGTTGCTGATAGAATGATACAAAAAAATTTGATGCCCCACTGATTCCATGATGTTTGATTTCAATTTCAATTTGATACCCTGATGCCCCCTCAGAAATAAAAACATATTGATTTCTTGATTTGAAAAATTTGATGATGTTGGAGTAATTGATCCAATATATTTTCATTTCTGAAAGACATTGATGATATGCTGTGATTCAAGGATGCCTCGGTCGATTTGATATGTCAATATATAGGTCTAAGCCAAATTTCACCCCCAAAATTAGGTCAAAATAGCTTAAATAGGTTGAAAAACCTTGTTTTACTATTCATTTTTACTTTTGTCTTTGGTGATTTTGCTCTGATCCTGCGGTGAATTTTGAGATGGTTGTCCCTATTCGAGAGCATCGATTTGAGAGGTGTCAGAGATATGCGAGGCCACCTGACTATGGACCTCCAGTAAGTTATTTTGAACCCCTTTTTTTTTTTTATTGCTCATTTATTAGCATTTATTGCAATTTCCCATTTCATCATTGCCTAAATAATATGCAAAATCACGCCTAGGAAAATTTCACTGTCGCCTAGACCCTTTTACTGTTGCATCTGCGCTTTTCTCTCACGTGTCTATATAGTTTAATGTCGCTTAAGATACTTTCATCCTCGCCTAGCAATAGGATACTCACACATAGAGCTAGGTCAAAATGCCCATTTTCATATATTTTATCGCGTAGGAAACCCTAACAAATTGACTGTCACCTAGGCCACATGTCATTGTCGCCTACCATGATTTACAGTCGTGTAACACCCAAATAATGTCGTGTCACAAATTTTTGTTGTCGCTTAGGAGGAATATCGCCTAGGATGATTAAAATCACGCCTAAAGACTTTTGAAAAAATTTCACACTTGTACTTGATTGTGTCTAATGAAAAATTTGATGACTTCCGATGCTCAAGTCGAGTGATTAGATTAGGTCTGTTGTGTTCAACAAAATAATGGATTAGGATATCAGGATAGTGGTACCAATGAATGTGATGTGTCAATCTAATTAGGATAGGATATTGATAGGATAAATCAATCAGTTTGAAAATCGATATGATTTGATACTGCTGCTTCGTTCTCAGGACATAGAGACACAAACAAATGGTACTTGGTGTGATTGCTTGATACTTTTGATAGACTTGATTGACTTGAGATAATTCCTTGATATGGTATACTGATATGATTCCTTTATTTTGCCAACAGGCAAACTTTCCTACTTTATACATCCAGACAGTGCTTGGGTCATTGATTTGGGCCAGACTCTTACAGATGTTGAGTTCCGTTTGATCGAGTTGTGTGGTTTGAGCTTCCTTCTTGACCTCCCATGGTTCTAGTTGAACCATGGTTTATTGACTACAGTGGCGGAGCGATGGCACTCCGACCACAATACATTTCATTTGCCCTATGGAGAGATGACTATCACGCTTGAGGACGTGTATAGATTACTACGTATCCCATGCAGAGGAGAGGTAGTGTATTATGATTCCATATATGATTCTACAGTCTGTTAATGAGTGTTTGGGGACAACTCTATTGACGATGATACGATCACCTGGCCTCAGTTTGCTTCCTTTCCTACGTTGCCAGTAGTACTTGGTGCATTGATCGATGGTTTGCTTCTTCCCGAATGGTGAGGTCATGGTTTTTCTGTCAGATGGGATAGGATATTGGAGGATTTAATTACTCATCATCGACGCTTCAATTGGGGGTTGTGCGTCCTTGCACAGCTATATCATGATTTTCACGAGGTAGTCTATAGAGAGAGTGCATCCTTGTCAGTTGGTGCAGTGATTCTTCAGTTGTGGATATGGGAGCATCTTCCCATAACTAGGCCCATTTCTAATAGGGTTCGGCCTTGTGGTTATCCCTATGCTTTTCTATATACTAGGATGGTTGTGCAACATCATTTGGGTCATCTAGATTACTGGCAGTGACAGATAGATGATCTCGATCAGGTTTCATGGAGACCATACAGGGGTTGCAAGCGTTGGAGAGAGGATGATGATGAGTTATCGTACATGTTTGCCCCTCACTGGATGATTGGTCGCACTATGACTACTATTGAGCACTTCTGCTTTGGCAGAGTTTCTAGATAGTATGGTCGGACACAGGATATGCCACAGGGTACATCGCTATATGCTCGGGTACAGGCAGAGAGATCTTTGTGGGGTCCTCTCATTGATTATCAGTTTGCACTAGATCATATTACTAGTATGGCTTACTGTAGGTGGGAGATGCTTTCTAGTGTGGCAGATGCAGGTATGTCTCATGAGTTTTCTGATTGGTGGGCTCGTAACAAGTTTACTCGATTCACTGATCCAGTAGAGTATGTCCTAGGTTGGGGTGATGATGGCGGTGGTGATGGAAGTGGTGGTGGTAGATGGCAGAGATGACGAGGACAGAGAGATCCTCTAGCTATTGGTCGAGTATGGGTGAGAGGTGGTCAGGTGAGGGATAGGGATCGTGGTAGAGGACAGGATGATGCAGTTGATAGGCGGCCTAGAGCAGATAGACAGTAGAGAGCTCATAGACATCAAAGACAGGAGAGACAAGCTCATGTTGATGCTGCTAGGAAGATTCTCGGTGGATTGGATCCTTTGGTTCAGTTGCAGAGGATTGCCTTGGCTCAGCAGGATGATGTTCCAATATAGCAGGATCAGGTTCTAGCACAACAGGTGCCTATATAGGATCAACAGCCACAGGATCAGGGACAAAGTTCACAGGATGCTCCTACCATGGGTACTGTAGTACTGGAGGTTCAGGCTATGAGGACAGATATGTCCAGTGTTGTTGGGCATTTAGATCAGGTTGCCTCCTTGATGCAGCAGTTCATGTCTGCCATGGTTCAGAGATAGAGCGGAGCAAGTACTTCTCAGGCTCCTCCCCCACAGGATGGTAGAGGTCTAGATGGATCTAGTCCTACATGATCTTGATTGATTTGATGATAGATTCACTCATTGTTGATGTCCTTGTATCATGCCATGTTTTTTGATTGATCGGACCATTTGATGTCCCACTTTGTATGACATTGTATCTTGATATACCGAGTTGATGGATCATTTGATGAACATTTTTTTGATGATATATGATGATATACTCCTTGGTTCTCCTTGATGAGTTGTTTATGAGATTATCTTTAATGCAGCTATATGATGTTTTATCCATTTACTTTGATTTATGCTATGGATGTAGTTATCTTATTTTATGATATAAATAAATGATGTAATGATGTATGGATTTATGACATGGTTTTCTCTTTTCTCAATGTATGGATGCAAAAAATGTTTTATGGAAATGCCCCTATGTTTTTTTAAAAAAAAATTTCGATGTATGCAATGCTATCCTTAGCTATTTGTATGCAAATGATGTATGGATGTTTTTTTCTTTTTCTGGTATATGGATAATGTCTAATGATTAATGTTATGCATGAATGCAAAAGATAATCTCATTTTCTTTATTTTGATTGATTAAGAGTAAGACATTTGATTGAATCCCTCATTTCGTTTGATGTTTTGACTAACCAAGATTATTGATGTACCCCCTTGCCCTTGGAAAATTAACCACAAACAAATGCAATTAATCTAACATGATAATGCAATTCAATTAATCTAACATGATAATGTAATGCAATTAGTCTAACATGATAATGTAATGTAATGCAACCTAAGTGTCACCAGCTTTTAGCAAAGAAATGCCATGGAGATAAATTTTCATCATTGAGCATTTTGGGACCAGAAAGAAAGTACAATCATCACTGACCACATCAAGATGATATGAATACCACTTTTTGTCACTTTTTGGTAACCTCTTTTTGAACCAAGTACAACCCTCACTAGTTGGATGACCAAACTATGGGAGTCTAAATACCGGTGTCAACAGAGTCAATGTTGCAAGTGGATTTTTGTTATTAAGATATGGAAGATCTAAATAGCCAAGGGATCCATTTTCGTAAACAAGCAAAGGTCAATCCGTCCTCTTATGAGATAGTCCTCAATGGTTCTTTGATGACCATGTCGTTAGACAAACTCTCATAAGTTAGTGAATCTTCCTCAAAACAATCACTCAAAGGCAATAAAATATCATGTCTTTCTCACAGCTAATCTAGTCAAAACATCATCGAATAGCTCAAAAGATGTGATAAAAAGTCAATTTTATAAAGATTATCAAAAGAAAGTTTCAAGTGTTTTGCAATGTTTCCTGATTTCCAAAAAGTATTTCCAAGCACTCTAATCTTTAAGATGTTTTGTCAATTTTTAATCCCAAATTATAATGTCAATGCAGGCTCATGGATCATGTTGTAGGATCAAATACTTAGGTTTGAACAATGATAGCCATCAAAAGTTTAATAAACTTTCCACTCTTCTGAAACTTTGATAAATCTCTCTCTGATGTGACTTGTTGTAGCACTTATTGAATCTATTTGGTACCAAATTTCCAATCCTCTTCTACCCCCAAGTGATAAATGTGATCGTGTGACAAACTTAGGGCTCATAGGCAATGCAACAATGTGATTGAACGACTTTATTATGACTATGTACAAATGATGGATGCAATAGCGGTTGTACAAATGGGATGTTGGAAATGCAATATGTACATATGTGATGAGGAAAGACAAACTTAAGGGAACAAAAGGTGCTTGTTTACCAAGTTTTCACCTTTTGGATTTTTTTCTTCTTTTTTGCTACCAAGGTGCCTATTGCTAGGTTTTCACCAAGGCACTTTTTTATTTTATTTTTTATTTTTTTCCTTTTTCAATTTTTTGTATTGTTTTTCTTTTTCAATTTTTTTGTATTTTTTAAGATCTCTTTGACTATGTGCAATAAATATGATGCTCCTCATTTGATACTCTTTATACTCTTTCATCTCCCTCATGTGTAGAACCTTTTGAGATGAATGTTGTTGATGGGTTCTTGAAGTTCCTCTCCTTCACAATCTAATAACTTATAGGTTCCCGTTCCAAATCAAAACACTATGATGAATGGGCCAAGCCAATTAGCCTCCCATTTGCCTTTCTTCTCTCTTTCAACCTAATTCTTTGGGTTCTCTCTTAACACTAAGTCTCCTACCTGAAAGACTCTCGGTTTGATATGTTTATTGTAGTTCCTCGAGATTCTATTTTGATACACTCTTAGGTGCTCATAAGCTTGTGTTTGATGTTCTTCCAGCAACTCCAATTGTTGAAGTCTAGCGACTCTATATAGTCTTCATCGGTGATCAACCCTTGTAATGACACTCATAGAGACGGGATTTCAACCTCTAATGGTAGAACTGCTTCGGCCCCATAGACTAATGAGAATGGTGTGTCTCCTATAGGTGTCTGAATGCTCGTTCTATAGGCCCATAATGCTGGATTAATTTGTACATGCCAATCCCTTCCTGATTTATTGACTGATCTCTTTAAGATTTTCAAGATATTCTTATTCGTGGCTTTGGCTTGCCCATTTCCCTAAGGGTAATAGATTGATGAGGAATGGTGAGTGATATGAAATATAGCACCAAGTTCATCCACATCCTTGTTTTTAAATTATTTTCCATTATCTATTATTATGGCATGAGGAATGCCATATCTGCAAATGATGTGGTTCAAGATGAACATGGAAATTTTCTTACTCGTGGTCGTGATCAAAGGAACTGCTTCAACCCACTTAGTGAAATACTCTGTTGCAGTTATGATGTATTTGTGACCATTCGAAGAAGGTGGGTATATGACACCAATTAAATCAAACCCCCATTGATAGAAAGGCCAAGGTGTAACAAATGGGTGCAATTCCTATGTCGGTGCATGTATCATATCATCATGATATTGACATTTGCTACATATCCTGACAAAGTGGCAAGCATCTTTTTCTAATGTCTTCCAGAAATACCCTAAGTGAAGGATCTTCTTAGCTAGATTTAAACTGCTTGAGTGTGACCCGCAAATGCTTTCGTGAACCTCATGCAAAGCTAACCTAGACTCTTCCTCCTCTAGACACCTAAGTAACGTCTATACACACAAAAGTAGTGCACTTCTATGAATCCTTACATGCAAGGAAACTCAAGAATTAGCCCTCACAAATCGATCCATAGCTCTCTATGTATAGAGTTGTAAGATTGTAAAATTGCTCTCAGCTAGAGCTATGAAGCTAATGACCTTGCTAGTCAACCACACAATGAGAGATTCAAGATTGAAAACAAGGGCAAGAATGCCAATATCTCCAATGAATCCAAATGAAAATGCAAATGAAACTAGTATGAGTGCAAAATTAATCTATCAAATGACAATGCAAACTAATCTATGAAAGGAAATTGCAATGGATTACAAACCCCTAATTAAGCTATGTGAGCTAGATCTATTGCATAAAAGGAAAATTACTCTAAAATGTCATGATATGCAAACTAATCAAATGAAATGTGCAACTAAATGATGAAAGCAAATGAAAGGAAGCAAGTCTTCAATGTCTTCAAAACTTGAATGCAAGAATGTCCTCAAAGAGCTCCAAATGACTTAGAAAACCTGCAGCATAACATTATCATAAAACATGAATGGATGCCAAATGAGGAGAGCTTTTCTTTTATAGAGAATGAGGAGAAATGGACCATGGAGATTAAGAGGCAAAAGACTTAATCAACGGTGGAGCATCAAAGAGGAGCAATCCATGTGCACAAATATCCTCCAATGAGAAAATAAGAGTTGACTTTAGTGTCCATATGAGACAAAAAGTATTTTTTTCCCTTTTTATAAAATAAGAATAATATTTTATTTGTGCAACATAGGATAAGAAGAAAAGTGGGGGCTTTTTATTTAAATAAAAGGGGAGGAAATATTCATTTTGAATAAATAAAGACTTTAGGATAAAATGGTTAGCCCAAGGCAAATAATCAAAAATGATGAGAAGGATTTGATCAAGGAAATTGATATAATTGATAAAATGTTGATTTTTTAAAATCTTGATTCAGGGATTTGATAAATTGAGAAATGGGGCCCAAAGTCTAGGTGACCATTTTAGGGTGCATACATTTGCCCCTTTTTGACTAATGTGTGATCGATCTGGGAACACATGTAGTCAAAGAATGAAGTTGCAATGTGAGATCGATTTGGGATCACAAACAACTCAGATGTGAGATCGATTTGGGAACACATGTAGTCAAAGAATGAAGTTGCAATGTGAGATCGATTTGGGATCACAAACAACTCAGATGTGAGATCGATTTGGGATCACATCCAGACAAAACATAAACAAAGGCCTTTGAACATGAGGTCAATTTGGGATCACATCCAAAGTAGGAGATAAAAATCTCAAATTTGAGCAAAAGCTCATAGAAAAGATGTCTAAATCAAGAGAAACAAGGATAAAATCCAATAGATACTGCCCCCTTGAAATAAAAATTAAAATTAGGTAGAGGAGAACAGCAAATCGATAAAGGTTAGATCAAATTATAATGAAATCATGATCAAAGATAAAAGATGATAGGATAACCATCGAGCAGTGAAGACATGCCCCAGTCTGACTGAGAAAGATATAGGATAAAGATGCAGTCAAACATGAGAAAGGAGTGAATTGAATGAAGATGAATGAAAGACTAGAAGTTTGGAAGACATGGAAATGAAGAAATGAAGATGCCCCAACAAAGATCGAAGGATTAGGCCTCAAAAGATTTAGCCAACTGCGCAAAAGAGGGTGAAAATTTGAAATGCAATTTTGACTATCAAGATTAACTCAGATTTCAATTTCAAGTTTGAAAATGGATCCAGGACGTCGAAATTAGCTAGGGGTGTAATTTTTGCACAATTCTGAGGTATTTGAAAAATTAGGTCAAAAAGTCAAAATGCTATAAAAGGGGTAAAAATGTCATTTTCAAAATCATTTGACTTTTAGCAACTTTGAGAATCTTGAGAGCCTAGAGAGAGAAAATGGCCCAGCAGGCAGCAATTCCCATCCATAAGCATCAATTTGAGCGCGGTCGGTTGCACAACCGGCCTCCACACTATGGTGCCCCGGTATGTTTTCGAGAAAACTCACTTGTTGGGTCATTTATGATGATTTAAGGCATTTAAACACAGTTTTAAATATTTTTTGAAATTTTCAATTTTTAGTTAGGGTGAAAAGTCACGCAACACTTTAGAAGTGTCGTGGCCTTTGAAAAGTATTATCGTGTGACACTTCGTGGGACAAAATAGTGTCACACGAACATTGAGTCTAGTGTCACACGACATAGGATGAAATGGCGCATGCCACTATGCGAAGTGTCGCCTAGACAAATACTGTCGCACTGGTATATGACAAAGTGTCGCATGACACTTAGCCAAAAAATAGTGTCGCCCAATAACATGTTTAAGTTTTTGAGCAAAAAATAACATGAGTCCTGACAATGTTTGATTTTAAAATGCTTTGTATCGATATTTTACATCCTTCATGATATGCTCTAACATCTGGCTTGGTTTAAACGAATTGCAGAGCACTTCCCGGCGCTGTGCATTAGAGCTCCGTAGGTGACTGGGTTGAGATTCGTCTGAGATCTAGATGATCTAGGTGAGGCTAACTTGAGGGCGATGGGCTTCCGATATCTATTACAGATGCCCCACATACGATCCGGTCATGGGTTGTTGACTGCTCTGGCCGAGAGATGGCATAGTGAGCACAACACCTTCCATTTGCCTACTGGAGAAGCATCCATCACTTTGGAGGACGTCTACCAGATCCTACGGGTTCCGTGCTACGGAGATCCTGTAAGTATAATCATGGTTATAGATAGTCATAGTTGTAAAGTTTTCATATGATAGAAACTGACATGATTTGTCTGTTGGCACAGGTTTACAATGATCAGGATCCCACAAAGGGTAGACAGGCAATACAGGGGATGTTTAAGGATGTTACCATCCTGGATCGGCACGTCAGCTGGGATCGGCTGATGGATGAGTATGGTAGAGACTACCCTGTACCATGCATTGTTGCATCTTTGATCGGATAGGCTCTGATTTCGGACAGGAGTCAGAAGGGCTTCTCACTAGGCTGGGGGAGACTATTGGTAGACTTGGTGGCACAGCCACGCAAGATGGCCTAGGGTCCGGCTATCTTAGCAAACATGTATTACGAGCTACATGAGATCGTATACAGGGATGGGAGGACTTGGGCGTGCGGGGCTATACTCACACAGTTATGGGCGTGGGAGCACATAGTTGTAGTGCGTCCACTAGTGCAGCTTAAGGAGCGTAGATATCCCTACATTTACAAATATAGCGGTTTCATCTCCCAGGCACATAGTGGAGATGTTGCATACTACCGCAAGGTATTAGACGAGCTGACCTCCTTCACATGGAGGCCTTATAGGACAGTCGAGGGATGGTCTGATAGGAGAGAGCTAGACTGCATGCTGTGTAGTCGACCATTGGTAAGTCGACATTAAGATATTGTCAAGAGATTTGCTATTACTTGAGTGTGGAGGCAGTTTGGTTAGCAGCAGAGGGTATCTGTGGAGACCACCACACATGCTAGATTCCGGGATGAGGAGGGATAGGGATGGCTGCCAATGCTGGACTACTAGCAGGTAGTACAGGATACAACTGCCAGCAGGAGGGAGCCATGGGAGTACCTGCCAAACATGGTAGATGCAGGGACAGATGTAGCATACCGTACTAAGAGGCGAAGGGACCCATTTCTGAGATTTACTATACTAGATGTACAGGCTGCCACACAGGGGGAGATAGAGGGGATGGCAAAGATGGAGGAGGTGGAGGAGAGTGCTAGAGAGGGGAGAGGGGTCAGGAGCAGGTGGCCAGAAATAGCCACGGAGATGGAGGTCAGCTACTCCAAAGGATGAGGTGAGACCAACTCGCCGATAGGTAGGGGATCAACAGGATCAACCTACAGGAAGAGAGGATCTCAGGGCTAGGATATAGGCCCTTGAGACAGAGATACAATATCTAAGGATCACCATAGCCGTGAGAGAGTAGCAGCTCATAGATCAACAGGCTGAGATTGAGCAATGGGAGAGGCAGCTAGAGGTTACCTTAGTAGAGAGGCAGAGAGAGGCAGCGCGGGCGGCATACTACCATGGATTGTATATACAAGCAGTCCCCATAGATCAGAGAGCACCTTACTACTTAGCAGTAGTAGGTAGATCAGATGTAGTACATGTTGCCACACCACCTCCTCCACTACCAGGTCCCAGGGATGGTGGCAGCGAGTCCTAGGTTTAGGTTTAGATGTTTTGTTCATATCATGAGACATTGATCCAGATTTTGGGATCTCATATTGTACATTGTACTATATCATTCATATATATATGAGAGTACTGGATTTTTGATATATCTTGTGTATCAGTCTCACTTGTGATGGATGTATCAGTTTATATATTGTCTTGTTATTTTGCTCAAAAATGTATGCGTTAAATGATCATGTATATTCTTTCTCATAGATGTATGTTTAATCCTCATGTGTATGATGTAGTCTTATGTTTCTGAAAAATGACATTTCTTAGGATAGAGATATGATGATGTGATTAACCGCTTATGATGATAGGAACAGGATGTGATGAAAAAGACAAGGAGTGAAAGACATGATCGAGAAAGGAAAGAAAGGAAATGAGC
This sequence comes from Chamaecyparis obtusa, assembly GCA_027943335.1. Lineage (NCBI taxonomy): Eukaryota > Viridiplantae > Streptophyta > Pinopsida > Cupressales > Cupressaceae > Chamaecyparis > Chamaecyparis obtusa. Next base: position 490,901 of record BSBK01006829.1, on the reverse strand, counting down.
GTAGTTGACTAATAGGTCCACGAAAGATGAAAAGGAGAGCTCTCTCCATATGCAAGATGTAAAAACTAAACTAACATGAACCTAAGATGCAAGCTACTATGAAAAGTGGTTGACTTGCAAGGTCACAATGCTTATAGACATCTAATTATCATCATCGAGCGTTATTGGTAGCGTCGTAAGATCATACAATGCACACTAGCATAACTATGTGAATATTAATATGATCTTTATCAAATAGAAATGTGGAAATCCCACCTAGGCATCAAAGACATGTAGGTCAAGATGACTAGTGTAGTGAGATCACCTAAGTTTGATATGGCGAGATTATGCTTGTATCAAGACACATGAAAGTCAGGATAACTAGAAGCATGCACTCGCATAACAGTCAAGGATAATATCCAGTAGGTCCTCAATGTCAAGTGGATCAAGCATAAATGCTAATGACAATAAGGACTAACAAGATATACCCACAAACAGATAAAGAAAGAAAATATGTTCTCATTCCCCTAGTCTTCTAGCTATGCATCATCGAAAACTTCTCAAGGAGAAAACACTCATCAAAGAAATTCTCATAGATAGCACACAGAAAAATAAAGCCAACATATCTCAGCGAGTTGATTTTTTAAGTGCGTGTGTGTTGGTCATAGAGTCAAACTCTGAGTATCGCATCTGCAAATGAGCAATATCGCATCATACTAGACTATAGGGTAAGACATCTGATAAGTGTTAAGAAACACTCGATGCAAGGGTAGTGTTGAAAAACACTATTTTGGCGTGGTGTTGAAAAACACCTATTGTGAAATGCCCCCAAGAGACAAACACAACCTAAAAAGGCCTATAATAATAGTTATGCCCCTTAGACAAAAACAAGGACCAATTCTAGACCAAGTCAAATAAGGTCAAGACATGATGGAGAAAGGTTCAGTGTCGAGGACGCATGCTAAAAGACAAGGTTGCAAAGGCCTCAAGTAGTGTTGAAAAACACTGTTTTGGGGTGGTGTTGAAAAACACCTATTGTGAAATGCCCCCAAGAGACAAACACAACCTAAAAAGGCCTATGCTAACAGTTATGCCCCTTAGACAAAAACAAGGACCAATTCCAGACCAAGTCAAATAAGGTCAAGACATGATGGAGAAAGGTTCAGTGTCGAGGACACATGCTAAAAGACAAGGGTGCAAAGGCCTCAAGTAGTGCCTGTTTCCAGGTTTTCACTACTTGGAATATTTTTTATTTTTCTCTTTTTTTTGCTTTTTTGTATTTTTGCTACCAAGGCGCATGTTTCCAAGTTTTCACCAAGGCACTTTTTCTATTGTTTTTTTTAATTTTATTTTTATTTTTATTTTTTTGTATTTTTTTTAGGACTTTTTATGCTTTTAAAGATTTTTTCAGCATCATATATCAATTTTTTTGGTATTTTTTCAGGATCATAAATATGTACAAAGGATGCCCCCAGACAGAAATAGGCATCAAGGATAGAACTTCTTGAGGTGCAAAACATTGATAGGATCAGGGAGTTGTTCTCCCTTTTCATCAGTTAACAAGTAAGCACCTCTCCCAAAAGCAGCAGTGATGACATATGGACCAAGCCAATTAGGTTCAAATTTTCCCTTCTGTTCTTGATTCTGTTGATTCTTTGGATTCTCACGTAAGACAAGATCTCCCACTTGAAATTCCCTAGGGCGAACCTTCTTGTTGAACGCTTTGGACATGCATTTTTGATAGACCCTCATATGATCAAATGATGCTTTGCGCCTCTCATCTAGAAGTTCTAATTCCTGTAATCTCATGGCATGGTAATCTTCATCTATTACTAGACCTTTGAGGGAGACTCTGAGTGAAGGGATCTCTACCTCTAAAGGTAACACTGCTTTAGCACCATAAGTAAGGGAAAAAGGAGTAGCCCCTGTTGGAGTATGAATACTCGTTCTATAGGCCCATAAAGCTAGATTTATCTGTAAATGCCAATCTCTACCATTCTTAGGAACTGTTCGATGAAGAATCTTTAGAATGGTTTTATTTGAAGCCTCTGCTTGCCCATTTCCTTGCGGGAAGTAAACGGAGGACCAACGTCATTTTATCTTGAACTTTTTGCAGAGATGTTTAAGATCCTTGTTTTTAAACTGACCTCCACTGTTAGTGATGATTTCAGAGGGTACTCCAAACCGACAAATGATATGATTCAGGATGAACAATGAAACCATCTTGCCTGAGGAAACAGAAAGTGGGACAACTTCTACCCATTTTGTGAAATAATTAGTAGCTGTGATAATGAATTTATGTCCACCTGATGAGTTGGGATGAATCGGCCCAACAAGGTCAAAGGCCCAGCGCTGAAATGGCTAATGAGAAATAGAAGGAATAAGCTCCCTACATGGAGCATGAATCAGGTTTCCATGTTTCTGACACTTTTCACATGATTTGGCAAAAGCCATAGCATCCATTTGCATTGTGGGCCAATAGTACCCCGCCCTAAGCAACCTTCGGGCCATGGCAAGACCATTGGAATGTCCTCCACAAATGCCCTCATGGATGTCAACTAACGCTCGGTCGGACTCATCCTTTTCCAAGCACCTAAGAAGTGTCCCATCTAAACCCCTCCTATATAAATCATCAGAGATAAGGGTATGGCAAGAGGCATTACAGACAAGGTTTCTTCTTTCTGAGCAGTTAAAGGTTTTGGGAATGGTGTCATCAAGAAGGTATGAATAGATAGCACCATAACGGGAAGACTCATGACCGACCAAGGTACATATGACATGGCTTTTAGAGGAGTCAAATATGGGATGGCATAGCTCTTCCACCAGGAATTCAAATCTTGACTCATGTTGTTCCAATTGAAGGAGTGAAGCCAATGTTGCCATAGCATCTGCAGCCTTATTTTCTATTCTAGGGATCTGTTGAAATGTTACAAATGTGAAATAGAATCGCAATGAATCAACCATCTTCTTATAAGGGATCAGCTTGTCATCCTTAGTTTGGTATTCTTCATTTACTTGGTTGATAATCAGTTGCGAATCCCCAAAGACATGCAGCTCTGTAATTCCCCATTCGATGGCCATTTTCAATCCATTAGCTAAGGCTTCATATTCAACAATGTTGTTTGTGCATGGGAACAGTAATTTATAGGATTTTGGAATAGTATTCCCATGAGGGGAAACAAACAACAGTTCGGCTCCTAATCCATGTTGCATATTTGAACCATCAAAGAACATCTTCCAAGTTCTTGCAATCATGTACATGATGTGCTCATCTAGGAATTCAACTTGCATTGGTGTTTTGTCTTTTATTGGAAAATCAGCCAGTTGATCTGCAATAGCTTGTCCTTTTATGGCTTTACGCTCAACATACACAATGTCAAATTCTGAAAGAATCATCATCCATTTAGCAAGTCTACCCGTGAGAGCAACCTTACCAAGCAAGTATTTGAGAGGATCATTTTTAGCTATGAGGTGTATTGTATGTGCAAGCATGTAGTGACACAACTTTTGGGAAGCAAACACCACAGCAAGACAAGATTTTTCAATACTAGTATAATTGACCTCATAGGAGACAAGTGTATGGCTGATGTAGTAAATGGCTCTTTCTTTCCCAGTATCATCAAGTTGAGCCAACAGTGCCCCCAGAGAAGATTTTGTCACTGATATATACAAAATCAACAATTTTCCTGGGATAGGAGGCATTAAAATTGGGGGATTAGCCAAGTACTATTTTATTTGGTCTAGGCTCTTTTGGCAATCCTCATTCCAGGTACATGAGACTCCCTTATGCAATGTCTTATTGAATGGCTGTGCTCTATCTGCAAGCTGTGAAATGAACCTCTGTATAGATTGGAGTCATCCTTGGAGACTTCTCATTTGACTAATGTTCTTAGGAGGCTACATATCTAATATCGCTTGAACCTTTTCAGGATCCACCTCTATTCCTTTGGCTGAAATGATGGATCCTAGAAGTTTACCTAAGGTAACCCCAAATGCACACTTTTTTTGATTCAATCTTAATTGAAATTGTTCCTGTTAACAATGAATAGCTATGATTAGATAATTTTATATTAATATTCTATATTGATATATATATACTTGATAATATTACATATTTATGTATATCTAATATTATCAATGTACTTATATATATATATATATATATATATATATATATATATTTAATAATATAACTAAGCCTTATATATATATCGATCTGCACTATTGATGTGATATGATATTATCATATCAATAATACATATTGTTAATATGTATTATTGATACGATAATACATACCAATTAATATCGACTGCTATACCAAGTACCGACTATGATATATATCGGATGCCATATTGACTGTTATGCATATCGGCCACCATACCGACTGTTATATATATATATCGGATATCGTATGCAATATGTTATATGATTGTTAATTCATATAACATACTGCACGGTATACATATCTTACAATATGTATATCGTGCAGTATGTTACCCATGGCTTATATAATACAAAAACATACGATACTGCACTTTACATATATCGTAGTTACAATATATGTAAAGTGCAGTCTTTAATATTTGATTATCGGTAAAGGTAATTTTTTATGAAAGGGCATCGGTATTGAAGGGACGTGACTCATTTATGAGTCACGTCTCCTTCTATGTGCAAAGACATATATATATTGATAAATATTTTTGTATTTGAGATGAATTATATACAGCAGGTCTGAATAAGGATTATCATATACAAAAATCAAGAAAAATAATAATATAAAACTAAAGTTTATTGTAATTTCACATGGTATCAGAGCTAAGGTTCTGAAATTTAAAGAAATTTAATAAACTTAAGATATTATAAAATGGCAAACATGATCAGATTTGAGGACAGACTTGCAGGGGCTGATAACTTCCAATCATGGAAGATAAGAATCATAATGCTGCTAAAAGAGAATAAAGTTGAAACTTTTATTAAACCAGACAAGGTTAAGCCAGAAGCGGAACCCGATCTATCAAATTGGAATGAAGGGAACGACAAAGCCATGAAGATAATTATCGATGGGGTCAGAGATCATATTGTACCAATCCTATCCAAATATGATAAGGCATATGAGATGTACAAGGCATTGGAGAAAACATATGAAATAAATAATGCTAGCAAGAAACTAGCTTTGAAAAGAGAAATGAACCAGATTAGTATGAATAAGAATGAGAAAATAAATGCATACTTTCTAAGGGTATCAACATTAAGAGATCAACTTTCACTACTAGGCCATGAAATTGATGGAAAGGAACTAGCCTTAATTGCTCTAGATGGACTACCTGAATCTTGGGAAACCTTTGTTGCTGGTATAAGTGCTAGATCCAAGTTTCCAAAATTTGATCGATTAAGAACAGATTGTCTTCAAGAAGAATCAAGGTTAGATAAAAGAGGATTAAAGAAAAAGATCAATGATGAAGAAAATCATGCACTAAATGTAAATACTCACAAGAAGAAGAAATTCAAACATTTCAGAAAGAAGAAATTCAATACGGAGTATCCCAAAAGAGACCTATCTCATGTTAAATGCTTTAGGTGTGACAAACCCGGACATGTTGTAACAAATTGTCCTTACAAGAATCATCAAGCCTCTTTTACCAAATCCAAGAAGAAGCCCAATGAAGAAATCAAGAAGGAGCAATTTGTACTCTACTCTGCACTCTCAAATCAAGTTCCAAACAAGAACATTTGGGTTATTGATAGCGGTTCCTCACGTCACATTACAGGGTTCAAAGAACTACTAGAAACCATGTCAGAAGAATCGGATGAAGAGGTAACAATTGGAGATGACTCCTCTTATCCAGTAAGAGGCATTGGGACATGCACAATCAAACTAAAGACCAGTATCTCAATTCAACTCACAGGAGTCCTATTTGTCCCAGGAATCAAGAGAAACCTTTTATCCATATCGGCACTTGAAGATAATGGGTATAGAGTAACTTTCATGGATGGCAAAGTAAAAGCATGGCCTAAAGGTTTAACCTTCAAACAAGCTAATACCATAGGAAGAAGACAAGGGTGCTTATATGAATTAAATACTGATATAAATCAAGTCTTAGTAAATGACATTTCAAATTTAAATGAAGTATGGCATAGAAGATTAGGACATTTAAATTATAAAACTTTATCTTCTATGGAAAATTTGGTTAATGGATTACCAAAACTTAAACAATATCATTCTGGTGCATGTAAAGGGTGTGCACTAGGCAAAAACACAAAAGGAACATTTCAAATTAGTGTAAGCAGAACTAATGAGGTTTTAGAATTGATACATTCAGATTTATGTGGACCCATGTCTGTTTCTTCAATAGGAGGCTGCAAATACTATATAATCTTTGTTGATGACTTCTCACGAAAGACCTGGATTTACTTCCTTAAGTACAAAGAATCTAAGGGAGTACTAAGTAAGTTTAAAGACTTCAAATCTATTACTGAAAATCTATCTGAAAAGAAAATTAAAATTTTGAGAACAGACAATGGAAAAGAATACACATCTGAAATATTCAAACAATTTTGTAAAGAGGCTGGGATTAAGAGGGAGTACACCGTACCTTATAATCCACAACAAAATGGGGTAGCTGAAAGAAAGAATAGAACTATTATTGAGGCCACCAAAGCAATGCTTCTTGATCAAAACCTTGATACCTCTCTTTGGGCAGAAGCATCAAATACAGCCGTATACATACAAAATAGATGTCCACACTCACACATTGAAAATAAAACTCCTGAAGAAGCATTCACAGGGACAAAGCCTGATATAAGTAATCTTCGAATATTTGGATGTCCAGTCTACATTCATGTTCCTAAGGAAAAGAGAACAAAGTTAGAACCGTCTGGGAAGAAAGGTATCTTTGTAGGATATAGTGAAACCTCAAAAGCATATCGTATTTATATACCTGGGTAGAACCTTGTTGAATTAAGTAGAGATGTAATATTTGAGGAAGATACAGCTTGCTCTAAAAGTATAAATTCACAAGAGCAAGAGACTTTTGTTCCATCAAAAGAAAACACTTCACAGGAAACTCAAAAGGAGGACTCTGAGGAAGAAGAAAATGATGAAAATCTATCCACACTAGAAAATCCTAAGAAGAGACCACTTTGGGCCACTAAACTCATAGAAGAAGGAAAGACTCTTGGTGCTCCTCCAGGAACAGTCAGAGAAAGAAAAAGGCCTTCCATATTATCCAGCTATGCAGCACTCATGAGTGAACTCTCTAACTTAGAACCTACAAATGTATCTGATGCAATTCAACAACAAGTATGGAAGGATGCAATGATAGAAGAATATCAATCTATCATAAAGAATGATGTGTGGGATATTGTACCAAGACCAAAATCAAAATCTGTGGTATCATCTAAATGGTTATTCAAAATCAAACATGCAGCTGATGGTAGCATTGAAAAGTACAAAGCAAGATTTGTAGCAAGAGGCTTCTCTCAAAAGGAAGGGATTGACTATGAAGAAACATTTGCTCCTGTTGCACGTTACACATCTATTAGAACAGTTCTAGCCATTGCAGCTGCCAAAGGTTGGAAAGTTCATCAAATGGATGTTAAAACAGCCTTCTTAAATGGAAGTATTGAAGAAGAGGTATACTTAGAACAACCTGAAGGATTTGAGATTCATGATCCTAAAACACATGTATGTAAGTTGAAGAAAGCATTATATGGACTTAAACAAGCCCCCAAAGCTTGGTATGCTAGAATAGACAGCTATCTAACAAAGTTAGGATTTTCCAAAAATGATGCTGATCCAAATCTATACTTCAAGGTAAACAAAGGTGATATGTTGATAATCATATTATATGTTGATGATTTACTGATTACAGGGGAAGACTATTTGATTCAACAATGTAAGAAAGACTTAGCCAAAGAATTTGATATGAAGGACTTAGGTCTTCTACACTACTTTCTTGGTCTAGAAGTTTGGCAGAAATCAGACTGTATTATTTTGAATCAAGGCAAATATACCCTTGATATCTTGAAGAGATTTGGCATGTTGAATTGTAGACCCATGTCTTCACCCATGGAAATAAATTTTCATAAACTAAAGGAAGCAACATCAGAATCTCCTTCTGCAGATATCTCTTTATACAGACAATTAATAGGATCTCTAATGTTCTTAGGGAATACCAGACCTGACATTTGTTTCTCAGTAAACACATTAAGTCAGTTCATGTGTGATCCCAAAGAAATTCACTTTACTGCTGCTACACATGTATTGAGATATCTCCAAGGTACATTAAACTATGGACTCAAGTATGATAGGACAGAATTAAACCTTCATGGGTTCACTGATTCAGATTGGGCTGGAAGTGTGATTGATCGTAAAAGTACCTCAGGATGTTGTTTTAGCTTGGGATCAGCTATGGTGTCTTGGATCAGTAGAAAACAATCTTCAGTAGCTCAAAGCTCTACAGAGGCAGAGTACATTGCAGCTTCAATGGCAGCTAAAGAAGTAGTATGGCTTAGGAAACTACTCAGTGGACTATTTGGTAAAACTCTACCACCAACTACTATCTTCTGTGACAATCAAAGCTGTATCAAGTTATCAGTAAATCCTGTATTTCATGATAGATCAAAGCACATTGAGATTCCTTATCACTATGTTCGTGATATGGCAGAAAGAAAGGTACTCCAGTTGGAATATGTTTGTACAGGAAATCAAACTGCTGATATTCTCACCAAAGCTCTTCCAAAGGTGAAAGTTGATCACTTTAGGAAAACTCTTGGTATGATTGTAATATGATTTTATATATAATATATAAATGTTATTTTATGGGCTCATCCATCCTGTGGACATTTCTAGAGGTGACGACTTCTTAGATAATGAACACTTGTATTTGATTACGAGATGACGATCTTGTAATGTGGTGTTGTTATGGTAAACAGATTATCTGTTAGTGCACATACCATAATGAGGTTATATAAAATATGATATAATGTTATATTTAATATATCCTTGTATCACTATTACTGTGATACAAAATAGGTATCAGTTGTTGATTCCTCATATCGTTGTGATATGGAAACAGGTATCAGTTGTTGATTCCTCATATCGTTGTGATATGGAAATAGGTATCAGTTGTTGATTCCTCATATTGTTGTGATATGGAAATAGGTATCAGTTGTTGATTCCTCATATCTTTAGGATATGGAAACTAGGTGTCACAATGCATGGTGATTCCTCATATCTTTAGGATATGGAAACTAGGTGTCACAATGCATGGTGATTCCTCATATCTTTATGATATGGAAACTAGGTGTCACAATGAATGGTGATTCCTCATTTCAAATGAAAATATGATGCTAACATAAAGTGAAAATTATCTTATCTAGCTAAGAGGGAGTGTTAACAATGAATAGCTATGATTAGATAATTTTATATTAATATTCTATATTAATATATATATACTTGATAATATTACATATTTATGTATATCTAATATTATCAATGTACTTATATATATATATATATATATATATATATATATAAAATAATATAACTAAGCCTTATATATATATCGATCTGCACTATTGATGTGATATGATATTATCATATCAATAATACATATTGTTAATATGTATTATTGATACGATAATACATACCAATTAATATCGACTGCTATACCAAGTACCGACTATGATATATATCAGATGCCATATTGACTGTTATGCATATCGGCCACCATACCGACTGTTATATATATATATCGGATATCGTATGCAATATGTTATATGATTGTTAATTCATATAACATACTGCATGGTATACATATCTTACAATATGTATATCGTGCAGTATGTTACCCGTGGCTTATATAATACAAAAACATACGATACTGCACTTTACATATATCGTAGTTACAATATATGTAAAGTGCAGTCTTTAATATTCGATTATCGGTAAAGGTAATTTGTTATGAAAGGGCATCGGTATTGAAGGGACGTGACTCATTTATGAGTCACGTCTCCTTCTATGTGCAAAGACATATATATATTGATAAATATTTTTGTATTTGAGATGAATTATATACAGCAGGTCTGAATAAGGATTATCATATACAAAAATCAAGAAAAATAATAATATAAAACTAAAGTTTATTGTAATTTCACAGTTCCATTCGATCTAGAATTACTTCCAAATCTTTGAGGTGTGTATCCCTTTTCTTAGATTTAGCCAAGGTATCATCCACATAATCTTCCATATTTTTATGCATCATGTCATGAAAGATTGTTGTCATAGCTCTTTGATATGTAGTTCCTGCATTTTTCAATCCAAATGGCATGACATTCCAACAATAGGTTCCCCATGCACATGTGAAGGCTATCTTTTCTTGATCTTCAGGAGCTATTTTTATTTGGTTATATCTAGAGAAACCATCCATTAAAGAGTATATTTCATAGCCCACAATCATATCCACTATCATATCTATATTAGGGAGTGGAAAGTCATCCTTTAGGCAAGCTTTGTTAAGGTCTCTGAAGTCTGTGCATACACAAATGGACCCATCATGTTTTGAAACTGGAACAATATTGGAGATCCATTCGGCATAGTCAATAGCTCTAATAAATCCTGCTCCTAAGAGCTTTTCTAATTTAGCTTTAACAAGGAGAGCTATGTGAGGATGCATTTTCCTCAACTTTTGTTTTACTGGTTTAATTCCTGGAGCTATAGATAGATGATGCATAATAAGATTAGTGTCGAGCCCTGGCATATCTGAATATGTCCAAGCAAAATTGATTTTCTTTTTCTGTAAGAATCTTGTATATGCCTCTTTTTCTTGTTCTGATAGAGACTGAGCTAGATGAATCATTTGTGGAGCCTCCTTCATATTCAAATTCACTCGCTGTGTAGGCTCAATGAGAACTGATGATCTATCCTGAAAATAACTCGACAAGTTATTAAGTACCCCATCCTTAGGTGCCTCAAAGAGGTTTCCACCTTCGGATACGTCTTTTGTTTTTACTATTTTGGGTTCTAACACCGCCACAAAGTGATTTTCGCCATCAGAACCATCTCTTTTCTTTTATTTTATGACTGAGGTACTTAATATCAGGATCCGTCATACTTGTTGTAGGCTTGCTAGTGGAAGAGACTATGGGTTCAAGAGCATTTAAAAAGCAGGCTATCTCGTAGTCATTATGGAAAGTAAGGAGTTGAGGCTCTTGATAAAGCTGTGACTAGTCAATCAGATGATGGTGTACACGGGGGAGGTCAACGATTGGTTCATTATTATTGATATGGTAGGTATTATCTCTGGTGATCATATAGTTAGGATTCATCAAGTCTCCCTCTAAGGTACTTGAATTAGGGTTTGTCTCCCCAAACAAAGTATCATCCACTAAGGTAATTCGAGGAATCCAATCCTCTAGCCCTACACTAGACTCGTTAGCTACCTTGGGTTGGGACTCAAATGTGTGGACAACAACAACATCCAGATCAACAGTGGAATAATCTGAGAGGGTCTCCCACTCATACTCATGTGAGTCTGTGTCAGAATCCCTGTTGGGATGTTTGCACCAACCATATTTTTTAGGCCTCGAGGTAGAGGCACCTAGGTCACCGAGGGTGAAACCTTCTTGGATATCATTTTGAGATTGAGTAGATTCTTCACCATGAGTTGTAACAGAGGATTGTTCCTGTTCAAAACTTGTTGGATCAATTGCGGAAGCATCTAGGTCTCCCCAAAGGAGATTAGTGGAAGGAATCCAATCTTCACACTCATCTTGCTGGTTCTGCAAATTTGGCACATAATTAGACTCATCGTCACTATCCGTCACAACTAGGATAGGAGCAACTTTTTCATTTTTGCTTTCAAAACCTAGGCCCATTGTTGTTTTAGCATCTAACCTATGACTGAGAGAATGATCAAGAGGTTCCGCTTTAGCATCTAACCTATGACTGAGAGGCCCATGACCTGGGTAGCCCATGTTTTTAACCAGAGTATATCCTCTCCCATAGGTCTTAGGAGAAGGTGCAGAGTTCTTGTTATGTTGGTATTTTTCTTCTCTGTAAATCCAATCTCTGACAGCTACTTCCTCTTTCTCTTCTTGAATAGGCACTGAGGACTCTACAAATTTCCCAAACAAAGTCATGGTGGAGGATGAAGGTTTCCTCTCGAGTGAAGGTTTTCCATAAGACCTAGGTGAGATTGGCATTTTTATGAAGGAATCCATTTTGTAATCTCCCATGCCAAGGTCAGCAGACTTAAATTTATTCTTACACTGCTCAAGAGTAGCATCAAAATTGTCAGCTTCTCTATTTAAGGGAACATGTGAACCAGCTGAAACTGCATTGACAGATAATGTGCTATCCCCTGGTATGCAAACTTCAACACCATTGTAAGGGAATTTAACACATTGATGGTAGGTAGATGACACTGCTTTCATGTCGTGAATCCATGGTCTACCTAACAAAATATTGTATGCCAAAGGTTCGGCATCAACAATCTGAAACAAAATGTCCTTTTCCACAGGACCAATTCTGACAGGAAGAATAACCAATCCTTTAGAGCTTCACTCTGCTTCATCATAGGCCTTGATGGTGATCTTCTTCCTAGTGTCAATAATTTGCTTAGAATATCCCAAGGCTTTCAGTAGACTCAAAGAGCAAATATTAAGCCCAACACCCCCATCTATCAACACGCACCTGACACGGGTTTTATGGATCATGACTTCAATATGGAGGGCCAAGTTATGCGGGTGACTTAGTGCTTTGTCATCTTCTTTAGAAAATGTAAGGTAATGAGGGCTATCAAGGTGACTGACCATGTTTTGGAATTGGTCAACATCTATGTCATTAGGGACACTGGCTGCTCGCAAGGCATCCTCAAGGACACACCTGGGAGACAAATCAAGGAGCTCAAAAATAGAAATCTGTGTTGGCATTCTCTGTAATTGATCAACAAGGTTATAACTTACATCCGGACCAACAACAAACTTAGGAGGAACACTCTTTGACACTGGTTGTTTTGACTTGCTAGAATTAGGACCTCGAATGATGACAAGACCTTGGGACTGACTCCTAGTGACAGCATTAAGAGGTTGAGACAATCCTTGAGAACAAGGGCCTCTAAGCACCACAATGGGTCCTTCATAAAAAATGGGGGATGATTTTTCTTTATAACCATAGGGATCTCTCCCAGTGATCACATTGACATCATTATCCATAAATTCGAGCATATTAATGACATTTTCAACAGTTGCATAAGTGTAGTTGATAGCGGCCTTGCCATTCTTACTCTTAGAGTTCTCTCCTTTTTCATATTTGGGCAAGGGTTCTTTAAAAGCTTTGTGGTTAGCATTTGTGGTCAACCCATCAACTTGTAATCTTCCAATTTCAATAAGATCTTGGACAAGATGCTTAAGTCTAAACAATTTTCTATATCGTGTCCAATTCCATTGTGAAAGACACAAAAAGCCTTCTCATTCCACCAATGAGGCTTAGGATCTGGTATGCGGTGCTTGGCAAGATCCTGAGGTTGTGCCAAATTATGAGCAATTAACATCTTGAAAATGTCTGCATATGAGTCCCCAAGCTTGGTAAATTGTCTCTTTTCTATTTTAGGTCTCCCTTGATACTTGGGTTTATTCTCTTGTTGTTCTAAAGATGTTTGCAGCTTCATGGCTTGGACTGCGTTAGAGAGATTAAGAACTCCTTCATTCTTAAGTTGTGATGAGTCAACCCCCTCATCATTAACCACTTGCTTATTCTTATTCCAATAAGAGTTCTTTTTGTCCTTATTACCATTATGATTGTTGTTTTGGCCATTGTTTTTATTAGTTGTTTTGGCCAAAATGCCTGTTCCTTTAGGACATCTTCTATACGACGCGCAGTCTCTACCATGGTATCAAAAGAGCTAAAAACCATTTTCCTCACTTCATACCTTAGCTCTAGTATTAAATTGCTCACAATTATGTCTATTCTTTCTTCCTCAGGAATCATTCTAGGATACTTCGAGCACAATTGTCTCCATCTTTGCAAGAAGGTGACAAAAGGTTCTCCTTGATTTTGTTTGAGTTTGCACAAATCAAGCATTGTGACTGACCTTGATAGATTGTAAGAAAAATGTTGGACAAATCTTTGAACAAGTTCTTTAAACGTCTTCACTAGAGGAGTAAGGTTGGTGAACCACTCCATAGCCTAACCTTTTAGACTCCTTGGAAATAATCTCATTAAATAGGAGTCTTCATGATGAAAAGCAAAGCTCATTATGTAAAATTTTCTAACATGGTCATGAGGGTCACCAATACCATCATATTTGTCATAAGTTGGGAACTCAACCTTCTTAGGAAATTCAATCATCACCCCACTTTTGTCTATAGAGTTGGGACATATGGAGTCTAAATTGAATGTACTCTTAGGAGCTCTCATTTTCTCTATGTCCCTTTGCATTTTCATGATCACTTCATTGGTTGAAGGATTTTGTCTCTTACACTTTTGGTACACATCAAAATCATATGGGACCTTAGCACCTTTGTTGATGAGACTTTCTAGGAACTGATCCTTATTTTGCTCCACATATCTTTCTACATATGCTTGAAACGATGGTTCTTGCTACATAGTCATAAAATCCATATGATCAAAATTGGCATAACTTCCTCCATGTTGAGAGCCATAATGAGCTCGTTGGGAGGGTTGTCTTGAATATCTGGGAGGTGATTGTCTCCTATGATGGTTATGTCGAGAAGTCCTTCTTCCTCTAGGACTAGGTGATCTCGAAGGAGTCCTTGACCTTCTCCTAGTCCTTGGACTTGCTGAGGGAGTAGATAGTGGAGAGTTGGTTCCACTGTGGGTACCCCTATTGTTGAATTGATTATGAAGTTGTTGCGCTAGGAGCCTATCTTGTTCTTCTTGTGCGGCTCTTCTCCTTATGTCTAGCAAAGCTTGTTCCTCATCCTCCAATTGTTTGAACCTTTCTTTCTTAGTATCTTGTTCATCTAAGAAAGCTTGTTTTTCTCTTTCAATCCTCTTTAACCTGTCACTTGTATATTGGGAGGCATCTCTAAGAGGAGAAGACTTTCTTGAATGTATGAATATATTAGCTGCATTGATGTGAGCGTCACCTGACTCATTGTTTTGGTTATCGGGTTGTGACCGTGCATCCAGGTGAGCTTTCCTATAGTGTTTCTCTGCTCGTTGGTGAGCATCCAAATACCTATCATTGATAGGAGGTGATCCAAGTGGACTATCAGAAAAAGACCCAGCAGACATTGTGTCACCCCTATGTCGTTGGAAAATGTCATTAAGAGTTTGATTCATTGCTTCCCTTTGTTCTCTTGTGAAAGTATAACTCATATCCATATTCGATGAAAGTGGTGCCACAGAGGTACTCACTTCATTAGGATTACTCTTTGGATTGAAATAGACCTCAGACTCACTCTTTGGGGATTGGTCAAAAATAGGTTCCTTTCCCTTTCATTGTTGACGAGTCTTAACTAAGGGTAACTGATTGAAGACAATCGGGGGTCGCTTCCCTTGATTTACTTGGTACCAAGTTGTAATTGACATGAAAGAAAAAGATTCTTAATGATAAGGCGACCTCACAAAGTGTCAACACCAAGCTAGGATAATTGAAATTCTCTAATGTCCAAAAAGAGATGGAAAGATAGAAATAAAAGGGGCTTTACCAACATTGTCAAAGAGGTGCCTCAAATCAAAGGATGAATATCCTTGCACTTTTGAATCAAGAGGTTGGACTAGGCCAAAATATAATTGAATTTGAGATTTGGTGAAAATGATTTGGACAAAAGGAGCACTAAAATTCTCCAAGAATGTAGCTAACAATTCTAGAGATGTTCTTTCTCAATAGGAATAGTCTTCTAACTTGGCAATCTTTCCCAAGGTGACACTGTAAATCAAGTGATACTAACCCTAGAAGGCCAAAACTAGAAACTCAAGGTCAAAACAGGCTTGCAGCGGCAAGATAAGTAACCTTCCCAAAGACCCAACCAACTAAAAGCAAGTGAAACTAGGTATACAACAGCAAAATCTCAGGCGACAGTCTCCAGGAAAATAGCACGCCACTTTAAGGTCAGGTGCCACTTCGCGTAATGTCGTGCGACACAGTCCAGTCAGACAAAGCGACAATTTCCAGGTAAGAGAGGCGACAGTGTTTCTGGGGTGAACTGGCGCATGACAGTTCTCAGAACAGGGGGCGACAGTCTTTCAGTGTCGCACGACTCTTTGACTAGTGAGTGTCAAAATCTCAGTTTTAAGGCTTGTTCGTTCAAAAATTTTAGTCTGAGGGTTGATTTTTTGATTCCAATCACAATGACAGCAGTAATTCGACAGGTTTGCAAACAGTATGGGATCAAACGTGTCTCCAAGCACTTAGAACAAGGGCAAAAGCAACCTTGCCAAGACAAACAATTGTGATATCGAAAATGGAAAAACACCCTATGAATGCTACCGATTGTTTGAATGTTGAGAACGTTTACACTGGTATAGCACAATTGAAAGCACTTTAAGCAATATCTATCCTAAAAGGTCAAGGCTCAATACTTAACAACTTGGCCCACACTTAATGCTCCCTTGCCTCACACAAAGTGGTTGCCCACAATAGATATTGGCTTTGTCGTGGAAGTGCCAAAGACACAACCAAAGGAACACAAATGGTGAGTAATCTTGGGGTGATTCGGGTTATTCCACTTGGATCAATCCTTGCACCAAGAAGCTAAGCGAAAAAATAGGGTGGCTTCTATCTAATGGTTCTTAGTAAGGACTTTTGTTCGTAGTACCCCTCTTGCTCCTTGTAAAGAACTAGGACCTCGCGGCCTCAAGAGTACCTTAAGCATTCTTGCTCAACATTTTCCTCATGGTCACAATCCCACAAGTACTCACATCGAGCAAAGACAAGCACTACGTCTACCAAGGTTTTATGTCCTTGATAGCCTTGAGATTATAGTGGTTTGGAATAGCTCGGTATTAGCTTGTCCCCACTTAGGTCGTTCCTCTTGATTGCTCAAGAGCAGGCCCGCTAAAGGATTCTAACAATCTAAACAAAAATAGATCAACTTATGAGATTCAAGAATTTTATTTCCCCACAAGGGTGAAGAGCATACTCCCCTTATCCCAAAGCTTTCTCCCAAACACACCAAGCAAAGTTCAATTACCCTCTTGCTTCCAAAATCCTAAGATGGGTCAAGATTTTCTGGTTCACCACAAGGGTGAAGAGCATACTTCTCCTACCACCTCAAAATTCCTTCCACAAGATATTAAGTTCCTGTGAAATGAAACAACTAGTATATGTCGCACTTAGTCAATAAAGAAAGCAATTAAACAAGCACTTGATTTGTTTTCTTATGCTTTGGGCAGCCCTACAAAAATTTTTAGTAGCTCTTTTAGCATGCAATGTATCAAAAAAAAATTCAAGCAAGAGTACCTACAAAGCAACTTGTTAGCTTCACAATGGTTAGAACAATCCTAAAATCTGATTAGCTCCAAGCAATCCACTATCAAAAAGTATTTAAAGCACTAAAGGTGGAACACTTAACCCTCCAAGTGAATGTGAAGCGAGTCCAAAAGTGGAACATTTAACTCTTCAAGCGAATGTGAAGTGAGTCCAAAAGTGGAACATTTAACTCTTTAAGTGAATGTGAAGTGAGTCCACAAGGTGGAACATTTAACTCCTCACACAAACTCAAAGTGAGTCCAAAAGTGGAACATTTAACTCCTCACACAAACTCAAAGTGAGTCCAAAAGTGGAACATTTAACTCTTCACACAAACTCAAAGTGAGTCGAAAAGTGGAACATTTAACTCCTCACACAAACTCAAAGTGAGTCCAAAAGTGGAACATTTAACTCTTCACACAAACTCAAAGTGAGTCCACACCTTAGAAAACTAATGAGATCAAGAAAGCATAAAAGAGAGAACTTTGTGAAACATTTAATGCTCTTTTCAAGTAGACCCCTCCCCCATGTATGAATGCTGACCTTGCACCCAAAGGGAAAATAACGAGGGGCAATTAGAAATAAGCAAGTCCAACACCCAATTTAGCTAACAAGATCAATCAAAAGTAATCTAAAGTTGCTTATCAACACTACCCACAAATGAAAAAGGGGTTGAATCAATGGAATATTTAACTTTCCAAGCAAACATAGGATGAGTCCAAAAGTGGAACATTTAACCCCCTATGCAAACAAGGAATGAATCCATGCCCTCAATCACTCAAATGAGATGTTTGATATTGGAAACCAAAGAGCATTCACAAGCTATCAAAATAAAATCTATGTTCTTTTATTAACCCAAAAGAGATGTGCCTATGAAAGCAAGTGAACCAACTGAAATCTAGAAATGCAATCTATTTAGCTACAGCAAATCAAACTAACAAACAAATCAATCTAAACTCGGCTAAAAGGGTCTGAAAAACTCACTGTCAGGTATAGGTGATAGTACAGTCACCAGAATAGTCGTGTGCCACTTCTCTGTATACTGGTGCAACAATTCTTCCCGGGGCGATAGACTTCAAAACCTACAGGTGACAGAACACAGCAAACAAGGTGATAATTTCTGCCAAAAAGAGTGACACTATTAACTGGAGAAGTGTCGCACTATCATACAACAGATTGTCACACGACACTAGTGAAAAGTGTCGCATGACTCTTTGAGACAGAAAAACCAGAGACCAAAAATAGTGCTAAAAATTGATGAAAAATTAGCAAAAACTGACGAAAATGCAAAAAATGAAGGGACAAAGCTAATGTCTTGCCCCACAATGGGTGCCAAAAATGTACACACAAATGTAGTGCACTTCTATGAATCCTTACATGCAAGGAAACTCAAGAATGAGCCCTCACAAATCGATCCATAGCTCTCTATGTATGGAGTTGCAAGATTGTAAAATTGCTCTCAACTAGAGCTATGAAGCTAATGACCTTGCTAGTCAACCACACAATGAGAGATTCAAGATTGAAAACAAGGGCAAGAATGCCAATATCTCCAATGAATCCAAATGAAAATGCAAATGAAACTAGTATGAGTGCAAAATTAATCTATCAAATGACAATGCAAACTAATCTATGAAAGGAAATTGCAATGGATTACAAACCCCTCATTAAGCTATGTGAGCTAGATCTATTGCATAAAAGGAAAATTACTCTAAAATGCCATGATATGCAAACTAATCAAATGAAATGTGCAACTAAATGATGAAAGCAAATGAAATGAAGCAAGTCTTCAATGTCTTCAAAGCTTGAATGCAAGAATGTCCTCAAAGAGCTCCAAATGACTTAGAAAACCTACAGCATAACATTAGCATAAAACATGAATGGATGCCAAATGAGGAGGAGAGCTCTTCTTTTATAGAGAATGAGGAGAAATAGACCATGCGGATTAAGAGGCAAAAAACTTAATCAACGGTGGAGCATCAAAGAGGAGCAATCTATGTGCACAAATATCTTCCAATGAGAAAATAAGAGTTGACTTTAGTGTCCATATGGGACAAAAAGTACTTTTTTCCCTTTTTATAAAATAAGAATGATGATTTATTTGTGCAACATAGGATAAGAAAAAAAGTGGGGGCTTTTTATTTAAATAAAAGGTGAGGAAATATTCCTTTTGAATAAATAAAGACTTTAGGATAAAATGGTTAGCCCAAGGCAAATAATCAAAAATGATGAGAAGGATTTGATCAAGGAAATTGATATAATTAATAAAATGTTGATTTTTGAAAATCTTGATTCAGGGATTTGATAAATTGAGAAATGGGGCCCAAAGTCTAGGCGACCATTTTAGGGTGCATACAACGTCCCGTCAAGACCCTTACGATACAATGTTTCTGAGAGGATTATGTAATGGGATGATTGGTGTATGAAGTTTCATTTTTGGGCTCGGGTTTGGTCTAGAGGTAGCACTTGGTCTTTGAGATATGTATATATAGGGCCATACCAAGGTGATTCATGTCCATGTAATAGGGCAACAATTTGGGTTTCGAGAAGGTCGAATGCCGGTTTCACCAATTCTTCCACCAAGAACTCGTACTACTCATTTTGATCTATTTTTTGTAACAAGGAAGCCAAGGTGGCCATGGCATCAACTGTTCTATTTTTCTCTCTCGGAATCTACTCAAAAGTGATCAAGGCAAAGTACTTCTTCCATCCATCAATCATGGTCTTATATGGCATCAACTTTTCATCTTTAGTGTTATATTCATTGTTGACTTGATTGATGATGAGTTGAGAATCTCCATAAATTTGTAGCTCTGTGATGTTCCACTCTAAGGCCATTTTGATGCCTATGACTAGTGCCTCATATTCCGCTATATTATTTGTACATGGAAACAAGAGCTTGTAGGACTTAGGAATGGTGTAACCTTGAGGAGTGACCAATAATATGCCAGCCCCGGAACCTCCTTGAGTATAGGAGCCATCAAAATATAACTTCCACATTTTTGCTTCTATGTTTACAATTGCAGAATCTGAAAATTCCACTTGAATAGTTTGTGTAGAAGTCATGGGGTTTTCAGCTAAGTGATCTGCTATCACTTGCCCTTTTATTGCCTTTCTATCGACATACTCAATGTCAAATTCACTCAATATCATAACCCACTTTGCTATTCTACTCGTTAAGGCAATTTTACTTAGCAAATACTTGAGAGGATCAATTTTGGCAATTAGCTTTACCTTATGCATCAACATATAATGTCTCAATTTTTGAGATGCAAACACAACTGCTAGGCAAGCCCTTTCCATGAATGTGTAGTTAAGTTCGTATTTGATCAATGTTTTACTCAAATAGTAGATTGCCTTTTCCTTTCCTTGTTCATCCTCTTGCGCCAAAAACACTCCTTGGGATCTTTCGGTAACAGATATGTATAGAATAAATTCTTTGCCCTTGATGGGTGGCATCATGATAGGTGGATTTATCAAATAGGTCTTCAATAATGTGAAGGCTTGATCACATTCTTCATCCCACATGAATATAGTATCCTTATGTAGCAACCTTGTGAAGGAATGACATTTTTCGGCCAATTGAGAAATAAACCTTCTTATGGATTGTATTTTGCCTTGTAAGGACCTCATTTGGCTGATGTTCTTTGGTACCTCCATATCCATTATTGCTTGTACATTCTTCGGGTCCACTTCTATTCCTTTGGCTAAAACTATATAGCCTAACAATTTGCTAGATTTGACACCAAAGGCACATTTCTTTGGGTTTAATCTGACTTTGATTGCTCCAACCGAATGAATATCCTTTTCAAAATTTGCAGGTGTTCTTCTCTTTTGTGGGACTTGGCCAATATATCATCCACATAATCCTCTAAAAATGTATGCATCATGTCGTGGAAGATAGTTGTCATGGCCCTTTGATATGTGGCTCCAACATTTTTAAGGCCGAAGGGCATGACATTCCAACAAAAAGTGCCCCAAGGGCATGTAAAAGTGCTCTTTTCTTGGTCTTCTGGTGCAATTTTGATCTAATTATATCCGCTGAAACCATCCATAAGGGAGTACATGGAATGATCTGCTATCAAGTCAACTATTGCACCAATGCTCAGAAGTGGGAAGTCATCCTTAGGACAAGCAAGATTTAGGTCTAGAAAATCCGTGCATACTCGAATGGATTTGTCATGTTTTGTGACCGGTACAATGTTAGATATCCATTCAGCATAGGCTATCACCCTTATGAACCCCACTTTCAACAATTTTTTTAATTCTGCCTTGACTAATAGAGCTATATGTGGATGCATTTTCTTCAACTTTTTCTTAACAGGCTTAACCCCTGGTCTAACATTCAAATGATGCATTATAAAGTCAGGATCTAAGCCAGGCATGTCGGCATATGACCATGCAAAGTTCACTTGTTGGTCTTAGAAAAACTTGATGAAGTCCTCTCTTTCTAGGGGTGTGAGTGATGCTACCAAATGTATAAATTTGGATCCACTTCTGTCCCAATGTTAACCTTTTTTGTCAGCTCTATGAGTATAGGCGACCTTTCTTCCTCATGCTCGGGTAGAGTATCCAATCTCTCTTCCTTTGATGCCACAATTGGGTTTTCACTAAAGGAAATATCTTTTATCTTTACTTTTTTGGGTTCTAGTGCTGCCACATAGTGGTTTTCATCACTAGAACTTTTCTTTTTCTTTTTTTTCTTTTGACTAAGAGATTGAACCCCCACTGTTGTTATCATGTTTGGTTCAAATTCATTGGTGAAAGAGGGCTCAACCACATTAAGGTATTAGTTTGTTGCTTGGTCATTTGGAAAATAAAGCAAGTCACTTGGCTCAGTTTGGTCCCAATCAATAAGATGAGGATTTATCAAGGATAAGGTTTCATTGGGCAAGTTCTCATCAATTGGGTTTATGGACATGACTTTGTTTGAGGGTTCGTACATTGTATCGTTTAGATCTATGACGTGTGCTTCCTCAAGATGATCCACGGAAGAAGGGTTGAAGTCTCCTTCACTTGAGTCCTTGTCAACTTCTATGGGAAATAGCATGGGAAAAGCCACGAGCGGATTAAAACTAACGTTTGAATCTCCCTCCTCCAAAGACATCAAAAATGTATCTATCCATGGTGGATTAGTAAGTGCTTGTCCTATGTTAAGACCTTGTATATTAGGCTCTTCATTGACTTGAGTTTCTTGCCTTGGGATCTTTGCATAAGTATGTATTGTAACTACTTCTTTATCCTGAAATAGTTCATCAAATAGAGTGTCCCACTCATAATCCCGGGAGTCATCACTATCTCCATATGATTCTAAGGCATTTACTTGAGGATAGAAATCTTGCATTGGGCTGGAGCTTTCGCCTTTATATTGGTAGCCTACTCTGGATCTTTCTTCTTTTTCCCTCCAAGTAGGTTCAATGGGTTCTAGTAGACCTCTATTCCTTTGGCCTAAGGGTCCTCTTCCCTTGTATCCCATTTTATACATTATCTCAAACCCTTTCCCATATTGCTCGGTTTGTATATTAACATGCTGGATTATTTCCATGGGAGTGCTTGAGGTATCCTCTTCATCATGATAGAGCCATTGAAGGACTTCATTCTCCTCCTTGTTGAATGCTGCTTTGTCACTTTCTCTTACGAAGTAAGAGTTATACTTATGAGGCAAGTGTTCTTTTGATGGTTTGCCATGTGTTCTTGGAGATGTGGGCATGTTGAATAGGGAAATAGAGTATTCCCCTACTCCTTTGGAACTAATTTTGCATTGTTTGTCAAATGCATCCATCATCTCACTCATGTTTTTCTAGTTTTCCTTTTTAGCTTGATATTTTTCTTCTCTAGTGGATTTGTAGAGTACTATCTCTGATTTAGGTGCTTGGTATAAATCTTCATTTGGAGTTGAACCCTCGTAGCTCATCTTTTCCTTTCCCTTAGTTGATGTCGTTGGGCTAGCTTGAGGAGGTTTTGAAGTAGCACTTAATGTTATTATAGGGTCATCCATTTTGGTATCTTCAATGGTGGCTTTTTGGATGATTCCTTGCCGATTATGTGGAATAAATAGCTCATGAAGGGATTTGAGTGCATTGCAATATTGGAACGGATTTGAGTCTCCTCCAACCATAATTTCTTCACCCATGTAAAAAAATTTGGTGCATTGGTGGTACGTGAATGGGACTGCTTGCATCTTGTGAATCCATGGTCTCCCCAACAAAATATTATAAGTTAACTTCATGTCCAATACTTGACAATTGGTGTCCTTTTTTACAGGTCCCACTTGAATGGGCAATACGATCATGCCTTTAGAGGCCCTTTCAACTTCATCATAAGCCTTTATGGTGATTCTTTTCGTAGGGTCAATGCAAGACTCGGACAACCCTAAGGATTTAACAAGACTTAATGTGCAGATGTTAAGGCCAGCTCCTCCATTAATGAGAGCCCTTTTGACTTTATGGCGTTCAATCAAAACCTCTATATGCAGTGGTAGGTTTTGGGGATGAGTAATAGATGTATGAAAATTAGATGTATAACAACTAGAAATGATAAATTAACTATTAAAGCCAATGAATCTATCTAATGCAAACACAATGAAGAATGCAAACTAACTATGAAATGATGAAACTAATTTAATTACCTTCACCTACCATGCAGCTTGTCTCCATTGTCCTCCTAGCTTTGATTTGTTGAAGATGTTGAGCTCTCAGATTTCCAAAATGAAGTCTTCTCCCAAGATGCTACCAAAGTGTGGAGATTGAATGAAATTGAGTGCACAATAGCTTATGCAAACTAATGGATGAAATGCAAATGAAATGGTGATTTCTATGGAATGCTTGATTGCTTGAATGCTTGGATGCTTGAATGATTGGATGCTTGAATGCTTGAATGCTTGTTATCAAGAATACCTATTAGCTATCAAATGAGAAATGAGGCTCCTTTTATAGAGTTTTGGAGGATCTAGGCCTAGGTGGCACAATCCTATGGTTGAGAATGAAAGGTGGAAGATCCTAGGGCTAGGATTGACTTGGTTGAAGGAGTTGACAGAAAGGGGGATGTAGTTGGAATGTGAGAGAAAGAATAGGGATGATGTTCCTCTCACATTGACATGGAGGAGAAGAAGGTGGAAGGGAAAGACACATGTCAAGTGTCTCACAAAGACCAAAGAGAGAAAGGGGGGAGAGACATTTTCCTCATGAGGACTCTTTGTACAAGTGTCCCATGAGTCACCTTTGACCCTTAGAGGTGGCTTGAGAAGCCCCTTAGGAATAGGAAATGTCTCTTGACTTGGTTCTTGAGAGGACATGTGGTCATAAGACCAAGTCCTATGAGGCCACATAGCCCTTAAGAATAGGACATGTGTGGGTGAGGATAAATATGAATAAATAATTAATAATAATTATTTATTTTAGCCAAGGTGATGTGTCAAGTGACTAGGTGGATGAAGTGAATTAGAAGACTTAGTCATATTTAGGTGATTGTGTATTTAATTAAATGACTTTAATAGACTATTTAGAAGACTTAGGATATAGAATTAGACTATAATAAATTTATTAAATAAATTGAATAATTTATTTAATAAATAGAGGAATAATTATTAATTAAATAATAAATATTTAATTAATTTATCAAGTCAATAGTAATTAAATAATAAATATTTAATTAATTAATGAAGCCATTTTTAGGTGTATACATTTTGCCCCTCTTTGAAATAATGTGTGTATCACATTGTTTCAAAGAAAATTTCAAGCATTCTTGCCTCTGCCCCAAACAATGTCTCAGACGACCTATGTGTGCCCCCTCGAGAGATTGATTGACAAAAAAAGATTATTTGAATGTTTATTTTTATTTTTTTGTTCTATTTTGTTGTGCAATCAATCTCACAAAAGAACGGTAGAAAAGATGGAGGAAAACGGAATGGAATGGAAGAAAAATGGCAGATAGGGTCCACACACCAAGCATATAGGGTCCACAGGCTATAAATAAGGCTTAGGGGTCCACAATAGACTCATTGTACACACTTGTCATTGGGAAATCAGAGCGTAAGAGAGAGAAGAGTAGAGTCGCCACAATGTCGTTCCCCTTGTCGGATCACCACTTTGAGAGAGTTAGACGCTTCTAGCGACCACCCAATTCAGGTGAACCGGTAGGTGACTCAATCCTGCTTTGTGATGTTATGATTTGATGCATGTTAGATTAGATTTGTAGCATGTTTAGGGTAGATGAAATGGTAGATTAGAGTAGAAAATTTTTAGTTTTCTTGGTGGAGTATGAATGCGCAGTTTCGGCGCACCAATGCGCAAAAACTTTAGACATTTGAACAGAAAATTTAAGTTTCTGCGCATTCATTAATAATAGCTGCTCATTCATACTATAGAAATGTAAGTGTTACGCAAGTATGCAATAAAAGCACACATATGTTAAAACCTGCGCATTCGTTATGAATTGTTGCGCAAATATCCAACAAAACTGTGCAAATGTACAAAGCTACGCAAATGTTAAATAATGTTGCGCATCTATTTTAGGTGGTAGAATGTGGTGAAAATAGATAGTCAATTAGGTCAAACTTGATGTCGATAAGCCGATTGGATCTGTCAGTGTTTGATTTTGATCGATTTGATCAAGATAGGCAACATTGTAGCATGTTCGCTAGTTAACCAGTCTTGAACGTAGATAATTGATAGAATCATCTATTGAAACACGTGATAAGAACATGTTTATAGTTGATATGATAAGATAAATAGATTGATAGATCAATTTATCAAAATCTGATAGGTTGATTGTTTGTTGACTTGAATAGGAGGATATCACAGATAGTCTGATGTCACGGGAGAGATACCCTGTGACTCAGAATCTGAGACCGGCGTTGTCGGAGACAGAGAGACTATTGATTGGAGCGTCTGGATTATATTATGTGATTTACACACCTGAGATTCGGGTGAATCTGAGTATGATGAAAACATTAGTAGAGTGATGGCACTCAGGGACGAGTACCTTCCATCTTCCGATAGGGGAGATGACAGTTATATTAGAGGATGTATATCGCATCCTCCGTCTTCCCATCACAGGTGAGCTGGTACAGTATGATCGGCATGACGGAGTTACGGAGTGCAGAGCCGTCTTCAGTGATGATGATATAGAGGATGGAGAGATCAGCTCGGAGGATATGGTTGACTTGTATGATCCTTTACCAGTAGTGCTAGTAGGAGCGATTGGGGGATTTGTATGCCCTGATCGTAGATCAAATGGATTTGCAGTTGGATGGGGTCGCACATTACAGCGGATGATGGAGGGGACCCGATATGCTTGGGGGGTGTGTTTGTTACCACATCTTTATCATGACATGCATTAGGTGGTGTACCATAGAGGTGCATCATTATCAGCAGGTGTGACACTACTCCATGTTTGGGCATGGAAGCATATTGCAATTACTCGACCATTGGCTATCAGATTTCGGGGTGCAGGGCAGCCCTATATTCATTTATACTCCTCAATTTTGTCTCAGGCAAAACTAGGCCATTTAGAGTTTTGGCGGTATACTTTTGACACATTAGACACAGTGACATGGAGACCCTACCTAGGGTGTGAGCCATGGGATGATGAGCGGCAGCTTGGTTTTTATTGAGTCACGGTGGTTGATAGGGCGGACACCATTCATCATTGAGCGACAGTTGGTTAGCCGAGTTTTGCACCAGTTTGGCAGGATACAGGGCATGCTGCAGGGAGTGACAGAGCATGCTTGTACGCATCAGGAGAGACGAGACTGGGGGCCCATGGCATCATTCGATGTTGCTTGGCAGGAGTTTTTGGATGCCCCATTTTAGGCATGGTCGATGAGACCGACGATGGTAGACCCAGGGATGACTATTGAGTTGGAGCAGTTTTTGAGGGATTTTTTAGTTCCGCAGATTACAAATCTAGTAGCGAGGCCTCCAGAGAGAGATCTGACAGAGAGACGATGGGGGAGACTCCGAGGGAGAGATAGATGTGGATGAGGGAGATGAGGTGGCGGTGATGGTGATGGTGGAGGAGATGGAGGAGGATATGATGGTAGAGATGGAGGGAGAGGGGATAGAGAAGGACCTCGAATGAGAGGAGGTGGTGTGAGGCCGAGAGGACTGATGCCACCTCCAGCTAGACAAGGAAGGAGACAGCCTCCAATATAGCCAGTTGCAGGAGTGCGACTATAGGTACCAGTCCCTCCGGCATAGATTCTAGTTGCCACAGTACAGAGACCAATTGCATAGGTACAGGTGCCATAGGTACAGAGGCAAGGACAGGATGAGGCAAATGTTGGATTGGCCCAGGGTGGTGTGGTATAGGGTGGTCAGGTCCAGGATGATATACAGGATGACGCTGACGCTGAGATGCCAGATATACAGGCACAGGATGAGTAGGTGGACATGGACATCGGGGGACATGATCCCTATTTACAGAGAGACACGGTGGAGGAGGAGCCAGATATTGATGCACTACTAGTCAGACTAGCAGTTACACAGGTACAGGCAGAGCAGGTGCCAGGTCTAGAGAGACAGATTGAGAGGCTAGAGCGTCAGATGGATGTCCTGAGACATGAGCGGGATTCAACGATTGAGAGACTCGGGGAGTCTGAGATGCTACTAGATGAGTTACAGAGGATAGAGGACCTAGGTCCCCATGGAGATATCATGAGAGCCATGATACATGCCGAGAAGGAGATATCCTGCTGGCAAGAGGCATACAGACAGGCAGTCCCGAGGGATCAGTGGATCGAGAGTTATAGGGAGAGCTCAGTGGTAATCAGGACAGTAGTGTGTGACAGAGGAGCACCAGCTAGTGGAGAGGGTGTGTCATCACGCCCTCCGAGAGCACTGACAGGTTCAGGAGGTCAGGGTGGATCCTCAGCATCAGGGAGTTCAGTAGCACAGGGCCACATTGCATCCTGTAGACAGCGGCAGACAGAGTCTGGAGGCAGTGGCTCATAGACATTGAGAGAGCATTGTATACACTGTTGTACCATTATGATTCATTGTATCATTATATTTTGACTTGATGGACACTGACTATGGACACATTGTTATTGATTTATATCATTGGACATTCAGACATTTTTGTTGTTTTATAGATTTTATATGATGGATGCTATATGATGGACTCTATATATACAGTGATGCAGTTTTATCATGATTTTCTTTGATGATTTATATACATGTGCGTACTGACATATGCAGGATGTGATGATTTACTTTAATATGCATAAAATGTATGTCTTAGAATGCAAAATGATTGATATTCGATTTGATATTTTTGATGCTTAATGGTTAATAATCCTATGATGGTGATATAAATGCATGTCGTAAATGAGTTTACTAATGCTATGGGATTATCAATGCAATGTTGTGATGAACAATGTGGATAATGGATAATAAATAAATGATGTAAATGAATGATAATGTATAATAAATGAATGATATAAAATGCATATAATATATAATAAATGATAGTGTAATGCAAATGATATCAAATGTAATAAATGATAATGTACCTAAGATGATTGAATGTAATAACTGATAACATGATAAAAGAAAATGAGATGAAACGATAGCTATAATAAATGATCAAATTATATATAAATGAACACTCCTAATGAAGATAACATATGTCTCTAAATGATTAAATGTTAAATGCAAAAAGCCGTAATATGTTTGGTTGTCCAAATGTCCTCAACTTAAATAACAATGTATCTGACACAAGAAGAATAGACTTAAGAGAACAGATAACCTAATAAGAAAGGTACCCTATAAATCTCTATAAAAGGAGCACTGATATGTATGGCATGAACTATTTTAATGAAATGCAATATGAAATGAATGTATCTCCACAACTTTAGGTAACATCTTAGAACTTCATAATAACTGGAACTTGAGTTTCATCATTGAGCTCGTTATGTTGCAAGAAAATGCAAGCATCATGGTATAATTAAACTAGGATGACCTGAACACTTTTTGCATGGAGTTTAATATTGCAAACTCGACAAGCATCTAGGTATAATTGAACTGAGATGACCTGAGTTTCATTTGCATAACAGACAAAGAATATTCTCCCCCTCCATCGGGGAACAAATATTTGGAGTTGAGGTATGCGATGGCGTATCACCATAAATAGCATTTGTTAGAACAACATTATTTGTATGTTGTCCATACTATGAAATGGATGAAGGCACTTATACACAGACACCCCAATTACTTGTTCCTTCGATTTCATTAGAAAATACCCCACAAACAGCAATCAAAGAAAATATCATGCCCCATCCCAGCTATTCTAATCAATGACATATGAGAGTTTCAAACTGTCAAAGATATCCCAGAATAGCATAGGAAACATGATAACAATGAAATCTAGATATGAATGCATAAGTTATAACAAATCATTCTAACATGCCTGCCATGAATATACATTTCTTTTGCCAAAAATATTGATTTAGGATATGTTGATCAATTCAAGTGATGATGTATAGTCAAGATGTATAGATAAGCAGTCATAATTCGAAAGATAGATCATAGATTCTAATTCAGCATGAAGATACCATTGTGAAAGAACATTTGATTGTGTTTGCCTTGCCTGGTGAAAATAACTCCATTATGTCCTCTAAGAGTCACAACTATCATAGATCCACTTCCCAAACTAGGTCAAGGACATGCCCCCAGCGAGGTGATGGATTGACTTATTATGGGTGAAGAAAGACGCAACAAGACTAGGATGAAGACCATGACAAAAGATCAAGCTATGATGGATTTTATTACGGATAGATACAATGGATGGTTGACGAACTGGCCATTTTATTATGATATATACATGGTGGGGACAAGGATTGAATAACTATTTTATTGTGGATATATACAATGAACGGACACACTAGAAGAATCCTAATAGATAGAGGAGCTAACTTGTCACACATAGCGCCTGTTTCTAGGTTTTCACCATATGCTTTTATTGCAATTTTTCTTTTGATTTTTTTTAATTTTTTTTTGTATTTTTGATTCATTTTATTTACAGAATATATATATACAGACTATATACATGCCCCTTGCATTGAGATTTCAGGGATAGAACTTCTTGAGATGGATACTGTTAAGAGGTTCATCCAAGGGATCTCCCTTTGGCGTAGACAACTGATAGGCTCCAGAACCATAGACTGTTGTAATCACAAAAGGTCCTAACCAATTAGGTTCGAACTTGCCCTTCTTTTCACGGTGTTGTTGATTCTTTGGATTTTCTCGAAGGACTAAGTCACCCAACTAAAAATCTCTGATCTTCACCTTGCTATTGTACTGACAGGACAGACGCTGCTGATAAACTTTCAAATGATCATAGGCTCGCTGACGGTGTTCATCTAGGAGTTCCAATTCAGTTAGGCGTGCAACTCTATACTCTTCATCAGAAATTAAATCTTTAATAGTAACACAAAGTGAAGGCAACTCGACCTCGAGGGGCAGGACTGCTTCTAATCCATAGACAAGGGAGTATGGAGTGGCTCCAGTAGGAGTATGGATGGAGGTACGGTAAGCCCATAAGGCTGGATTAAGTTGGAGATGCCAGTCACGGCCAATGTCATTAACAGTTTTTTGTAGGATTTTAACAATTATTTTGTTTGACACCTCAGCTTGGCCATTTCCTTGAGGATAGTAGATGGTGGAATAGTTGTGGGTGATGTGGAATTTGGTGCACAAGTCATCCATGTCTTGGTTTTGAAACTGTTTCCCATGATCAGTGATAAGATACATAGGTATACCATATCGGCAAATGATATAGTTTAAGATAAACATGGAGATTTGTTTCCCTGTGGCGGTAATTAATGGAACGGCCTCAATCCATTTAGTGAAGTATTCTGTGGCAGTGAGAATCCATTTGTGGCCATTGGAAGATGGAGGATTGATAGCGCCCACGAGGTCCAATCCCCACCAACTGAATGGCAAAGTAGTTGTAAAAGGATGTAACTCTTGAGCTGGAGCATGGATAAGGTTTTCATGTATCTGACATTTCTTGCATGCCCTAGCAAAATGAAAGGAGTCTACTTCCATGGTAGGCCAATAACAACCCATACGCATGAGTTTCTTAGCCAAAGAGGGACCACTCGAATGTGTCCCACAAATACCTTCATGTACATCACGTAAGGAAAGTTGAGCTTCATCATGTTCAAGACATCGTAGGAGAGTACCGTCAAAACCTCGCCGATAAAGGGTGTCAGATATTAAGATATAGCGGGAGGTTTGGCGGAGAAAAGTTCATTTTTGATTGTGGGATAGGTCGGGAGGTAGAGTGTTATCTTTGAGGTAAGAATAGATCTTTCCATAGGTTGGGGAGTCATGTCCAATCAGATGACATATAATACTCGTATCAGGGTCATCATATGCAGGACAAGTTAGGGATTCCACCAAGAACTCAAAACAGGCCTTGGTATCTTCTATATCAAATAAAGAAGCAATCATTGCCATGGCATCAACAGCCTTGTTTTCATGCCAAGGAATCTGCTCAAAAGTGATGACAGAGAAATACTTTTTAAAGTCATCAACCATACGTTTATATGGCAATAACTTATCATCTTTGGTCTGGTAATCATCATTAACCTGGTTAACAATCAACTAAGAATCTCCGTAGACATTTATTTCAGATATGTTCCATTGTAAAGCCATTTTTAATCCAATCAGCAAAGCCTCATATTCCGCTACATTATTGGTGCAAGGAAATAACAACTTGAAAGATTTCGGAATAGTGTATCCTTGTGGCGTGATAAAAAGTATACCAGCTCCGGAACCCTGTTGAGTGTATGAGCCATCAAAGTATAATTTCCATGTTTGTGTAGACAAAGCTAAGATATGAGCATCAGGAAACTCTGTGTGTATAGGTTGGTCATCCGTTAATGGAGCATCAGCTAGCTGATCGGTGTTCACTTGACCTTTGATAGCCTTCTTGTCTACATATTCAATATCAAACTCACTAAGTAGCATGACCCACTTAGCCAACCTACCTGTCAATGCAGTCTTGCTTAACAAATACTTTAAAGGATCAATCTTTGCAATAAGCTGAGTAGAATGTGACAAAATGTAATGTTGCCACTTCTGTGAAGCAAAGACAATAGCCAGACATGCTCTTTTAATAGGGGAATAGTTTAACTCATATCCCACTAAAGTGCGACTGATGTAGTAGATGGATTTTTCTTTTCCGTCATGATCTTGCTGAGCGAGAAGAGCACCTAATGAGACTGTCGTGGCTGAAATGTAGAGCAAGAGCGGCTTGCCCAGAATTGGTGACATCAGAGTTGGAGGATTTGCTAGATACTGCTTGATTTTGTTAAAAGCTTCCTCACACTTATCATCCCATTGGAATAAGATATTTTTATGCAGCAAATGTTGAAAGGGATGACTGCGATCTGCTAGTTGAGAAACAAATCTTCGGATGGATTGTAGACGCCCCTGTAAAGATCTTAGTTGACTGATGTTAGTGGGGGAAGCCATCTCCAATATTGCTTTAACCTTTTCTAGATATACTTCGATTCCTTTAGCTGAGACAATGTACCCTAACAGTTTGTCAGATGTGACCCCAAATGCACATTTCTTTGGATTGAGTTGAATTTGATATTTTTCCATCCGAGTGAATATTCTATCCAACACTCTCAAATGACCAGCTCTGTCTTTGGATTTTGCTAAAATGTCATCAACATAATCTTCCATGATGGTACGCATCATGTCATGAAAGATCGTGGTCATGGCTCTTTGGTAAGTTGCTCCAGCATTTTTGAGGCCGAATGGCATCACATTCCAGCAGTATGTACCCCATGGACAAGTAAAAGTAGTTTTTTCCTGGTCTTCTAGCGCAATCTTGATTTGGTTATAGCCAGAAAATCCATCCATTAATGATAACATCTCATGCCTAGCTGTTAGGTCAACAATCATATCAATATTTGGCAAAGGGAAGTCATCTTTCAGACAAGCTTTATTAAGATCTCAAAAATCAATACAAATCCTAACAGACTTGTCTGGTTTTGAAACCGGAACAATATTTGAAATCCACTCAGCATAATCAATGGCCCGAATGAATCCAACATCTAGGAGCTTCTTCAATTCTTCTTTCACCATTAGAGCAATGTGTGGATGCATTTTGCAGAGGTTTTTCTTAACTGGTTTTACACCTGGTTTTATAGATAAATGATGCATAATGAGATTGGGGTCCAAACCAAGCATATCAGCATAGGACCAAGCAAAGTTGATTTGTCTTTTTTTGAAGAATTTTGCAAAAGCTTCTTTCTCTGATTCTGTCAAGGATGCTGCTACTTTGAGGATGCGTGGAGACTCCTCTGTTCCAATGTTAAGTGGTACTGTTGGTTCTATAAGAATGGCAGATTGCTCTCGATCTAGATAGTTGGGAAGAGTGTCAATCCTTCCATCATTAGGCACCTCAGAGAGGTTTTCACCATCAGATGCGTCTTTTCTTTTTACTATTTTTGGATCTAATACTGCCACTGATTGGTTTTCACCATTAGATCTGCTGATTATTTTTATATTTTTATGACTGAAAGGATTGGCACTCTCTCCAAAATAGGCCATGTCATTGAGTTCTATCAGAAATCCTGACTTGTGATCCCCTGGTGGTAAATGATCCCTAATGCCAAGATAGTCAATGATCACGTCATCATTATGGAAGACATCAAGTTCTAGGTGATCGGGAGAATCCCAATCGATAAGGTCAGGACAGACAAGGGGCATTGGATCATTTGGGTCGGTTTCAAAAGCAGAGATGGTATTGATGGAAAAGTGGTCAAGGTTTATGATAGTATCAGCGAGGTCTATTTCCATACTCTCATTTGAATTGTCTGTCACAAGATAACACTGACTTTGCTCACGATCAACACGAGTAGTATTACGTGGAACCAATCCTAGTGAGTCACTCATTGAACTCTCACCCTCATGGTAAGTGTTACTATATCGATGGACAACATCGACTCCTATTTCTTCAGTATAATCAGATAAGGAATCCCATTCATAATCATTAGAATCAGAATCATCATTATCTTCAAGTCTATCAATGATTCTTTGAGCTATCCTTTGTTTTTTTGGATCTACATACATACCATGCTTTCTGAATTGTAAGGCAGGAGCTTTAGATGTCTCATGAAAAGGTGGTATTTTTGCTTTTCCTTTTGGTTCTTGTGGTTCTTCACCTTTATATCCTAATCCTGTAGTGTCTCTTTGATAATTG
The DNA here is from genome assembly GCA_027943335.1 of Chamaecyparis obtusa. Taxonomy (NCBI): domain Eukaryota; kingdom Viridiplantae; phylum Streptophyta; class Pinopsida; order Cupressales; family Cupressaceae; genus Chamaecyparis; species Chamaecyparis obtusa. Next base: position 456,264 of record BSBK01006829.1, on the reverse strand, counting down.
GGATTTTGCAAAATTGGTTTTATAACACCTTCTCTTTGTAACCCTAGAGGTCCAGCACCTTGATATCCCATCTTTTGTAGCAAAGTATACCCTTTTCCATAGACATCAGGTGATATACATTCATGTTTAATATCCTCTTCAATCTTCTATGTCTTAAGCCAATAATTTGCATTATGCTCAGCTGCCTCTTTGGATATTGTGCCCCCACTTATAAATGTGTTATAAACAAGTGTGGAAGGGGGTTCTGATTGTTGTTTAGTGATCAAAGATCTACCATATGATTTGGGAGATAAAGGTAACTCAGTGATACAAAGAGCTTGACCTAAAGTGTATTCTCCCATACTTCTTTCTTTGATGTCTATCTTGATCCCATCTGATTTAGAAGTTGATGCTATATTACTAGGGTCACTGGGTGTAGTTGCAAAAGATCCAGTATGATTATAGGGAACCAAAGAATCAGATAACTTCACATTGCTACAATATTGAAAAGGATTAGAATCTCCTTTGATAGTGATCTCCTGACCATTATGAGGGAATTTTATACATTGGTGATAAGTTGATGGCACAACTTGCATGGAATGAATCCGTGGTCTTCCCAAAAGAATATTATAAGCAAGATCCATGTCCAGAACTTGACAAGGTACATCTTTGACAATAGGACCAATTCTAATTGGAAGAACAACGGACCCCTTGGATGATCTCTCTTCCTCATCATAGGCTTTTATTGTGATTTTCTTTTTTGGATCAATGACATTCTCAGAAAATCCCAATGCAAGGACTAACTTTAACGTGCAGATATTCAAGCCAACTCCCCCATCTATTAATACTCTTTTAATCTTGTGATTCTGAACAAGGACTTCAATATGTAAGGGAGCATTATAAGGTTGGGTAATGGCTAAATCATCATTTTCAGTAAAGGACAAATAGTGTGGGGTTGTTAAATGGCCCACCATAGCTTGAAATTGATCAGGATCTAGAGTTGTTGGAACCTAGGTCTCTAAGAGAGCTTTTTCAAGGATATCTTTATGAGATGGGGAAAGACGCAAAAGCTCTAAGATGGATATCTGGGCAGGTGTTTTCTTAAGTTGTTCCAAAAGATTGTACTGGTTGGAAGTATTTGGGATAGACTTTGGGACATAAACAGACTTATTTTGTGTAGTGCTTGGTTTAGACTGAACTCCTTGAAGAGTAACTTTGGCTTGAGCACGAGTAGTTGCTTGGACTGGTTGACTCTCTAATTTTCCTTTGATGGTAATAACATTTGCATAATACATAGAAGGATGACATTCAGAAATGTTACCAACATATCGATAGGGAGTGGAATTATAATTAGCTTGATTGTCACCCTTATTGTTGGAAGAACCCCCTTTTTCATGCTCAGGAAGTGGATCTTTGAAAGCTGTATGTGATTCGTTTGAGACATGTCCGTCAACACCAATTTCACTGCTTTCGATTAAATCTTGGATTACATTTTTGAGTCTTTTGCAATCATTTGTTTGATGTCCTCTGCCTCTGTGAAATTAGCAATAATCATTCTCATTCCACCAAGAAGGCTTTACTCTAGGTTCAAAATCTTTCGTTTCAGGAAGCATAATGAGTTTCTTTGTGATTAACTTCCATAATGTTGATTCGAGAGATTCCCCCAAAGGAGTAAAGTTTCTTCGAGGTGACATAAAAGGCAATCTTGGTTTAGATGAATCCTTGTTGGTATTTTGATTTCATGATTGATTGTTGTAAGTTCCTTGAGTAGCATTGGCCTGACTGGTGAGATTAAGAAGGGGTTGCGTTGGTTTGACATTATGATTATCAACAATCCCATCATTGACAATGTTTTTGTTTTTATTCCAAAACTTGGATTTGTCATTGTTATAGTTGTTGGAATTGGAATTTGAAGATCCAACATTGTCTTTAGAATAAAGTTTAACTTCACCTTTTCGAACCATGGCTTCCTCAATCTTGATACTATTTTCTATGATCTTATTGAAATTTGGTGGACATTGCAATTGCAACCTATAACTCATTTCTGGTGTAAGGTTATGCACAAAAATATCCATCTTTTCTTGTTCAGGAATTGTTCGTGGATATTTAGAAAATAATTGACGCCATCTTTGCAAAAAAGTAAGGAAAGGTTCTCCATTCTTTTGATGTGCATTGCAAAGATCAAGCATAGTGACCTCATGTTTGATGTTATATGAATAATGAGTCACAAATTTGTCAAGAAGCTCATTGAAAGATTTGATGCCCAGGGGTAGTTTGGAGAACCATTCCATGGCTTGTCCTCCTAAACTTCGTGGAAATAGTTGCATAAGATAAGTGTCATTGTGAGCGACTTCAATACAAGCAGCACAAACCTCACGAATATGGTCTTGTGGATCTGAATTCCCTTTGTATTTGTCAAATTTTGGTACCTCAAAATGAGGAGGGAATGGAATCATTGCTAAATTCTTATCAAAACGATAAGGACATATATCATCCAAGGAATACTTCTTTGTTGATGATCCAGTTTGGATGTCACGGATTTGTTGTTGAAGCATTTGGATTTGTTGTAGGACGGGATCCAAAGATGGTGTGTTTCCTTGAAAATTTTGGGAAACATTGTTGTGAGAAGCATTGTTTTGTGAAGCGTGATTTGGCTGATCATTTTGAGAAATAGTGTGTTGTTCATGAATATGAGAAGCATTGGATTGCTGATTGGTTTCCTTTGCTCCATGAGTATCTTGAGAACCTTTAGGAATTTGTTGATTATTTGTGTGAGCTGGTTCTCTAAGATAAGAAACATCAAAATCACTTGGTAACTTAGCTCCTTGTTGAGCAAGCATGAGAAAATACATCTCTTTAACCAAGCCTAAGAGTCTTTCCATGACATGATAAAATTGAGGATCTTGTGAAGCTTCCCTAAGTTCTTCATCGGTGGGTTCATCAGTGCATGTAAAAAGTGAAGGTTTCTTAGGAGCTTCTGGCCAAGGATTTGCTTCATTGCTGGTATTGCCTTCCATCTTGTCTAGGGATTCTGGATTGGTGGCTTGTTTAAATTTCTAAGATCGAGTTTGAACCATAAAATTGAAAAAATGATTGTGGGATGAAAGATTTTTTGATGAGAAGATACGGAAAGTGATTGATAGGAAAGATATTTAAATGTGTTGAAAAGTGATAAGACAACTTGATAAACTCTAAGTCAATAGGAGGGATAGATCTCACTATGATATGACAAAGAGAAATCAAGAGATAATAACCTAAGCAAGTTTGATGATTAAGGATGATATATCCTGATATGGTAAACTCACAAAGATCAAAATCTAATGGATAAGATAATGTTTCAACACAAAATCGGGAATTGCAAAGATTTGGAAGAAAAATGATTTGATGAATCTTGATGAAGGAATGATGAAAAGTGATGAATGGTCGAACTAAAGATCAAAGGTCTATGTAACTTGATTGTTTCTCCAGAATCTTACTAAGGATGAAAATGGGTATCTAAAAAAGTGATTTTGAAAATTGCAAAGTTTGTGGAAATGCTCACTGTTGTAAATGCACAGCAACAAATGCGCAGGACAGATTGATCAATGCACAACAAAATGAAACAGATGCAACTGGTATAGCTCAAAAGCGCAGATAGTGTGAATGTATGCACAGCAAATTATGATAAATGCGCAGCAAATTGGATCAAATGCGCAAAAAGATGTGATATATGTGCAGGTGTTGAAATTTTGATCTGAATTGAAATGTTTTGGATTTTCCTGGTGTTGGCTGGTTTTGTTTTTTTTTGTTTTTGTTTTTGGCAAAGTGAAAAATGCATAAACACACGCACACAAGATAGAAATGATGTTAATCTAACTATGCTAATATGAATGCACAAACACGCTTACAAGCCTATGGTTGGCAAGGACAATATCTGCTGAATCTCCACTAGGATAATAAAATCCAGCCACGCAAATTCACAGCGGACAGCCTAGGAACTTGTAGGCACGGGCTCCTCCTTACAGTGCACTCACTTCTCAGGCACACCAAGTTCTGAATTCAATGGGTCATTACTTCCCAAAGAACTGCTATCTCTACTATGAACCGTGAGTAATGTGGGGTGTCTTCACGAGCTTGGGTGACTCCTTGAGCCAGCAGATAGAAGGTTTTTGGCCACTAAACAAAATTTTTTAGTAAGGACATCCGTTCAGGTGGTTGTGATCAAGTCATTTTCCCAATTAAGGGGGCTCTCCCAATCCTTTCAAAGCAAGGCTTTCACCTTTACTAAGTAGGACTTTAACGCACCACTAGGGTACTGAAGGAGATTTTGGTTGCCACAATGAATTCACACCTGTCTAATGTGAGACTAATCATACTAGCTTTTTTTATATACTGGTTTGGAAGGGCTTGGCTTTAGCCTGTTACCAGTTGGGTCGTTCCTTGGGGTGAGTACCTTTTTTCCCACCAAAGACCGCCCTCTAAAAATTATAATAGTTTCTCTTACACCCAAGGTCCACGAATGGCGAGGGGAGAGGATACGTTGTTATAATTTTGGGATTACATATATGCTATTAAGCAAAACACAATAGACACTTGAATCTATGCTAAGGAAGACACACAAAGCAAAAACATGTCGTATTTTAAGCCCAAACGAGATTATAGTTTATTTTGCAAACCCCTTGGCAATCTGCAATCAAACTGTTAGAAAAAAAAAAATTAGCAATGGGGTCCTCAAAATTACGTCCTGCAAAACAGCCTAAAAATACTACCAAAACAAACAGACACTTGTCAAAAGTTAGCTAAAATCAAAATAAATCAAAAAATTTAATCTAAAAACTGTCAATAACAAATGTGCAATAACAGTGAATCAATGCGCAAGATTATCAAACAGATGCACAGAACATAATAATTAACGCACAGCAAAATGTAATGTAAGCACAGAAAATGGAATGTATGCACAGAAAATCTGAACAAATGCGTAGCAAAGTGGGACAAATGCGCAAATTTTTAATCAAAATGAAAACGGGAAAGACAAAAAATGACTAATGTGGTCGAAAATGAATGCGCAGCACAGCTGAATGAATGCGCAGTAATCGTGGATGAATGCGCAGAAACAACCTGGAAATGTCTGCACACGGAAAACTAAAAAAATAAAATGTTAAAAATGGAGGCTGGCCCTCCCTCTAGCGCCAAAAATGTATGCAAATTAGATGTCTAACAACTAGAAATGATAAATTAACTATTAAAGCCAATGAATCTATCTAATGCAAACACAATGAAGAATGCAAACTAACTATAAAATGATGAAACTAATTTAATTACCTTCACCTACCATGCAGCTTGTCTCCATTGTCCTCCTAGCTTTGATTTGTTGAAGATGTTGAGCTCTCAGATTTCCAAAATGAAGTCTTCTCCCAAGATGCTACCAAAGTGTGGAGATTGAATGAAATTGAGTGCACAATAGCTTATGCAAACTAATGGATGAAATACAAATGAAATGGTGATTGCTATGGAATGCTTGATTGCTTGAATGCTTGGATGCTTGAATGCTTGAATGCTTGAATGCTTGAATGCTTGGATGCTTGTTATCAAAAATACGTATTAGCTCTCAAATGGGAAATGAGGCTCCTTTTATAGAGTTTTGGAGGATCTAGGCCTAGGTGGCACAATCCTACGGTTGAGAATGAAAGGTGGAAGATCCTAGGGCTAGGATTGACTTGGTTGAAGGAGTTGACAGAAAGGGGGATGTAGTTGGAATGTGAGAGAAAGAATAGGGATGATGTTCCTCTCACATTGACATGGAGGAGAAGAAGGTGGAAGGGAAAGACACATGTCAAGTGTCTCACAAAGACCAAAGAGAGAAAGGGGGGAGAGACATTTTCCTCATGAGGACTCTTTGTACAAGTGTCCCATGAGTCACCTTTGACCCTTAGAGGTGGCTTGAGAAGCCCCTTAGGAATAGGAAATGTCTCTTGACTTGGTTCTTGAGAGGACATGTGGTCATAAGACCAAGTCCTATGAGGCCACATAGCCCTTAAGAATAGGACATGTGTGGGTGAGGATAAATATGAATAAATAATTAATAATAATTATTTATTTTAGCCAAGGTGATGTGTCAGGTGACTAGGTGGATGAAGTGAATTAGAAGACTTAGTCATATTTAGGTTATTGTGTATTTAATTAAATGACTTTAATAGACTATTTAGAAGACTTAGGATATAGAATTAGACTATAATGAATTTATTAAATAAATTGAATAATTTATTTAATAAATAGAAGAATAATTATTAATTAAATAATAAATATTTAATTAATTTATCAAGTCAATAGTAATTAAATAATAAATATTTAATTAATTAATGAAGCCATTTTTAGGTGTATACAATAGACATGTCATCTTGGTTGGAGAATGACAAGCAATGAGGTGCAATGAGATGACCTACCATGTTTTGGAACTTCCCCTCTTCTAAGTTAGTAGGAACATTCATCTCTACTAGAGCTTTTTCTAAAATTTCCTTATGGTTAGGGGATAGCTTCAATAGCTCCAAAATAGAGATTTGTGCTAGAGTTCTTTGCAACTGATCTACCAAGATATATGGTTTTGTTGCTGTAGAAGATTGCTTGATCACAATGTTGGACTACGAAGTGCTAATAATTTTAGGAGCAACCCCTTGTAGGGTAACCCTTGAAGTCTTCCCTCTAGTAATAACATTGGATGTCTCTTTTTGGGGCCATTCCTTGATTATTATAGCATTCACAATGTTATCATAAGGTGGCGCAAAGTTAATGTTATTGATGCTTTGTTTCTTGCCATTAGATGACTCCCCTTTGTCATGTTTATAGAAGGGTTGTTTGAACGCCGTATGGTCTTCATTTCTTTGAGGTCCATCAATGGTGATCATGCCATTATCGATTAAGTCTTGCACTATATTCTTTAGCTGCAAGCATTCATTTGTCGTGTGCCCTCGAATTCTATGGTACTCACAATGGTTATTGGCACTCCACCAACTAGGCTTGTTGTGTGGCTCATAAGGCTGAATGCTAGGTAGAGTAATGATATTGTTAGCTATGAGGGTCTTTAGTGCCTTTTCGAGGGGTTCACCCATGGGTGTGAAGTTCCTTTGAGGAGTTGGCACCAAAAATTTATCAAATTTATTAGTCCTCTAATTATTTCCTTGGTTGCCACTATTAATATTGTTGTTGGAAGGTGCATTGGAGGTCTGGTTTGCATTATTCACCTGATTAGGTGTTCTTGTAAGAGCAAATGGAGTCACCTTCAAGTTGCTAGAGTCAACAACCCTGTCATTGACTATTCCCTTATTGTTGTTTTTATACCGATTATTGCTATTGAACCAATTCTTATTCTGATTGTTGCCATTGTTGGAGTTATTGTTGTTAGAGTTGTTCTTGTTATCTTTATATAATTTCAGTTCCCCACTCTTAACCAACACTTCTTCTGTTGTTACTCCATTTTCTATGAGGTCTTGGAATGTCTTGGGACATTGCATTCTCAATCGGTAGTTCATCTCGGTGCTCAAACTATTAATGAATATATCCATTTTTTCCTTCTCGAGCACACTCCTAGGATACCTCGCAAATACTGTCCTCCACCTTTGTAAGTAAGTGAGGAATGCCTCTCCATCTTTTTGTTTAGTATTGCATAATGTTATCATCGTGACTTCATGCTTGATGTTATATGAGTAAAGCCACGAATTTTGAAGCTAATTCTTCGAAGATTTTTATGTCAGAGGGTAACTTAGAAAACCACTCCATAGCCATGCCTCCTAAGCTTCTTGGGAATAGTCTCATTAAATAGGTGGTATCATGCATGAACTCTAAGCTCAATGCACAAAACTCTTACAAGTGATCTTGTGGATCCAACATTCCTTCATACTTGTCATATTTGGGAAACACTACATTGATCGGGAATGGTGCCATTACTATACTTCTATCAAACTGGAACAGACACAATGCTTCGATAGAAAAGGGTTTGGGATCCCCACTTTGCTTGATTGTATCCAATTCCATTTGAAATATTTTGAACTGTTTGTTCATGATGTCAATGGCACTTTCTTCAACTTCGGGTGGTCTAAGTTGATTCACATCATAATCTCGTGGAAGTGTAAGACCCGTTCGGGCTAGGTCCATGAAATACTTCGCTTTATCTCTTGCCATTGCTTTTTCCATAAGTTTTAAGAAATAGGGGCATTAAATGGCTTCATCAACCTTGTCATCGGTGGCATCATCGGCGGTTGGTTCAGTATTAGTTCTTTGGTGAGTGGTATCAATTCCTTGAGTTTATTGATCCGCCCCTCCACTATTGGTATTGCCTTGGTTATTCATGTCAATGCCCCCATTATTTGCATCGCCTTGGTTATTGGGTTCGATGCCACTATTGCTTTTATTACCCAAACTACCATAGTACATCATGTTGTCTTCCACTTCTTGTTCGGATGATTTTTGGGGTATTCTTGGAGTGGTAGACTTGTCTCCTGGGTAAGGGAGTTCTTGACTCAAATAAGTCTCGTCTACTTGCAAGGTTTGCTTGATGTAGTAGGATCTAGTAAAAGAAGACATGAACCTTGGAGAATAAGAGTCAATACTACCCGTGGTCAAATCCTTTGTAAAATTTGCAAAAATGATGTAGAATGGGATTTTTGACTGGACTGAAGGTTGGAGCAATAAGAGCACGGAAAAGGGTACTCAAATATATGATCAAAATTTTCTAACCTCCCCTGCAAATACTCTCTGTTTTCCCTTTTAGATTTTTGGGCGTCACTAATTTGAGCGTAGGCATGACTAAATTTTGCATACGCGTGAACTGGTATATTGTTAGGTGGCACACTGTAGGGATGCAGGTGACACTTTCCTATTGATAAGTGATTTTCTAGTTTTATCAAGCATGTTTTAATACTTTTTAGGCGTGATTTTACTATTGCTATGCATTTTCATATGTCACAAGCGTGACTAAACCTCTGATAGGCGGGATTATTTTGTGCACAGGCAGCACTTCTCTGACCAGGTTATAAGATTTTGAATTTTTCAAACTTTTAAGATCAGGTCCTTTGAAATTTTCTTGTTTGAAAATAAAAAACAATCTCAACACACACATCAATTTTTCATCATGTCCCTAAAACAATCTAATGTGTATGTTCTCGGTCGTTTCCACAAGTATAACACAAGAAAGAATTCCAAGCAGCTTACCTAAAGTCAAATTTGGTTCTTAACATGGCTCTAAAAGGTAGTCTTGCTACTTTATCCAGGATTTATTGTGGATTCTGTTCAAACAGATCTTAAATTTTCATCCCCCAAGTATGTTAAGGGGTTTCCCACAGGCACCAAGGTACGATTTTGCGTAATCTATGAAGACTATTAGAGGAAATTCAAAAAAATTAAAATCCATTTGTCACACACCCCATTAAGGATGCATGCATTTCATTGTATAGTGGGTTGGATTCTCGCAGTAAAAGCAAGCGTATCCCACTTTGGGTTGTCCCTCTCACCAGCCCCGTTAAGGCACAGCTCGAGAGGCGAGCCCACTAATTCTTTATTTTAACTAGCGTGTTCATATAAAGCAAGGAAAATAGAATTAAGGTTAAGCTTTTGGGAATTTGGTTCACCTAAAAGGTGAAGAGCATATCCCTAACTTTCCCTTTAGTTCCTCAAACACTCAAGCAATAAAGTTCTTTTTCAATCTCGTAACAAAGAGATTCTTAGAAATGGAGGTGTTTGGTCGAATTCCTTATTTTAATTAAGCTAGATTTCAATGAATGCCACAATTTAAGCAAGTGCAAGCTTGATTCGATGAATACCTTTTCCTTTGTAGCTAGCAATGGCTAGGCACTTTTTTGTGGTTTTTTGCCTTTTTTTCTTGCTTTTTACTCACCTAGTGGCGATCGATCCCGCTCCCTCCTCCAACAAGTTAGTCCAACACAGCCATTCAAAATGAGGGGAAACCAAAATAAAAAATTAATGAAGCAACAATTGTGTATGAATCTTTAGAGAACTTATTTGCAAACTTTCAAAGGAAAACTTGATTTAAGGACTAAAAATCCAATTTAAAGAGACAAATTTCATTTTATATGCTTGAACAATTGCAAGGTAATTCCAAAATACTTGATTGTCCTCCTCTTGTGTAGTCTCAAGAACAACCTTAATGTGCTCAAAATTCTCCTTCTTAATCTTCTTTGCTAAAGCCTTTCCTTCTTGATTAAATCTGCTTTTCAACTTCTGTACTGTCCTGTGATTGCTTATTTACTGTTAAATCATGTAAACAGGGAGTTAGACAAATGATTTAATCAATTTAATAGTAAACAAAGACAATAGGTAGCAGGGGACATCATCCAGCTAATAGGCGTGAATGAATTGTTAGCAGGTGTAACTTTACTGATAGCAAGCGACACTTTGCAGTGACACAGGCGATACTGAAAATTACACAGGCGTGAACAATTTATCACCAAGCATGAACAAAACTTAAACTTGCGGAAAATGATTTATGCTAAGTGACAATTTAATAACAGTAAGCGTGAATTGCAAGATTATAAGCGTGACTATTATTTAAAATGATGAAGCAAAGCGAAAAGATAGGCGATAACAGATTGCAGAAAAGTGATACTTCCCGAGTCACAGGCGTGACTTTAAGCATCAAAGGCTGAATGCATTAATCTCACAGGCATGAGCGGATGATTTGTAGGCGACTGTCGAGTACTCAAAACCGTGTAGAAGTTGTATGTCATGCATGAATCTTTAGATAACAAGCATTAGTACAGAGATTGTAGGCGGCAATAAAATGACTGCAGGTGTGAACAAATCTCTCGTAAGCGTGACTTCACTGATTTCCTGCAAAATATTCACGGAAAATAGACAATACAAGCATGCAAATTATGATGAAAATGATTAAATGAGGCCTAGGGCCCCACGATGGGCACCATTTGTGTGATGATGATAATCACCTTCATGAAATTAAGATTAAATTAGCAACAATTCTAAAGTAAATACAATGCAAATCTATTTAAAAATGAAACTAAGATCTATAGCATCTCATGACTCTCTAGAAAGAGGTGGTAAGTGAAGCTCTCAGCTCAAATCTCCACTAGTGACACTTCTAAAATGGGAATGTATGATGTTCTATGCTTCTACAATGCTTCTATGATCATGATTCTAGCTCAAATTGACAAAAAGTATAATGCAAATTACTCTAAATGCTATTAATTGCTCTTAGAATGCTCTCAATTACCTATAGTAACAATGCTTTGCAAATGAATTTCTAAGATATCAATTGTTTTCAAAATGCTTCATATTTATAGTAAATTCCCAAGGGTAGGGGGTGGAGTGAAGTAATCATGATTTACCTTAGGTTGAATCAAATACTTTGCTTTGTTCATAAATGGGGGGACAATTTAAAGGTTTGTCTCAAAGCTTGGGACAAAAGGACAAGATTGAGTGGATGAGATTGAAACTTTAGAATGAGTGATTGAGATTCATCCTTCTTGAGTGATTTGTGTCTTTTTGTCCTCAATTCTCATTGGTTGCTCAACTTTGTTGAAAGAAATTAGGAATTATTAATTCAATTAATTAATTAAATTTAGCCATGTAAGGGTAATAGGTTCATTTTGATTTTTGATTTAATCAACTATACAACTAATTGATTAATTGATTAAAATCAATTATGTAGTGTTTTTCACCCCTTTAAGCTTTGATTTAATTATTTAACCTCATCATTTGATTTTTCCTTTGCTTTTAATTGATTTTGTCCAACTTTATTTAATTATGTCCATTTTAATTGATTTGATCCCTTTTTGATTGAATTAGTGCATTTTGATGATTTTGAGCCATTTAATTGATTTTTGCAATTTGTCTATTTTTACGTGTCTATATATATATATATATATATATATATATATATATATATATATATATATATATATATTGTCAATATTTTCTACATTGCAGTAAATCACATTTTTTAGAGTTTTTGGAGTGGAATTGGGTGTCGGAAGTGTAGCCAATTCTTTAGAATGATTGTTGTAGACATGGTTCTAAGGAACTAAAAGTACTAGTTCTCTTTGATACCTTTCCAACAAATCAAACAATTTTAAATTTTGAGTTCTAAGTAGAAAGTTATGGCCACACCAAGTTGGGCTACCCAATTTTGTAGTTGTATCATCCTAAAAAGTAAGCATCCTTAATTAGGTGCTCATTTTAGGCCCATTTTAATATGTATGGCTTCCGACATTGATTTCACACTCTCCTAACACTTATTGGACCTTCAAATTAATATTATAGCTCCTATATTGATTTGATTTATTCAAAACTCGAGGTTAACCCTTATTTCTAAGTCTGGTCCTCTATTTTTCCTCCAATCAAATAATTTATTTCATCACTTAGGCCCTATATCCTTATTTGTGGCCTTTGTGATTTATCCTGACCACATATTGAGTTGTACCTAAAAATATTGTACCTACTCTATTTTCCTAACACACTGTCCAAAATTTGGTTCATTCTCCTAGGGATAGGGTGCCAATGGCTTTCTATCCTTGGATTGGGGCCCCAATGGCATTCTATCCCCAAGGATTTAGGCCCAAATTTGGTTTGGGGCCCTATGTTGGAATATTAATGGGACATCTAGTCCCATAGTCAGACTGCTTGAGTTTTTAACCCCTAAAATGATGAAAAATGAGTATTAAAACACCCTATCTCTCCTAGTTTTGGCATCCATTATCAAGTGCAAGCATTGACTATAAAGTTTCCAAGCATTCATGATCAATCAAGCAATCAAAGTTCAAGATCTCTTCTACAATTAAGCATCCAAGTCTTCAATCCTTCAAAGCATTCTTCTTTCTTCTTCATCAAGCATTGTGGCTAACTAAAACATTCATCATACAAGGCTTATCATTCATGATTTCCTTTTGGATCAATCTATTACATTAACATTTTTTATCACGTCCAAAGAGGCATTACATCATCAAAGTATAAGGTGATTTACAATTCAGATCTAGCTTTTATTTCATCTTTCCTTATGATATTTTCTTTCATTTTCAAGGTCGATTCCTAAATAGGGGTTTGAATCAGGCAAACCACTTTAGCCAACCTTCTTCCCCATTTTTATATGTGCAAAAACAAGTTATGGAGTTTTCGAACAAGATTCAGAAAAATTGGGACCAGACAAAGCACCCCTACGAATTTCAGACTAAAACCCAGGGTACAAAACGTCATTGGCATCATGTCCCTGGGTATTCAATGTCATTAGTGTCTTGTCCTTCCCAACATTTGGTGAAATTTCAAGTGCAAGGAGATACAAGTCTTAGGATCTCAATTTTCCAGTTACAGATCATTCCTCGATTCTGACAGTCGAGAATGTGGATTTGAAAACTAATTTCTCATATTTCACTTCCAAGTGCATTCTAATTCCTCCTTATTCTCTTTTGTATCTTCTTTTTAGCTAGATTAGATGATATTTGTTCTTATTTAGTCTCTTGTATCAATATCATCATTTTCCTTCTCAATTCTAAGCAACAAAGGAATAGAAACCCCTTCAAGGACAAATATTGTATTGCCATCTTTCTTACCAAGTGGTGTCAATCATATTTGTCTTGAGGTGGTTTTGTATTCTAATGTGTCATATTAATTGGGGAAATTATCCCTCTTATGTGATCCCCTTTTCATATTTTACAATAGTTTTCAAAATGTTTGTAATTTTGATTATGATTTTATTTTCTACAGACTATTCATTTTGAACTAGTTGGTTTCCTAAGACTACTAGGATTTCACTCTTGTGTTTAAAAACTCTTTTGAATTAATCTATTGGTGACTTTTGAAGCACACAACTCTTATTTTTGAGTTTATGCTATTGTCCATAATTTTCACAATACTTACAGGCTTCTATTTACCTTGTATTTTTTCATGAATTCCTTGTTGAATTCAGATCACTTTTACATTTGTGTTTGAGTTACATGTTTGATGAAGAGAATCCAAGGTGCAAGACCAAACTTCTTTCACCCAAAATATCTTTCATGTTTGTTTATCTAATTTTACACTAATGTAACTCTCATCATACTCTCACAACATCTTTGATCTTACTATAAAATCATATCAATGTTTAATAAATGTTACACTCGTTGCGAGTTTGTTCTTACTACAAATTCATATCAATGTTTAGTTCATAATCACTATTTTGGCTATATGGAAATTGTATAAGCTTTGCGAAAAATGTTAGGTAATATTTGTAAGTGTATTCGTACCAAGAATGTTTATGGTATGAATCACATCTAGATCTACTACACATTTCTCACCGCATTCATTCCAAAAGGCTCCCTTTTACTCACTATTGTGATATATATTTCTTCTACAATTTAGTTATGTGTCAACTTGCAACTAATGCAAATCACTCCAAACGTTAAGGGTCACTCTATAAGCACCACATAAGGATATTTGGAAGGCAATTAGTAGGTGGTTGATGGTGGACAACTTACCCTCACATTTTGATTAAAGAATCTAGTGGAAAATTGAGAGCTTGGTACTGGAATACAAGAGTTTTATAATGAGCACATTGTTGGTCCCATGTACCTTTGCATCTCAATGGCTCATGTTGTTATCCCCTTGCAGTAGATTGTAAGGTCATTCATGATTGTAAGCCAAAAATATCAAATTGTATTATTGTTGTATAAATTGAATTTTGTTGTGTCTGTAATATATTTGGTTGCAAGCTTGATTAATCCTTAATTGTACCTTGTCCATTAATTTATTAGATGGTATCAACACTCAATTCTGTAGAATTTTTTCATATAAATAAATCACTAAATTTGAGGCACTTTATAAGAAACTTATAAATAAAACATCAACTTTGAGATAATTCATATGAGTGATTGTGGACAAACCACCAAACTTAAAGGTCATCATTTTAAGGGTAAGATGCCTTCTTTAAAAGGACAAGGTGAGGTTAATATTCCTAAAAGGATAGAATAAATATTTTATATTATGATATAAATAAAATGTATTTGTATATTTTATAAAATAAGATAGAAAAATATATCATATTATGCTTAGAAACGATGGAAGAAATGATGAAGATATTAAAGGAAGAAAAAATGCACCAACTTTCAAACTACATATTGAAGGTCAAGAAGAAGAAGAAGAAGAAGAGATATATTGGGTAAAATTATTGAAAGTTATTGTCAAAAGTCGTAAGAGAGGTCTAGAGTTGAAATTGCTAGCTATTCTATAAATGTGAATCTAAAGGAATCGATCAGATTTGTAAAAATAAATTGAAAGAATATATTGTTATTTAATGGGAAGTAAAATTTGAAAGAAATAGAAGAGGGAATGATAAAATTGAAAAATGCGAAATGATGGTGATAAAATTGAAGAATCAATTCATAATTACTAATTATGAATTAGATGTTGATTTTTTTTGTTTCGCTCAGAAGGTGGAGTGGAGTTGTTTCAAAGCAACTCAAGTTGGATATTTAGCAACAACTTTATTCTTTTATTCTTTAAAAGAATATTTCTAAGTTTGAGAGGTTGAGAAAAACAAGGAGTGACTTTATAAATAATTTCAAGCCAAAGAAAGAAAGGAAAGACTCTTTTCTTGTAAGTTAAGTAAAGCAACAGGGCTCTATATATGTAAGATTGTTCTAGCAAACTTGTATTGGATTGAGAAGAGAAAGTTGGTTGTTAGGCTAAATAGAAGATCCAACATTTGCATATTTTTCCCCGCACCGGGGTTTCCTAGGTATATATGTGTTATTGCATTTTTGTGATTGGCTTTTGTTATTTATTTTTGCTTCCACTATTATTTGTTATTAATTAACCTAGAGTATTGATTGTTTTTTATTAAAAGAAAACATGTTTTGAAGGGGCCTCGAAACCCTGTACATTTTGGTCAAAGAGATTTTCAAAGTAGCACTCTAAAAAGGAACATATCAAGACCATAGCGAGGGTTTTGCAACAGGCTCCCACAACTTGGGAAAAAAATGGTACCAAAAGAAGGAAATTGGGACCCTAACTAAAGAGGCTACTGCGAAAAAGATAAAACAATTTTGAAATCAGCAACCCTGAAACTACCAGCAGATAGCAAAGAAAATCCTGTCAACCATAGAGATATATTATTTCTTCCCCTTCTGGGAACGAAGGGACATATCAAAAGCGGGCAGATGTTTAGATCTTTTTTTTCCTTTAACAGAAGTCCACCCGTCTTCAGCCTTCTTAGCCAAATCCTGCCAAGATAATGAATCAAGAACCAAGGCACCTAAGAAAGGAGAATCAAGAGAATGTCCCAGGATAGGGCCACAAGTATCCTGAGAAGCTGAATCAAGAGATGAATCTATAGAAACCATTCCAGCATAATCCAGCGAAGCAATGTCAGCAACAGAGGCCCGAACAGTTGAATCTTAACTAATCGAAGAACTAGGGATGGATTTATCACCCGATGGAGAGTCAGCAGCAGCACCAAGAGGCATAGGGCCCTCAGACATCTCCTGAGAAGAAGAAACAACTTGAGAAAAGCTTCAAGAAGTCAAGGACTTCACAACGGAGTAATGATGGGAGGAGGCTCCCTTCCACCAAGAAGCGGGTTTTTTAACCTTTTCCAATCTACACTGATCTGCTAAGTGACCAGTTTTAAAATATCTCCTGCATCTGAAGGGAAGACCTTCATAATCCAAGGATTGAATCTAGGATCCTTTAGGATGTTGAAGCTTTATCTTTTCCGAAAGTCCCAAGGAAGAATCCAAATCAACTAGAATCCTAGCATATGTGGAATGAAGAATATCATCAGATTCTACACCAGCCATCAGAAAATCCCCAAGAGCCTCCCCCACAGCCTCAAACAGAGAATCAACCCAAAAGTGTAGAGGGAGGTTGGGAAGCCTCACCCAAGTGGGAACCTTTGAGAAAGTCTCTGTAGAGGCATCAAAGTCAGGGGGCCAAGGCTTCACCATGAGCATGAACCTGTCATCCCAACTAAAAAAGTGATCACAAAGAATCAGTTTCCTGTCAGCTGTATTCTCAAACTTAGCTATGAAAAAACCCCTCGCAAGAGGAAATATGTGAACTGTTTCTAAAATTATGGGTTCCCACTGGCGGGGTGATCCAAGCATGCAGGTCTGGAAGACTCGGCCAAAAGCCCTTGAACCTGTAGATGAGACCATGATCCGCAAATACTAAAGACGCTGCATCAATATCTTTCACAACCTCATCATCCAGAGGGATGATCAAAGGGTTAGAGACTCGAAGAGGGATGACACCTCTTAGACTAGAAGCCGACATCCCAGAGGTAGCAGGCTTGGGTTGAGAGGAGCTCCCGAGAACAACAGCAGCAAACACAAGAGGGCCAGCAGCGCCAGGGGAGACGACATCCCCAACTGCCTTAGAAAAAGATTGTTCCCTACTAGAGAGGGGGAGGGGCAGGTCCTGAGCAGACGCAGCAAGCGCAAGCTGCAAGGAAACAACAGTCGCACTCCCCATATGGCCCAGAGTTGCAAAGGCAGCAGCTGCAGAAGGAGCGGCAGTTGTTGAAGGGGCGGCGGCTGCTGAAGGGGCAATGGCAAAAGGAGTGGCAGCAACGACAGGAGCACTAGGAGCCCTAGACGTAGAGGCCGCAGGGGCAGTAGGAACCCTAGATGCTTCGAGAACGGGAGCGGGAGTGGAAGCCATCGCTGCTCAAATGTTAATGTTACGTAGAGTATTGATTGTTATAAATTAGATAAAGTTTATTTTCTGTGAATTTATCATGCAATTAATCTGTAGCTGGGTTATGAGAAATTAACATGGTATCAGAGCTCTAAACTCTGAATACAATGCCAAGATTTGTGATGTGAATTTCTGGAAAAAAAAAATCATCTTTTTGTCTCCAGCTTCTTTTGTGGCTATGGCAACCAGTGTTCGATATGAGGATAGCCTTGAGGGTGTGTCTATCTTCTTGCAATGGAAGGTTTCAATTACATTTGTTCTCAAGGAGAATAGGTTGTCGATCTATGCTAATACAGTAGTGACACCACATGTGAATGGTCTTGCTTCTTTGGATTTGAATGAAATCAAGGAGGCCAAGGCACAAAAGATTATTTTTGATGGAGGAAGATATTTCTTGTATATACTGGGAGGAAGGGATTTTTTGGATATATTGAGAGGAAGAGATTTCCTAGACACATTGAGAGGAAAGAGATTTTTCAACAGTACATTGTGAGGAAGAGATTTCAAAGAGAAATTGGGGAAGAAGGAGAAGGAAAATTTCAGCAAGGGAAGCAGAGGCAATTATTCTTGTAGATAGAAATTGCTATACTTTCTGATCTGAATTTTTAGATTCTTCCAAAGATAGTTTTTAGCACAAGTTATTTGCATAAGTTGAGAGTGAGTGTTTGAATGGAGAGAGGAGATTGTGAGGCTGAAATAATTGTTGTGGTATTCTTGTAATCTGTTGAATGAGTTCTTTCTCTTGATGCTAAATAAAAGGTGTGGTTGTAGGTTTTCCTCATTAGAGATTGTTAGTGGAGAAGGGGTTAGTGAAACTCTGGTACTTTCCTACGAATGAATAGATAGCAGACATCCTGACAAAGGCTTTGGTGAAGAAAAAGTTTGTATTCTTCAGGGATAAGTTGGGTGTTGTGCAGAACACCTTCCTCGCTAAGAGGGAGTGTTGATTTTTTTGTTTAGCTCAAAAGGTGGAGTGGAGTCGATTTAAAGCAAGTCAAGTTGAATATTTAGCAACATCTTTATTTTTTTATTATTTAAAAGAATATTTCTAAGTTTGTGAGGTTGAGAAAAACAAGGAGTGGTTTTATATATAATTTAAAGCCAAAGAAAGAAAGAAAATAATATTTTCTTGCAAGCTAAGTAGATGGGCTCTATATATGTAAGATTGCTCTAGCAAACTTGTATTGGATTGAGAAGATAAAGTTGACTATGAGGCTGAATAGAAGATCCAACATTTGTAGGTTTTTCCCGACACTGGGGTTTCCTAGGTATCTGTGTTATTGTCTTTTTGTGATTGGCTTATGTTATTTATTTTTGCTTCTACTATTATTTGTTGTTAATTAACTCAGAGATTGATTATTATAAATCAAATAGAGTTTCTATTCTGTGAATTTATTGTGCAATTAATCTACAACTGGGTTATGAGAAATTAACATTAGAATTATTCAAAAAATTATAAAATTTAAGATAGAAGGAGGAAATTGTGAAGGGATATACTTAAGAATTCTATATGTTGATCATAAGGACTAAATATAATGAAGCAAAAATGGAAATTTTTTCTAAATGCATCAATAGATTGAGAGGGACCATCTGAAAGAGCTAAGAATGATGAGATTGTCTAGAATATAGTACAAGCATGCTAACTTGCATTAAAAATGAAAGAGAAATTGAACAAAAGATTCTAGTTCAAACAAAATTGACAAAGAAGACAAGAATGAATATTCTAGGAAGTTGGATCTCAATGTGGTGATATAAGATGATATCATGGAGATGTTGAATCAACATAGAGTGGTAGCACATATTGTAATAAAGGTAAGCATCATTCCTATTGCAATAGCTAAGAAGGTAGTATTTCATACTATAATAAGAGAACTAATGAATACCAAATAAGTAGGAGATATGAAAGAGGTGATGGGAGATCTTTTAGAGGAACTTGTTTCTTGTGTAGAATAGAAGGTTGTTGAATATTTGAATGTTCTTAAATTCAAGGAAGTGTAAATAGAAAAATTGAAGGTGGCCCAAAAGCTACATAAGTTGATGAAGACTTTAGAGGATCACAAAGCCTAATTGAAATGAAATGAAATGTTTTTAATGACGTCCACGAGACCACCGGTCTAAGGGACCAAAAAGCAAGTTAGGCATCCTGTTGAGATTTCTCCAAGCTATTCCTTTTGTTGTGGATCCGGATTAGGAAGCTTGTTGTCTTGTGTAATCTTGCCTCTTCGAAAAGTTCCTTCATGTTGCTCACCTGCAGGCAATCCATGTACTCACTGCGAATATCCTCATGCGCCCCACATTCCTTAATAAAATGTCATTCTGTTTCCACCACTCCCTTGCTGCACAAAGCACAAATTCCCTCTTCCCACCTCTCTTTAGGGACCATCCATCTACCAGTTTCACATCGTAAATGGTGGGAGCTAGTCCTTAACTGAGCAATTAGAATCTTGGCATTTCCTTTAATTGTGGACCCTAAATATGCTTTATCCCCATGATCCCATGTGTGATTAAATTCCTTAACACAGTACGCCTTTTTTCTTCCTATCAGATTCATCCACATGGTAGTTCGAAATTTTTCTAACACCCATTTCTTTATTTCCAGATTGGTGTTTGGGCACTCCTGGAGGGTAATGTTCCATTTGCTCAACCATTTGTTGTTTTGTTTCTGCCACGTTCTTTTCCTACGTGCTAATTCCTCTTCAACCACCAATTTAGGCTAGCGATGCTTAAACATACTTCCCACTTTTTTCAAATAACCTAACAGTCGATTCATTGGTCATGAAAAGAGATTTACTAAAACAAAATGGTATTGATGAAGAAGAATAGCTACAAAGAAAAATTGTTCAAGGCAATATGTGATACAGAAGATAAGTACTATTGTAGTCACCTAGGATTATCTTAACTTTGTAGCAATGTCATCGTACATAAATCTATTCCATACTAATATTTTTTCATTAATAATTTAAATCAATTATATAATTTAATTAATCTAATTCATCACCAACTCATTAAATAAATATTATTTAATTAATCTAACTCAATGACACATCTAAATAAATGATTTTTTATTTCATTTTTCATCTCACATGAATACTCTACTAAATATTTATTATTATTAAAGCAATCTACTTTCCATCTACCATTTCTAAAAATACATGATCAACTAATTACTTTCCCAGCCCTTTTTTGTTGCAACTAATTATTTATGACCATTAAACTATTTATAATTAATAAAACCTTATTACTTCATTTCAAAGAAACAAAATAAATATCATTCAACTTCTCCTTGAACCAAGGAAAATCCTCGTATTCATTCTTTGTTCTTGATCTTCCAATCAAATCTCCATTGATCATTGTCCCTCTTAGGAATATATAAATGGAACACAAACTCTAAAAAATAAGATGATCGTCTTTGATAGACACATGTTGTAGAAATTGTGAAGCAACAAGCTAATCACTTGCATCCTAATCCATTAGAAAATTCAACTGCAATAATGGAGTTTAAATTTAGTAACTTTGTATTTTTACATGATTTTATTTCAATTTTTTTTCTTAATCTCCTGTATTTACATGATTTTATTTGGTTTTTTCATTAATCTTAAAATTAGAATTTAATGTAGAATCGATTCATTTTGTTTCATTTTTTTTTTTGAGCTTGTGATCATGGTTAGGCTCAAACCCATAATTTCTCAATATTAAGATGATATATTTTCTTTTTTTAAATGCACGTCTATTTTTTTAGAATATAAAAATAGATGTGTCAATAACACTCTTAAATATATTAATTTTTAATATTAGTTTTCCTTCATGCAAATACTATGTTGTGGGATATTTCCTCTTGAGGGACAATGAAACTATTGAAGACATTACTAAAAACTTATTATGGTTTGCACCCAAGCTAGCCTATAATATACTTTGTAACAAAAAAATGTTATCAAGGGTTTACATTTTTGCTTTTCATGTAATCTATCTTGTATTTGCACTTAAAACTCTCGAAACACATTCAAAACTCAGAAAATATTATAAATATATGCTTCATTTTAGTTAGATTATAATTAATCACTATATTTTTGTATCCAATGTTTTCACTTGTCTACCTAATGTTAAAAAATAGAATGAAAAATCTCATCGGATTGTTTGGGTTCACTAATTTACAAGGTATTTCAAATTAATATTTTTTTCTTTTCTTTGGATAATATTTTTTAATATAACTATTTATATATAAGTGTGAAGTTTGATCACACCAAAAATATATATGATGGCATGTTGCAGCCAAAGTTTGCATAGAGTTTCAATGCATTTTCTTTTTCTTTTGATAGACATATTTGTCGTAATTGAATCATATTCTATGACAAATATAATTTATTTTTTTCTAACATCTTTCCACGTCAATGACTTAGAAAAAAATGTAATGCAGTGTTATTTCATTTATCAGTCAATTTGATTTCTAATCCTATAATCAAACCTACTAGTTTTAATTGATTCTCTTTTGTGTGATCTTCTTTGCATTCGATTATCATCCAAATTGTAGTCTTCTAGGTATTCTTCCTACTCATTTTAATTGTCAAAACGGTTGTTGGGTTAAGAGAACACTTGAAGGCGCTTGAAACCTTTTGTCATGAGGTTGGGATGCAAGTGGACACTAGTAAAACCAAAGTAATGATCTTCTCTTTGAAAAGAAATAAAAAGACTCCAAATACGTTCCTTTAAAAAAAATTCTTTAGAGATAGTGAATGAGTACAAATATCTAGGGATCAATTTTCAGAACAAACTCAATTGGGAAACATGCAGAGCAAAAAGAATTCAAGGGAGTTGAAAAGTGTTGTGCTCCTTACAAAATAGGTTTAGGAATGTTGAGTTATGGGATTGGAAGACCAAGAAATTGTTGTTTGGGTTGTTGGTTACCTCAGTGATCCTTTATGGATGTAAAATTTGGGAAAATGATATGTTAGATCAGAAATGGAGAGAAATAATTCAGAAACATCTTATCATCAACAACCTCAAAAGGAACATGGGTTTGTTCCTTCTGTTTGTTTTGTGGGGCACCACATTTGTATTGGTTCTTAAATGCAAAATTTGTCTATGCTCTTGTATAAGGTTTCGGGTCCTTTCAAAACCTGTTTTTACATAATCAAAACAACCTCAAAATTAACATAGTGGCTCCTTATGAGATCTTATTTGTGAAAACAAGAATCTTCCTGTTAGAGGCTTTGACAATGATCTGATTGTTGAGTTACCTAATGAAAATCCAAAATATGAAAAGACGTTGTTAGCCTAAGTTGATTATGGAAGAGAGACTAGATATGAGAAAGAACATGTGAATGAAGCGAAATGACAAATGAATGAAAAAGTGGGATGTTAACATTCAAAAGTGTCTAGATAACAATGAAGAGATAAAAAAGTGTACAAGAAAAATTCAAGAGCACCATATGGTCAAGGCATAATGGATGAAAAATAATATGTACTATGTCATAGAATTTATCCCCTATATAGGAACAACTATTAAATGGAGAGCAAAAATGCTTATAGCTCAGCTCAAGAAAAGTTCTCAGCATTTGAGGTGTGAAAAAGGTAGATGATTGATACCAAAGTAAGACTAGGAAAAAGGGATATTCCTATTTTGCAACATGGATGTGGTAGAGGCAAAACGTCATTTTATCATGTAATACCCGGTATACAATGACATCCATTCTAGATACGTCGATATTTTAGAGGCGAGCTCCTTAAGTTCTTTATTTGAAGAAAAACATATAGATAAAATAACAAACCTAGTGATCAAAATCCACCATTGAAGAGCAGATTTAAATAAAAGGTTATAGCTTGATTAAGGTTCTTGACACCCTAATCTTGGGGTGTGTGCTAGTTAGTGGGTCCCATTGGCTACTTTGGCTTTGTGGACGTTACTAAAAAATTTCAATCATTCACTCACTTGTAATATGTGACTAATCTATTTCATTCAGTATTCATGTGTTTCTTAATAAACATTATTTGGATTTACTATCTGTGTTATCTGTGGTGCTTCTGGGCAACAAGTAAAAATTATTTTTGTTTAGTGTGCCACTGTTCTTTTTCGTTCAAATGCATGCGGCAAGGTTTAGCAAACGAAGAGTGCTAACATCCCACAAGAGCCTACTCAATCTTCTCTACTAAAAAAATGAAGTACTAACATTTCCAAGTGTGCCTTTTTTGTTCCAATCAATCTTCTTGTACATAGAGTAGCTGCTATGGTTATTTAGGTGCAACAAGAGGATGAGGTGAGACAATCAAATGAGCATTTATACGCTCCCAAAAATACCAGGAAACTCATTCTCACTCAAACCACCTAGAAGATGAGCAAATCCTTCTTTTGGTTTGCTTAATACAACCTCTGAAAAGAATTTCGCACAGGAAAATTATGTTCTCACTTTTTTATAGCTCTTCTGAACTTAATACAATATTGTGCGTGTAGCCTATTTTACATCCATTGTAAAATGCAAAATATTAACACTAGCATAGTTTGCTATATTTCTATAATAGTTGTACTCCAACTAACTACAACTATAATGGTTTTTTTTTCTTTTCTTTTTATATGCATACTACTTTATAATTTATCAAAAAAAAGATGTACTACAACTTTACGAAGAAAAAACAATGGATCTTAATCTCTCTTTCTAAGCCCCTCTTTAATAACACTTAAAAAGAGCTATCGTTATTAAATTATTGTAATGTTTCTTTAATGGTCATCTTAGTAATTATTTGGGTTATTAGGTAGTTTTTATTTTCTTCTTTATTCGTGATTGTTTCTTTTAGAAACATGGTCTTTGTAAATCTGTATAAGGAACTTTCTTCTCCTATGTCTAATACAACATCGATTTACCATAGTATGGTATTAGAGTAGGTCGATGGAATTTCATAAATTTTGGCCAATTTTTTAAGAAAAATTCAAGCCTCTTCTAATCTAGAATTTTTTCTTAGAATTTTATTTTTTATAAATATCATTGGAGGCATTTTATGAAAAAATTGTGGTTTGACTTCAAAGATTTTTGTTGAAAATCGTGAGTGTGGACGAGGGTTTTGATTAGGCAATTTCTTGGCTTGAGCAAAAGTCTTTGGTTTTCAAAGGTTGCATGTAGTTGCATGTGAATAGCATGTTGCTTGCATGTGCATTTTTTAAGTTACATGTACTTGCATGTTCTTACATGTTGCTTGCATGTGCATTTTTTGAGATGCATGTACTTGCATGTTCTTACATGTTGTTTGCATTTGTTGTTTTACCACACAAATTCTTGTGTTTTTCTACATAAAGATTTCTCTGATCTGAGTTTCTATAATTTTTTCCCTTAAAAAATCCTGATGGATATTCATAATTTTTTCCCTTATAAAATTTTTGGTGGGTTTTCATAATTTTTTCCCAAGAAAATCTCTAATAGATTTTATTAATTTTTTCCCTTAAAAAATTTCTAATCGGTTTTCATAAAAAAAAATTCCTTTAAAATATTTCTACCGAGTTTTAATAATTTTGTCCCTTGAAAAGAAATTATTTTGGGTTTAGAGTTTTTTCCCTAAAAAAATGATGGTTTACTCCTGTCAAGGAGGGATCTCTAGTTTCTAGAAAGGTTTTACCATTTTTTCCCCAAAAATAATGATTTGAAGAAAAACATATAGACAAAACAACAAACCTAGTGATCAAAATCCATCATCGAAGAGCAGATTTAAATAAAAGATTACAGCTTGATTAAGGTTCTTAACACCCTAATCTTGGGGTGTGTGCTAGTTAGTGGGTCCCATTGGCTACTTCAGCTTTGTGGACGTTACTAAAAAAATTCATTCATTCACTCACTTGTAATATGTGACTAATCTATTTCATTCATTATTCATGTTTCCCTTAATAAACATTCTTTGGATTTACTATTTGTGCTATTTGTGGTGCTTTTGGGCAGCAAGTAAAAAAAATTTTTGTTTAGAGTGCCACTGTTCTTTTTCGTTCAGATGCATGCGGCAAGGTTTAGCAAAAGGAGAGTGTTAACATCCCACAAGAGCCTACTCAATCTTCTTTGCTAAAAAAATGAAGTAATAATATTTCCAAGTGTCTTTTTTGTTCCAATCAATCTTCTTGTACGCAGAGTAGTTGCTACGGTTATTTAGGTGCAGCAAGAGGATGAGATGAGACAATAAAATGAGCATTTATACACTCCCAAAAACACCAAGAAACTCATTCTCACTCAAACCACCTAGAAGATGAGCAAATCCTTCTTTTGGTTTGCCTAATACAACTTTTGAAAAGAATTTCGCACAAGAAACTTATGTTCACTTTTTGTAGCTCTTCTGAACTTAATACAATATTGCGCATGTAGCCTATTTTACATCCATTGTAAAATGCAAAATATTGACACTAGCATAGTTTGCTATATTTCTATAATAGTTGTACCCCAGCTAACTACAACTGTAATAGTTTTCATTTATTTTCTTTTTATATGCATGTTATTTTATCATTTATCAAAAAAAAAGATGTACTACAACTTTATGAAGGAAAAACAATAGATCTTAATCTATCTTTCTAACCCCCTCTTTAATAACACTTAAACAGAGCTTTCATTATTAAAATATTGTAATGTTTCTTTAGTGGTCATCTTAGTAATTATTTGGTTTATTAGGTAATTTTTTATTTTCTTCTTTATTCACGGTTGTTTCCTTTAGAAACATCGTCTTTGAAAATCTATATAAGGAATTTTCCTCTCCTCTGTATAATAGAACATCGATTTACCATAGCAATTTCATGAAATTTGGTCATTTTTTAAAGAAAAATTCAAGCCTCTTCTAATCTAGAATTTTTTCTTAGAATTTTATTTTTTATAAATATCATTGGAGGCATTTTATGAAAAAATGGTGGTTTGTCTTCAAAGATTTTTATTGAAAATCGTGTGGATGAGGGTTTTGATTAGGCAATTTCGTGGTTTGAGCAAAAGTCTTTGGTTTTGGTTGCATGTAGTTGCATGTGAATAGCAAGTTGCTTGCATGTGCATTTTCTGAGTTACATGTACTCGCATGTTCTTACATGTTGCATGTATGTGTTGTTTTACCACACAAATTCTTGTGTTTGATATAAAGATTTCTCTTATGGGTTTTCATAATTTTTTCCCTTCAAAAAATCTTGATAGATTTTCATAGTTTTTTCCCTTACAAAGTTTTTGATGGATCTTCATAATTTTTTCCCAAAAAAATCTCTAATAGATTTTCAAAAAAATTTCCCTTAAAAAATTTCTAATGAGTTTTTATAAAAAAAATTTCCTTTAAAATATTTCTAACAAGTTTTAATAGTTTTGTCCCTTGAAAAGAAATTATTTTGGATTTATAATTTTTCTCTAAAAAATTAATGGTTTACTCTTGTCAAGGAGGGATCTCTAGTTTCTAGAAAGGTTTTACCATTTTTTCCCAAAAACAACGATTTGAAGAAAAACAAATAGACATAACAACAAACCAAGTGATCAAAATCCACCATCGAAGAGCAGATTTAAATAAAAGGTTATAGCTTGATTAAGGTTCTTGACACCCTAATCTTGGGATGTGTGCTAGTTAGTGGGTCCCATTGGGTACTTCGGCATTGTGGACATTACTAAAAACTTTCATTCATTAACTCACTTGTAATATGTGACTAATCTATTTCATTCATTATTCATGTTTTCCTTAATAAACATTCTTTGGATTTACTATCTGTGGTGCTTCTGGGCAGCAAGTAAAAATTATTTTTGTTTCGTGTGCCACTATTCTTTTTCATTCATTTGCATGCGGTAGGGTTTAGCAAAAAGAGAGTGTTAACATCCCACAAGAGCCTACTCAATCTTCTCTACTAAAAAAATGAAGTAATAATATTTCCAAGTGTGTCTTTTCTGTTCCAATCAATCTTCTTGTACACAAAGTAGCTCCTACGGTTATTTAGGTGCAGCAAGAGGATGAGGTGAGACAATCAAATGAGCATTTATACGCTCCCAAAAACACCAGGAAACTCATTCTCACTCAAACCACCAAGAAGATGAGCAAATCCTTCTTTTGGTTTGCCTCATACAACTTCTGAAAAGAATTTCGCACAAGAAAATTATGTTCACTTTTTTGTAGTTCTTCTGAACTTAATACAATATCGCGCGCATAGCCTATTTTACATCCATTGTAAAATGCAAAATATTGACACTAGCATAGTTTGCTATATTGCTATAATAGTTGTACCCCAACTAACTACAATTGTAATGGTTTTTTCTTTTCTTTTCTTTTTATATGCATGTTATTTTATTAATTATCGAAAAAAAAGATGTACTACAACTTTACGAAGGGAAAACAATGGATCTTAATCTCTTTCTAAGCCCCTCTTTAATAACACTTAAAAAGAGCTATCGTTATTAAATTATTGTAATGTTTCTTTAATGGTCATCTTAGTAATTATTTGGTTTATTAGGTAGTTTTTATTTTCTTCTTTATTCACAATTGTTTCTTTTAGAAACATGGTCTTTGTAAATCTGTATAAGGAACTTTCATCTCCTCTGTTTAATACAGCATCAATTTACCATAGCATGGTATTAGAGTAGGTTGATGGAATTTCATAAATTTTGGCCAATTTTTAAAGAAAAATTCAAGCCTCTTCTGATCTAGAATTTTTTCTTAAAATTTTATTTTTTATAAATATCATTAGAGATATTTTATGAAAACATTGTGGTTTGTCTTCAAAGATTTTTGCTGAAAATCATGAGTCTCGACGAGGGTTTTGATTGGTTTTCAAAGGTTCCATGTAGTTGCATGTGAATTGCATGTTGCTTGCATGTGCATTTTTTTAAGTTGCATGTACTTGCATGTTCTTACATGTTGCTTGCATGTGTTGTTTTACCACACAAATTCTCATGTTTTGCTACATAAAAATTTCTCTAATGAGTTTTCATAATTTTTCCCTTAAAAAAATCGTGATGGATTTTCATAATTTTTTTCCTTATAAAATTTCTGATGGACTTTCATAATTTTTTCCCCAAAAAATCTCTAATAGATTTTCATAATTTTTTCCTAATGGGTTTTCATATTTTTTTTTCTTTAAAAAATTTCTACATAGTTTTAATAATTTTGTCCCTTGAAAAGAAATTATTTTGGGTTAATAATTTTTTCCCTAAAAAATTAATGGTTTACTCCTGTCGAGGAGGGATCTCTAGTTTCTAGAAAGGTTTTACCATTTTTTCCCAAAAACAATGATTTGTAATCTTTGGATTACAATTTTTTTTTCAAAAACTATGAATTTTTTCAATTCATTTTGGGGCATCGTGCTCTTCTACAAAAGTTTGGAAGGTTTCCTATTTTTTCCTCAAAATCGTGGTAGTCATTCTCAATGTGTCTCTTGCTACAAGGACAACATCAGGTTGGACATTTTGTGAAGATTTTTGGTCAGAAATTTTGCAAATTCTAGGAGGGTTAGGGGCAGACTCATCTTAGTGGCAAAGTCAATGGTAGACTCTGGCCTCTTGTTGCAGGTATTATGAAGAAGGGGGCAATTTTCTCTATTTCTTTTAGATGGTTTTTGGCTACTCTTGGTCATTGACATTTTGCAGAATCAAGACGGGTCTTAGTACCAAGAGAACGTTTTGAAGAATTTATGACTACAAGGCATGTATTGTCTTTTGCAGGATAATTAGACAATGACCATTAGAGAAGGGTATTAGAATATTGTAATGTTTATTTAATGGTCATTTTAATAATTATTTAGTTTATTAGTTAGTTTCTATTTTCTTCTTTAATTCACTGTTATTTTTTTAAATCTATATAAGAAACTTTCATCTCCTTTGTTTAATACATCTATTTATGGTAACAATCACATGTGGTAATATCCACAA
Organism: Chamaecyparis obtusa; assembly: GCA_027943335.1. Taxonomy (NCBI): domain Eukaryota; kingdom Viridiplantae; phylum Streptophyta; class Pinopsida; order Cupressales; family Cupressaceae; genus Chamaecyparis; species Chamaecyparis obtusa. The sequence continues at coordinate 426,781 of BSBK01006829.1, read as the reverse complement.
GACACACGGGCTTAGTTTAGGCAAATTCAGAAATGTTAACATTTCAAGGGAGACATAAATTGAGATGGGCACAGCTTCTGTCATTAATAATGAACAGAGACTAGAGAGACAATTGTTTTGCCAATATCGCAAAAATTCTCAAGGAAATGGGACTGTCAAACCAAAACACATCTGTACCTATGATGAATATAATAATCATGCTATTGTAAATTTTACAAGATACAATTCATCAATATTTGTAAATGTTAAATCACGAGATTCAAGCGTCAATTCAAATGGAAATATCTTCCTTCATAAATAGTTAATCTGCACAAAATGAAATACTTTAGCTTCAAAATTAGTACAAACTCTACGGGAATTACAAGCACAGGTTATCAAATTTATATTCTACAGAAATGTTGTGTTCTGTGTTTGGATTTTAACACCATTAACTTGTGCACAAACAGCATATACAATAATCTTGGCCCCAGACGAGTAACAAATAAGGGATCTGCTTTGTCAAACCTCAAGATTACATTGAAATTCATTGCTAAAAGTTAATAGGTTTTGTATTTTTGAAGAAACCTAACACGTCAAGAATTCAGTGGAACCAACAAATTAAGGGAATTTCATTATAATTCTCCAGACAATTAGAACGATGAAAGGCAAAAGACATATATGTATATATATACCATCTCATCTGCCAAAATCCCATTAAGCTGATTACTGTGTTCAACAAATGTTGAATGCATGGGTAGTTCAACAATTTTACAGCAAGACCAAAATGCAAAGAATGATAACCCCTTGTGGACGTGGACACTCAAACGATGTTAAAGATAAAATATAAATATGCATACATATACGTACATATTTATATGCAGATACTTATTCTTCCTTTGATGTCTTTTTCCTTTTTCGATAGTTACTGCTACTGTCATATTATAGTAAAGAGAAAATATGGTTATATGTGTTGGAACTTGGAATTTATTGTTTCTGAGTCTATCAGTCAACCACCTGTCAGAGAACAGCCCGTTGGAAATCTTTTGGGATACCTCTTTTCCCTGACCTTGCAGCAGATATTAATTTTGATAAGTAAATTTGAATTTGAAAATAAGAGAAAATTTTGGCAGAGATAAGAAGAGAAGAAAAAGAATGTTTTGACAGTCAGAGTTAGGAGAAGAGCAGAGAGAGTGTGAACAGCATTTAGTTTCAGACAGAAGAAAGGAATGTTGCAGCAGAAACAGAGTTTGTGAATATGAACAGAAGAACAAGGAGTTCAACGTAGCAGTAGACAGCTCTAGACAAATAGAGATTGGTGTGCGGCTCCAGATAGTTACAGCATATTTTGTTAGTCTCAGCTCCACATAGCTGTAGACAATTTGTTGTAGTCATATTGTAATCTGACTTTGAAATATTTTGTAAATGCCATTTTGTCATTAATAGAAATAGTTTATTTGCCTCCATAATTCTGCATTTAATTTCATGAACAACAATTATGTTTATGTTTTATGTTATTTGCTTTGAATTTTATCCCATCTGCTATTTTATCCACCTGTATCTTGGATCTGATTCCATCACCATGCCACAGAATCGAATCCTCAAATGCTGAAATTTAGGCCTTTGGTTCAAAAACCTTGGCGATGTTTGGCTGCACCTCAATAGAATTAACACAGTCCATAGTAACATTCTGTTTACTTGGCATCGGTGTAACAAACTGAAAGTAAATGGAATTAAATCATATGGGTTTAGAAAGGGAAAACATGGCAAATTAAAAAACGCTAAAATACTCATTACAACACGGAGGAGAGGGGTGGGGACTGCAAATTGTTATTTCACGACAAAAAGAGTGCAGGAAGCGTAAGAAGTTCAAACATATATAATACGACATAAATAAATATTCAAAGTCTCCAATTACTATTGAATTCTCAAGTACCAAATTATCAGTCTCAGAGTGCATATAAAAAAATTGAACACAAACAGCGTCTAAGGCTCCTGGCCCCCTTGACTACAAATGTGAAGCAAAAGTTGATGCCCCGGCATCCCTGTTCTCCTCCGTATGAGTGAAAAATACTTAAAACTTAGCTTGCACAGCTTTGAAATGACCTTACACAGCAAATTGGACTACCAACAAGAAAAATCAATAGTAATAAGAAAGGAACATATATCACAACAGAAAGGCTTCTAGAAATTTGAATACTAATAGGAACTTTAAAATCAAAACAAACAGGAATTAAGATATCACTACATGTAACTACAGACAGGCAAAAGTATTGCGGACTACACGAAAATTCTTGGAGGACTGTAAGGGCAATTAACTAAGCAAAGCCGCAATGATTGTGTGTGCCACAAAGAAAGGAGCAGTAAAGAAGTCCCTTATCAGGCAGCAGATCAGCAAGCAAAGACAACTACACCACCACTAGCCTACATAGAGAAAAAAAACAAGCAGCGGGCTCAGACTCTAAATAGGAGCTTAAGAACTTTTCCATTTGGGTGAGGAATCCAAATTATAAAATGATGCATTCAACCAGACATGTTACAAAAAATTGGCAATGAATGCAAGGCATTTTTTGTCGTTCAACAGAGAATTTCAAGAAAACACCCAGGTTAAATGCCACACAATCAAGAATCTGCCGATCACCAAATCCAAAAACTATGGTAAGCAGTATTGGATCGTTATTAATTAATTGTTGTATTATTTCAATTTCAAAGCATTGTCCAAAGCTCTAATACACCAATTGGGAAAACTTAACCCATATGCAAAAGATATAAAACCAAAATTAGTGCCTAATTTTGCTATATCCTACTGCAAACATCTTGAAAAAAAGGATAAAGGCATGCCAAAGATGAACCATTTCGACTTGTTGCCCACAAGCAATATAAGATGGGCTGTAACAGCTGCATAAGCAAGGATATTCAAGCAAAAGCTAAATGCATGGACAGTTCAATAATTTGCAGAGGTCCAAAATATGATCATTACAAACCCTTTTTAGACATGGAAGCTGAAAAGAAAGTTAATAATAACAACCAAACAAAGCGATTTGGAATTTTGGACCTTCACTAGAGTGTACATTTGATGGAACTCCTACAGGGTAGTAGCACTCTTTAGAAATTTGTTACAAGTCTATATATACATATATCTATGCTCCAAGGAGTTCAGAACAGGGGATTGGGGGACACAAGGACAGGTTTCAGGGATGGGAGACTCCATACTGAAAATTGGGGACAGCGAGGGAATTGCAGCTAGCAGTACAAATACAACATATATATTGTTATATATACATAAAGTCTTAAAGATAATTTGATTACTATAAATATTATTAAGTTTAACTAATTAATAAATATAATACATATTGTCATATAGTTATAATACACATATATTATGACATTATATATTTTATATATATTAATTAATTTAACTAATTAATATCTATAGTTATTACACCAACTAATATTTATAATTACCAGTCATATTCGAGGATTGGCCATCTGGAATGGATACGTGAGAACAAGAGAAGCCGAGGGCTAGGGCAGCACAAACCCTAGCTGCCAGGTCTGGTGTGGATGCCTCTGCCTTTGGAGACTACCATGGATACTCTGATGATGATGATGGCGACCCAAATGAAGATGACGATGAGCTCCTCCTTGACATCTTGTTGGGTGCTCATATGCTGGCTCAGATGGAGGATGAAAATGGTTCGAATGGTGTTCTGGATGTTGGATTTGAGGACGAGATGGATGCTGAGAACAATTTGGCAGAGGTGTTGCGCTGGGAGGCTCAACAGCCTGGGGATTGTGTGGATCTTTCTCCCTCATCCCACTCTGTTCTTGAACTTTGTAGAGGGTTTCTTTCTTTCTCTTTTGGCTGCGAGTATGGCTGCCAATGCTAAGCACCCTGCTAGTGTTGCGGAGGTCAACGTGCCCTTCCTCCCAGTGGTCTTAGATCAAAACAGTTTTGTCTCTGATCCCTTGGGGGTGGTTGCTTTGTTCAAGGGGGCCTTTACTTCTTTGGTCCCTGATATTCTTGATTCCCCTGTTTCTCTGGAGAATCCTGGAAGGATTAATGTTGGTTCTCAGATTTTGAAAAGTGCAGATCTGAAATTGGGTTTTGAAGTTCCTAGGGTGGCTCTATCTATGTCTGTTTTGAAGAATAGTGAGGAGGCTGGGGCTGTTGTCTCCTCTCCTGGTAGAGATGGGTTGAACGTTGCTAGATCTGTGGATGTCAATCCTTCTCCTCTTGCTTCGGAGCCTCTTCAAGCTAGTGGGATGGTGGTTGCTTCTATTCCCGCTGCAGTTGTTCCTTCCCCTGAGTGTTCGAAGGAACCCTATGTTATGGTGTCTGATGCGGATGATAAGGATGCCTTGTCCCCAAAGTTTCCTTTGGGAGAATCTTTCAATCCTAGTGTCAGCAAGCCTTCTGTGGTAATGCGGGAAGGTCAGTTTGAACTCTTTGTTCCCGATTCTCTCCTTGATGAATCGGTGACTTGGTTGAGGAAATCTCTTGTTGGGAGATTTTGTGGTAATCGCCCCAATATCCACACTGTACGTAGATAGATTCTTCAGACATGGAAGCTTAGTGGACAGGTTGAAGTAACATTGATGTTAAATGGTTTCTCTCTCTTTTCTTTTTCCTATGAGGAGGATTGTTTTGAATTCTTCATGATGGCCCTTGGTTTTTGGGCATGAATGGTCTTTGTATTTGAAATTGGTATCCTGGTTTCAACCCTCAAAAGGAAACTCTCAAGTTTCCTATCTAGGTTCGTTTGCCAGTACTACCTTTGGAATTTTAAAACAAAATCATTTTTAGGATTATTGCCAACTCTTTTGGGCAATATTGTGCTATGGATAAGGTCTCCAAACTTATGAAGTAGTGGTTGTTTGCTAGATTTTGTGTTTATGTAGAGAAAGATCAGGTGCTCCCTTCTCATATTACCATAGCCTCTTTATTTGGTAAGTGGGTGCGGCAGATTGAATTTGAGGACTCTCTATTTATTTTTTGTTCTTGTGGTAAAGTGGAACATGCCTCCACCACTTTGTTTTAAAAGTAAGAATCAGCACTTTGTTTGGAAAATGAAGGATCAAACCACTGTTTCTGTGGAGTCTCCATTCAGGAGATTCAAAAAGTTGACATAAAACGGAAAACCCTATGTACAGTTCTATGAAGGAGTTGGAGGAAGGTTCTACCAATGATTTTATCATGCCTCTTTGTCAAAAGAAATTTATATTTGGAGATGACCCTAGTTCCAAGGTTAAGCAAAGCTCCTTGGAACATTTTTTCAAACCACCCTAATTTTTGCTGGGTCTCCCTGTCTTTTGACGGGGCTCTTTTGTTTCTGTTTTGCCTTGTTTTCTGTTGTGTAGTTGTTGTTCTGTGTTGCTGTTCTTTGTTTTGCTGGGCTGAATGCTTCATCTTTTTGTTGTAAAAGGGATCGGGGCCCTTTCAAAATCCTTGCCTACTGAATCAAAAACTTATATTTATAATTATAACACAAATTTAATACAAATATACAAAGTAACCCGTTCGGCCCCCTAGACCTGCCAGATATGTAGGGGCTATCCAAGGTTCCTGCCATATTCTAGGACGAACATGGGACAAATTTCAAATCCAACTGATCCTGCCATAGCGAACCCATCAAGTTTTTGGTAGTTATTTTATTTCAAATTTGGCATTTGACTTTGACTACATGCCCAAAAATGTGCCCCAACCCCAACCCTAAAACATGGATTCTAAGACATTTTGAAGACACGAGCAAAGTGATTTCCCTTAAGGTGAATGCAAATTAAAAATATCATTCATCCTTGCTAAATTTGTATTGTTGCTTGCCATTGCACAAATAGAGTTGTTGATGAAGGTTTCAAAGTAGTTGGTTTGCTCTTCCTATGCATTTGCAAGAACCTGTTTGGTGCCAAGGAGATCATAGAGGAAAATTTTTGCAAAAGAGGTAAATGTTTTCAAGTTTTTGGGTATATTTTCCTACATTTCTTTTTTTTTATAATATCTTTTTTTGTTTTCTTTTCATTCTTCTACGAAGCTATAGCACATGCTTAATGTTTTCAAATGAGTTAAGTTGTAAATTGTTTTTTCATTTGTTTAGAATGTGTTGTCTTTTGAACTTCTTGTCGTATGGATTACAATAGCAGCAACCTCTACCTCCATGGATCAACCTTGCTTCAAAACAGGCCCAAATTCTTTCCTTTGGAAATAAGTTGATATGCTACAACAGCTCCAAATGGTGGGGGTTATCTTTGGATTTGGAATTATGTTGATATGGTACAACTCATAAAGTCAAGTGAAAGCCTTGTGCAACATTCTTGGATTAGGCATCAAAGCTTGTCCAGAAAAAAATAATGTACCCATTCCACAAGAAAAAATCATAGCATATGTTAATAAGCAGGAAAAAGCAGACCAAGCAATAAGAAGAAACTTAAATCATCATTTGTTAAAGAATGGATCTCGAAAAATAAAGCCCCCTCCACCACCGTCTAATCTTCAACCTATAGAGAGCCAGCCATTTTTTACCACATCTAGAAAATAACCCACAGCCTTTACACATACAAGATCAAAGGGACCATTTGAAATGGCATTTCTGAACAAGTCTCAAGAAATCAAGATGTCTCTATGCAAATGGATTTGTTTTCAGTGTTGTTCACTTACCATATTGACAACAAATGATGAAAGCAATTGACAAGGCTCAAAAAGTGTAAAAGGCCCAGGCTTTGAGAAAGTGTATAGCACCTTATTGGAAATAGAGGTTAAGTTTGTGCTGTCACATAAAATTGCACCCTGCTGGACTGGGTCAGGCATTCCAATGACACAATGGAAACAACCTCAAGTTGTGGGACCCTTGCAAATGAGGTTGAGTCTCCTGAGAAGGCCAGTTTCCTTTCCAACCTAGATGCAGAACATTGGACCAACCCCACACTAAGAAACCCTGCTTTAAACCTATCCTATCAGCTTCCATGGGGGAGAGAGAGAGAGAGGGGGGGGTGATAAAGCACCTAGATTAAAGTTGTTTCTCCCTACCCACAACAGCACAATACATCAATAAAAATAACCATAAAAGAATTCTCTATTTTATTAGTTCCTAGAGGCACATATAGAGGTTGAGGTTATGACAAAATACTAGAAGGAAGGAGATATACACAACCGGCAGCCACAAACATATTTGACATAGCATATGGGCATAGAAACTAAGAAAAATGCAATCAAACATGGAGGTAAGATATATTTACACAGAATATCTGAATGAAAAGAAGTCAAAATGATAAATTTCCATTAACATGGCCAAGTTATAATGATAGAGGTGCAAAATGCAGAGCTCTATAAAGAATTAAAAGAGAACAAGAAGAACACCTACAAAACATTACAAAGTTGCATTCAGGCATAGCTGAGATAGAAAATTACAACTCATGGATTGAACTTTGAACGCTAACCTTGCTAGGGTTAATCAAGAGGAAACCAAATAAAATATTTGATCTTTGGCACATACAAGATCTACTGGCATAGAATGATGAGATGGCCCTTAAATTTGGGTCGCTGGAAAGGTAATCATCTTAGGAAAATATGGCTTATCAGTTCTTCCTAGGATGCACTAACAGGCAGAAAGGACTTGTTGTGAGGTTTTCACACCCTCGCCCCATTGCAAATGGGGACCTCCTCTTTTCGCTTAGCAGTAGAGGTAGTGGCCCCAAGTAGTCCTAGTTTAGTGGCAATTTTCAAGTCTCCAAGTCAGAGATGAGTTTGAGCAACTTTGGGCAGCATGATCCATTCATGGGGCCGAGCCTTGAAGTGTGAAGAGAGCGAAAATTAGTGCTTAAGACTTGGAAGGTGAAAAACCATCAAACGTGAACATGGCATGAAAGTTGTGATGAGGAACAAATCCAAATGGCATCAAAGAGGAGAGTGAAGAATGAATCTTAGATGAATGTTCTGATATTCAAAGGATTCAAATCAGATTTAGAGTCAAGGTAAGAACACATAAACGAAAGAAAGTCTGAAATTCAAGGATTGTGAACATGGCATGAAAATTGAGATGAGAATGGACAAAATCTGAGTATGGAAAGTGAGAAAAGGAGAATTGCAACATTCAGATCTGAGGTAAATCCTACTAAAATCAGAGGTAAGGACACCAAGGGCGTAGTTTTTATAGGATATAACCAAGAAACTTGGGATTTTGTCGAAGGAATAAGAGGCATGTTTAACTAAAATCTCTCCCCTTTGAGATAATCCTGAGAATAGGTCGGATTCCAACTTGGTCTCAGGATTACAAATCTTGACAACTCATAATTCCGCCTCTTTCTCTATGTAAAATCTTGATAACCCTCATAATTCTGCCCATGTTCAAGTGCCATCCAATGCAAGATTTCAACTCCAAATTGATGAAAATGATGGAAATTGAGGATGAAGGATGAAAATCAATCAAAATCTTGGAGATGGGTGATCAAATTTTGGAGATAAATATGGATGGAAATCAGATGTTGGTGAATTTTAATCGATCAAGGATGCAAATCAGAAAGAAAAAAACCATGAAGATGAGCCTTAAAAGTGATCTTGAAACATGAAATGTGAATTGAGGACTGGATTGACAACATGGAAACCATATAAAAGAGTGAGTAGTCTTGACATAGGGTCGGAATCCGACCTCTTTTCGAGATTCCCAATCCTGACACTCGGTCGGAATCCAACCTCCAATCAAGATTCCTAATCTCAACAACCCCCAAATCTCCGCCTAGGTCTAGACAATTACTAAGTAGCTAAAGCAAGATTCAAATGCAAATTAATGAAAAACACTAATGGAGTGGGGTAAGATGATGAATCAAGGTCAAGATGATGATTTTGTAAATGCAGATCTTTGCAAACATCCAATTAAATCAGATGAAAATGAAAGAAGATCATCAAAACAAAGAGAAAAAGTTAGAAGACCAAGTGGAGACAATGAAGTCTATGGGATTTGCAAGTTCAAGTGGATAAAGAGATAATCCAGAGAGGAGGTCAGAATCCGACCACCTCTTAGGATTCTTCATCTCGAGAGACCCTAAATTTCTGCCCTAATAAAGTCAGCCAGCTTGAGGAAGCACCCAAATTCAATCACATTCAAGCAGTGTTACCCAAGGACGCGTCCCCGTCCTGAAAACCCCTGTCCCCATACCCGGGACATTTCCAAGATGGGGGGACAGCTAGGGGACGCCCCTACCTCGTCTCCGATTTTCAAAAAATGACAGGACTTCCTGGAAACTCGAGGGCATCACCCAAAATTGGGGGCGACAGCCATACATCCTGAGGATGGCTGGAGACGCCATGGAAGTCCCTGGGATAGATAGGCATCCCCAATGGGACATGCTGCATCTGCAATTAAAAAACACATTTTTCTTTTATATAGCTCTTTTTTTTTATTAAAGTGGGACCCTCCTTCCAAGTTTGCCCTATTATGCTTATTATTGTTTAGTAGTTAATTCCTGTCATTTGGGGTCCTCTGATTAGTATTTGGCAACATTACATTAAGAATCACAAAATTAAGAATGTTGTTACAGTCATGCTACATACTCAAAATCATATAGCAAACTGTTTGCAAGGTTTTGGGAAAGTACGAAAGGTGCATTACAGACCTGGAACATGCATCTTTACGTCATTTTGTGGCAATACATCAGTGCTAGGTTGGTTTTGTGTTGATTTGGGTCCTTTGTAGAAGATTTGGTGAATATTGGAGGTCGCATCAAGGTGCCATCTTGCTGTAACAGACCTATATCATGATCATTGCTGTATAGCAGACCTGTTCCTACTAATATCAGTCCACTTATAATGAACTCAAGTTGTAGTTTTAGGGGTGTAACGGTGTAACCCCAATTTAGATCATTGGTGAATGTGGTCTAGACTGAGAAGAGCATTGGGAGACATATAATTGATCCACTATCTATAGCAGCCCTTTCTAGAGTCAATGTCAAACTTGCAACAGTCAACTCCAACACAGTTTCCAAGGTTTTTCATGTTAGTATTTCATAGGAATGTTATTTCATGACAGGCACTAATGTGCAAATGATTATCTTCGAAAGCAATTGTAACACTATGCCTATAATGTGCACACCGATAATTTATATCAGACTTAAATGATAGTAGTGTGCTTCAATTTGGAAGGTGGGTTATTGTTCTTGTTGCTATTCACAAGTAATTCCGAATTATGATCTTGGTTGTATTTCAATTTTGTATGTTATTATTTTAATATTGCATGTATATTGGCAATGAATACCGAATTATGAATGGATATTGAGTATTGAATTTGACTATTGAAGTGTTGTATGTTAAGGTTCTATGATGTTTAAATGGCATGATTTATCCATGCTTTCATATGAATGTAACGTATATATACAAATTTCCCTATATTTATAGGGTTGTTCCTTTTGCCGTCCCCTTGCTGCCCCCAAACTTGGCAAACAAATTTACCATCCCGGAAACTCGTCCCCTCATCCCCTACCTTCCTTGTCCTGGAAACTTGGGGTAACATTGCATTCAAGGTGTAAAACTCAGATTTTCCAAGGCAAGAGAAAGTTTAGAAAGATCAAGTTCTTGCAGATCTGAGTGTGTAGATTCAGAATTTTATGGCTAAATCCTTTGATTGGGTTCTCATTTTGTCTTGATATGATCAGATTTTAAAAGCTTAAAAAAATCAGTCTTTCATGTTAAATTAGGCGAAATACTCAAAGAATCATATACGTAGAGTGATTTCCTCTTAAATTTCACTTCTTAGCATGAATTGTTGATTTTAGGAAGAAGTATGAAATCCAAGCTTTTAAGTGGTCTTGTTTTGCAAGGAGAGGTTGATGGAAGAGTTGAAGGTAAGAGGAGGCTGTTGCAAGATTTCACTGAGAGGACAAGAAAGATGATGCTCAAAGTTGAAAGTGCATACTCAAAGAGCGAGATCAAGATAGAGAGAAGAGAGAAGAGAACAAGGAGAAAGAACAAATTTGCAAGTCTACAAGTAGAGAAAATTATCTAAACTTAAATTTCCTTCCAAAATCCAAGTTCACTTTGAAAGATAGAGCTATATGAAAGACTTCATCACTTCAAGAAGATCAAGGTCAAGGCATCAACAGAGACATAAGTTTTCAAGTACAAGCAAGTTCAAGGCCATGCCAATGAGACGATTTCCAACTTTTGAAGGTGGAGAAGGAGAATGAAAACAAAGATTGCAACATAAGAATGTCAATGTGGCGTCTATCCATTTCCAACCAACTGCGAAATTCTAGTTGCACGTGTCCAAGCACAATCAACCAAATTATACCAAGTGTACATGTGGAGTCCACATCATGCCTCTACCTAATCTATTTTCTCATTGGTTCTCAAAAGCATTGTAATTTACTTATTGGCCCATAAAATGGTGTCTTCATGTAATTGGATGAGCATTTAATACTTGTAGCTGTTAGGAAGATTAGGACTTTATTGGATTAATCTTGGCCCTTGGTCTTGAATCAATCTTGGCCCTTCATTGTAATTGAACAACTATAAAAGGCCAAGGCCTTCTCATTTGTAACTTGTTAGAGGAAGAGTAGGAGAGACTTGTTGAAATTGTTTCCATAATGTTGTCAAAGTAATTGCTAATTCATCATTGGTCTTCATGGTGGATTACTTGTGTTGCTTTGGACTATTGCATGGTTTCTACATTTCGTCAATTAGAATAGAATTTTATTTCATGTTGATTAGAAGTAGTGTTTAGTAGAATGGAAGATATTTTGGGCGCATCTTTGGTGAACATGTTTAGACCAGACCACTAGCTTCTTGTTGATTGTAAGTTTTCCTTGCGTGGTCGAATGGCATATTTATGAACTTAACTTCGATTATTTCTTGCACATTTGTATGCATCAATGGATGGTGTTAATAGAATGTTGCTAGTTTGAACATCTTACATTTACCTTAGGAGATTGCACTAGCTTGGTTGATGTCAATGGCTAAACTAAGTCTTGTAGAGTCAAAGAAATTCATAGTTTCTTGCATTCTAGGAATAGAATAGCTTTCTAAACCCTTTCCCTTAGCAATTTGTTCGGTTGGGAGAAGTTAAAGTAGTTGATATCCATGAAATGAACAGCGTAAGTTCCTTTGTGATAACCAGCATATAACATCATTATAACTGAGTTAAGTTCACCATAAGAAGGAACCTTGAGGTTGTCTCATTTGATCACACAATATGTATATATTGTTTAGCATATAGGCATCCTTATTCAAGAGAGAGTTGGGAATTTGGTATTCATCTTGGAATATTAAGTATTCGATTTTGCGTGTTGTGGTGGCATAAAACTCACATCAACAAGACCCCTGCAAGCCATAAAGAGGCGTAGCTACATGCAGGGCATAGGGAATGATTTATGGCATCAACCTACAACAACTGGAACATTTAAATTGTTCACTATGGTTAGCTGTTTGAAGTTTGAACCTTTGTTGTCAATACTGAAGATGACAAGCTATCAAATGCTTGAGATGGGCTGAAATGCAAGTTTAAAACAGAGTCATTGATCAAATAGATCAATGGACATCACTTTGCCCAAAATGCCCCATTTGAAAGGTCAACTACCAATGAGGGGCACCATGGCGTGAGGGATGGCATGTGTCATAATAGCAGGCCATTGTGCTTGAGAGCTGGTTCCATCTTTATGCCCCTGCAAACTACATGCAAAATTGCTAGGTGGAACGCCTTTTAGAAAATAATCGGCTTGAGTGTAGCTTGATCAGCAACTACATAGGATTTGGAAACCACGTTGGACTTTGACAAAGGTTTTGAAACCTCCTTTCTTTCCCAAAGATCATCTTGGAACACTTGAAAATTCTCTCCTTTGCAAGGTCAAAATCTTTTAAAAGGTCATGAGGTCAGTGTCGAGTCCTGACATGGTTATGAAAACCTTGTGTGAGTCCAACAACAGTTCTAAAATCATGTCAAAAGACCAAAACAAGAGAAGGAAGAAACTTTGAATGATGGAACAAGAACTTAACAAGACTTTAGAAGGTTTTGAGAACTTTGTAGACTCCTAAAGGGGTTGTGAAAACTGTGTCAGGACTTAACAAGGGTTTCAAAAAAATGATAGAATGAGACAAAACTAGAAGGAAAATGCACCTTCAAAGGAAGAGAATTGCAGAGAAAATAAGGTTTCAAAACCTAGTTGGAACCCAACAAAGATTTCGAAACCAAATGAAAACTCCAACAAGAATAAAACTTAGCCAAAAAGAGATACACGGAGGCCTACATTAAATATAACTTCGTCGGAACTTAGGAGGGTTGTGGAAACCTTGTTGAAGCCCAACATGGGTTTCGAAACCATTGGAATTTTCCAACAACAAGGACTTATTTCTTGGGCTCTTTACAAATGGGTTTTGGCCAAGATGGAAACTAAATGGTCCCTTTGAGATGTCTCAGATCAAATATAACTAATGGACCAATGTGGGGGGCATGAAATGTCAATATTTTGTAAAGGAAGAAAGGTATCCATTCTTTTGGATGGACGGAAGGATGCAAGAATTAGATCATTAATCAAGGTTACACCATGTTTCTAGGACAGGTACGACAAGAAACGAGGGGACTAGTTTTCGGGACGACAAAATTTTTGGCCGATTTTGGGGATGGCTAGGGGACAGCAAAGGGAACAACTATATAAAAATAGGGAAAACTAAAATATGTAGAGAAATTTAAAATATTCATATGAAAACATGGATAAAGCATGCACTTGTACATTATAGAACCTTAAAATATAAGAATTAGTAGAATTCTTATGCCAAATTTGTGTATTTTAAGAGTCAAAGTCAAATTTCCTCTAGAATTCAAAGTCAAAGTCCCCTAGGCGTCCCCTATCCCAGGACGTTTCCGGAACGGGGTCACATCCCTAGGTAAAGTAGGCATTTATCAATGTTATTGTAGTGCTCCCTAAAGGGGTGATATATTTGAAAGCAATGAAATATTTTAGGAAGGTTAAGGATGGTAACGTAGTCATTAATCAATGTTAGTGTAGTGTTCCCTAAAGGGGCAATATTTTTGAAAGCAATGAAATATTATAGGAAGGTGAAGGATGGTAATGTAGTCATTAATCAATGCTATTGTAGTATTCCCTAAAGGGTCAATATTTTTGAAAGCAATGAAATATTAAAGGGAGGTGACGGATGGTAGATTTATTGTTAACATTCTTACAACAACCATTAAGAAAGTGGAGCATGAAAACATATTGTAGTGTAGTTTATTCATTAGTCAAAACATTAATTTGTAGTGTAGTGACAGCCATTAAGAAAGTGGAGCATGAAAACACATTGTAGATTTATTGGTAACATAGTCATTAATCAATGTTAGTGTAGTGTTCCCTATAGGGGCAATATTTTTGAAAGCAATGAAATATTTAAGGAAGGTGAAGGATGGTAATGTAGTCATTAATCAATATGTTATAACATATTGTAGTGTAGTGTAGTCATTAATCAAAACATTAATATTGTAGTGTAGTGACAGCCATTAAGAAAGTGGAGCATGAAAACATATTGTAGATTTATTGGTAACGTAGTCATTAATCAATGTTAGTGTAGTGTTCCCTAAAGGGGCAATATTTTTTAAAGCAATTATATATTAAAGGAAGGTGAAGGATGGTAACGTAGTCATTAACCAATGTTATTGTAGAGTTCCCTAAAGGGGCAATATTTTTGAAAGCAATGAAATATTAAAGGGAGGTGAAGGATGGTAGATTTATTGTTAACATTCTTATGACAGCCATTAAGAAAGTGGAGCATGAAAACATTATAAAAGTCATAACAAACAACGTCAAAAATTGTACCATTGTCACTTTATTAGTTGAAAAGCATTATTTGCACATCTTTTGGACACCTTATGCTATCCAAACCCTCAACCTTGTGCTAGAAAAATTTTCCACCAAAATTTATTGGATCAAACATGTGTATGTTGAGGCCGAAGAGATCCATATATTCATTGCCAACCACCATGTCACAAAGTATATTCAAGGCATTCTCAAACGTAGAGAATATTGAAGGTAAGAGAAGCAATAAGATTTATTTTCATAAATAATAAATATGTTTCACTTTTATAAAAAAATGAATTATATTTTAATTTTGATTCTCAAATAGGTTCAAGATGAAAATATTTGTGAAGGTTCAAGATGCTCTTTCTAACACGATGGTTGGCCAAAATTGAACCATATGGAGGCAGTTTAGCACCATGAGGACAACAAATATTAAGAGGATGATTTTAGATGACATTTGGTAGGATTGTGTTAAAGATCTCAAATTCAACAACCCATATTGAGTATGATATAGTATACCAACATGGATAAGTCTTGTTTATAAGAGAGATATGATGGCATTGATTCAATGATCAAAAAGATGAAGAGCATCATAAATGAGAAAGAACAAGAGCTTGAAAAGACTTTCTTCAAAGAGCTACCCAAAATTATTGAAGAGAGATGGAACAAAAAGATCACCCCACTACATCTTACCTTTGCATTGAGCCCCAAATATTATAGCATTGAGATTCTTTCTATGTCAACAAGGATTGCCCCATACTGATATGTTGAAGTTAGCCAAGGTTACAAGTCAAAGCTTTGTAGACTCTTCATTGATCCTAACATGAGGGATGCAATTAGGATTGAGTTCATGGATTTTGTGTATGCTCCAATGACTTAAATATTGATGCTCTTGTGACAAGTTTAAGGTCGATGCTCACATTTAGTGGTACTTCTATAGTCAATCATTCACAATCCTAGAATCTCCCATAATCTAAACTTTATCACAATTAAGTTTTATTAAAAAAAATCTTTTTTCTTTTAAGTTTCATTTATAATTTAAATATTAAAATTTTATAACTCTCACTCTCTAATTTTGGCTTAACGGGTTGTTGGTTCATCTACATTTAGAGGAATCCAAACAAATACACCTTCATCCAAGGAGTAAAGCACATTCGTCTAAACTCAAAAAACGTCAAGTGCTTAATGTATATGTTGGTGTCAATCGTGACTTTATCAAACTAGTTGGCTTTCAGCATGCCTAGAGAGAGTCCTATTCACATTAATTAAGTCTCCATTTAGGGAGTTTTAGAGATTTGTTTCACCTCATCTAGTTGAGACATATGTCCTTACTTTGTGAGATGCCTATTGTAGACACACTTGCCGCTTGCTCACATACTTGTCAAGTGAGCTCACAAGTGTCCCATGTTTAGAGAGGTAGACAATCGGTGTCTCCTACCTTCTCACCTCATCAACCTTGCCTATATAAACAAGGTATCTATGTTTATGTATGATAGATATTGTTATTTGTGCTGATTTGATTTCACTTGCTGACGGTTGTATTGTGTATTCTAATCCTCATTCACTCCAACAATATGTGCATTCTAACTTATGTCTACACAAATAAAGTCACTACAAGTGGACACAAGGAAGGGGGGTATCGAGCTGAAGCATACTAACTTGGATGCTTCCACTCTTGTTGGAAGTTGTATTGTGTATTCTAATTCTCCCTCACTCCATCAATATGTGCATTCTAACTTATGTCCACACAAATAAAGTCACTGCAAGGGGACAAAAGGAAGGCTGATAACAAGCCAAAGCATACTAACTTGGATGTTTTCACTTCCCACCTTGCTTTGCTTGATTTTAATGAAGAGCCAGCTAGCAAGCATGAGAGTGTTAGTGTCAATGCCATTGTTTGTGATTCTTCTAATACACCAATACCTGCACCACCTAATATAGACGATGATGATGTTATATTTGAAGACTTTGATCGTTGATGGTTGATTGTGGACAGTTGACATTATTATATTTTATTTCTAATATGCATCATATTCAGTACCAATGCCATTGTTTGTAGTTCTAATATACCAATACATACATCATCTAATATAGATGGTGATGATGATATGTTTGAGAACCTTGAACATTGATGGTTGATTGTTGACGCTTAGACATTATTATTTTTTAGTTTTAATATATATCATGACTTTCAAGTTTGACATATAGAAATTGTAATACTTCTCATTCTTATGGTATGATATTATGTGGTATTCTAAACTTAATATATATTTTTTATTTTCATATATATTTTACTGGATGAACCCAACCCTCAAATTGTTTTTGAGGGAATCCAGAATTCAAATAGCTAAACTCAAACCTGGTCCAAGACCAATAGGTTAGAAAATATATTATATTATTATAAACATGTCTTGCCCACAACTCCTATGTTTTCTCCAAAACCAAATTCTCATTATTTCAAACCAAATCTTCATTATTCAGAATATCATTGTTCTTGAATCCTTTTATTTACCTCTGTTTTTAGAAACTTCTTACAGTAGTCAGCAAAAAATCACAAGCATTAAAGAAAACTTGATAACATCGACCACCACCCCACCCCCACTGCTTATTCCACTATCTATCAAGCCCAAGATGTCCATGAGATATAATTAACAAACATTTGATCACCAACTTCCTAAAGTGAAGATAAGAGAGCTTACATCTAAGAAAACAATAACAAAAACAGCTATATTAATAGTTTGTTTTGCCTCGAATACCATGTTTTCCAAGGCCAACAACTAGTGCATACCATAATGTTGTCTGTTTATTCAAAAATCAGATTCATTATCATCACATAGAGAAAATTTGGCTGGCCTGGTGACTCCCCAACATCCCAAGGGCAATCATGGGACGTCTAGTTGTACCTTAGCCATCTTGGGGACCCAAGAGAGGGGGATGCACCTGAGACCTCCCCTGCTTTTGCAAGGGCATCTATTCATCCCCTAGCCATCTTTCCGGATCCAAGAGAAGGGGGTGCACTTGAGACCTCCCTACTTTTGAATAGACAGCTCTCCACCCACACAAAGCAAGTGGAGAACATTTCATCCCAATTCTAGAAAGGGTCCCATTTTTGCAGGGTTTTGGGCTGCGAGGTGGGGGGAGATCGACGTGAGACCCTATGAAAGACATACATATATGTATGCACACATATATTTGCTTGTAATGTTTTAATTATTTTGGAGTCCACATTATTCTTAGCTACTGTGATGTGTATATATCACAAGACCATAACAAAGAAGTTAGCATGGGGAAGAATATGGTAATACATAAAAAAAATTTAGCACATCAAACCCACCAAAATACATGGAAGCTGCAAGAATGACAATGTGTCATGTCCCCTCTCTAGTCTGACCAGCAGGGTCATGTGAGTTAGCCTATCATGGGGATCTCGTAGGCTAGCAGTTGTGGATAGAGACTCATACAAGGTATTCAATGACCGGAATTGGCTTTCCAGACAGTTTTGGAGTCAGTTGGGTGCAGTTCCTTGATTTTAGGGGGTTCCCCTACTTTTTGGGAGGTTGCGGCAGTTTCCAGATTTGAGGTTCCACAGGACCATTCCATGGTTTCAGTTTCAGGATGACAAGGTGTGTTTCCTAGTTTCTAGGGGCATCCCTAGATTTTAGTGGAGGACTACCAGTTGACCAATCTCATCCGGTATCAATCACAGACAGGTGACATGGTCGGTTTCTTATTTTTGTGGTTGATTTGGGCTTTCATAAGCTTAAAGGGAAATATTTTAATATTTTAATATTTCCTAAGTTGGTAATTAAATAAATTATAATAAGGCTATTTATATAGCCATTGCGGAATAATAAGGAGATATCTGATGGATTTGGACACATATACCTATGTATGGGGGCTCGTTGGAAAGGTCTTGAATTATTATAAACTATTTTCACTATCCGGAGGCTATTTGGTGCCGTGAGTTATGACATTTTGATAAAGTAATGCTTTTCCTTAAGTTTGGATGACTTTAATTGGGAAAATGTTATTTTATTATATTTTATTTAAAGTGCAAAGTGTAATTTCACTTTAGGGTTCGATTTGCACTTGGAAGGGGATATAAGGAGATGGAGACCTAATTTCTCATTATCTTTTGACATTTGAAATTTGTGAAAACCTGAGATTGCTCTGGTGGAGCGATTCAAAGGCTTGGGACGAAACCCCTAAGTCTGGATTGTTGGGACGCAAACCTCAACAAGGATTTGGTGATTCAGTATTGGAGTTGGGAAGTGTTATTATCTGTGGCAGGGATTGACATTCTTGATAGCACCATTTATTAGAAGGAAATACCATATTCAGCTGGGCGGCCAGCCTATTCCAGTTTGGCCTTTTTCCAGAGGCAGCTCGAGCTTGTATTCTGGGCGCCATTCTTTCTTAGCAGCCAACGTTTTGCAGTTTGGAGGTATCTATAAGGGTTTGTGACAGCAAGCTCTTCTTCTTTGGTGATTGCAAAACATTCCTATAGCTGGCGTCAAGTTCTATGGACAGCCACCAATCCATTTGATACATTTATTCTTTGAATACAAAAATCTGAATATTATGCCTGGTACGATTTGAATAATTCTCAGATTGTTAAGTGATTTTAATTTATATGAATGCTGCTTATCATTTCTAGTTCAAAGTTGTTTGTTATTTATCATTTACTTGAATATATCTTCAAAAACAACAAAAACTTGAAACCAAGAAAAAAGCCAAAACAAAATCAGAATTCAACAAAGGTTCATTCAGAGGTACAAACGCTGGTCAAAGTCTCAAAGTGCGAAACAAACAGTAATTCACAAGGTCATCGGGATTGGGGATCTTTCACAATGTAGTGTGAGCAATTTAGTGCTCGATATTCTGGAGCTGAAAATTAAAACAAGGGATCTTGTTGTTACACTAATTAATCTTTATTAATCATCCATGCATTATCCTAAAATAAATAAATAAATTGGAAACCTGCAAAGTTAAAGGGGACACTAGGAAACCAGAAAGCCCCAACTTCAAAAAAACCAAGAAGCTCATAAGCAAAAATAGAACTTGATATTGACAGTCCCAACCGGTGCTGAGAGGGGAGGGGTGAATCAGCACCTGTAAAACCTATAAAATAAATCTGATGGAGTATACTTCTACTGTAAGCAAAATAGATTCAAGCATAAGAATAGCATCAAGCAATCATCCACATAGTAACACCAGATTTATCACGTGGAAACCCAAATCGGGTGAAAACCACGGTGTGAGGAGACCTCACAAATTCTGCACTCTTCTGAAGTGCGCCCTATTAGGAGCCTTCCCTATTAAAGGATTACAACGCACTATTAGATGCAACCCAGTTAAGGGATTTGATACAATAAGGCCGGTTAGTGTCTGCCTGTTTAGAGGACTACGAACACCTAAAAAGATGTCACCCGGTTAAGGGATTTAGTACAAGGGACCTGTTAATGTCCACCCAAAATACTGGGATTTAACTATTGTAATTGTTAGAAAACAATAGAAGGATTGACCTTTTACAAATGACTTTGCATAGCCTGATAAGATCTCTGTTATACTCAACTGAGAAACATCACCGGTCGCTGCAGGTATGTTCTCCTTTCCTGTTGTGCTTCTCTGCACATTCTTCTCTCTTCTCTTTTCTTTTCACCTTGGCTTCTTCAGCTTAAAGGTTCACTCTTTGCTTTGGCAGAATGAGGGCAAACTATATTCTTAACAAGCAGAAGAATATATAGAGTTCTTGCCCTAATTGTGCTTCTCAAGCACGACCTATTTTGCAGATCTTCTTCGGATTCATCACCCAGAGGAGTATTAGTTCACTGAGGAAACATCTGATGCATGCTCTTGCTTTATCTGCTTTATGAAGAAAACAATAGATGTGTGTCAATCACCTTTCCTTCGCAAGAGATAACTCCATGTTTTAAAGTCACCAATTCCGGCTTTAAAACCTTCAAACGCGCCTCATACTGATCATCTTGTTAGCTCAAAGATTTCCGGATTTAGTGCAGTAAATCCCGGTCAAAGAGTTGGTTAAACAAATAGTTGACCATGACTTCCCCGGTTCACCTTATCATACCGAAGTGTTCACTTGATCGGTTGAGATCCTTATGTTGTGAACAGGTAAGAGTGTTGACCTATCACCTTTCCTTTCTTTGTTTACCGGTTGCATCCTTTCCTCGGTCTCTGTAACTACTTACCGGTTGGCTCTCCCTTGGTGACCGGTGGCTTCTGATGAAGAGGAAAGATCTCTTGTTCATTGCACGGTGTCACCGGTTGTTAAACCAGTCTCGTGTCACCACACACAAAATTCACAGATCCAACACTAGTATCCTCCTTAGATCCTTAGATATCAAACACCTCATTCCTCTTTCCTCTTTTGCCAATCAATGACAATACTAAATTGCCATGTGCCGGTAGCAAGCTTACCGGTTACCATCTTTTAATGCCAACAAATATATTCAATGTGTTTTCTTCATTTATGGAAACGTGCAAACAAATCAGCCAACATTTGCCATGTCGTATAGACTGGCAATTAAAACACCATTTTCAATCCCATCAACTTCATCAATGTCTCAAATGAAATTAACCTAAAGGTATTTGGTCATCTTCGAGAATGAAAAGCTCCATAGCCAAAAGTGAAATTAGAAAGAAAAATAGATTAAATTAATAGTTTCCTAAAGGACATCTCATGTTCCCACAAAAAGAGAACCACCTAGAAAGAATTCCTTAGTCACCTAGGATAAAAAGTGTAAAGGCCTATTCCCACATTTTCAATTTTTAAATGGCAGAACAGTACCTTTTTCCCACTCAAGAACCCCACACCCACCTTAGATAACTTTGCTAACAGCAAAAGGGTCTTCTATTGTTTATGCAATCCTTCAAGCAGCAAAATTCTCTGCTCCACGAGGACACGTCCCCTATGCTAGTGTCCTCGTCCCCATACCAAGGACGGTACAGGGATGCAGGGACAGTGTTAAGAATTACCCTACCCGTCCCCAATCCATTCAGAGTTCCGGAAACATTTCCGGGACAGTTATGAGAGTGGCCAGTGACGTAGGAGTCCCCTAGCCATCCTAGGGATTTCTAGCCGTACCTTACAACCTAGGCCACTTTTGGATGGACAATTTAGAAAAAACACATTTTTTTAATTTAAAAAAAAAAGGTGGCCAGGCCCACAAGGACACCCAAACCACATTAAACAATACCAAAACCTAATCTAAGCATAAAATGAATCAGTTTTACAAATCCTTCTCAATGTATTAAGCTTCTACAATGTCTATGATGAATGCTTTATCAATGTTATGATATGTGCATTTGAAATTTTTCTATATTTTTAAAAATTCCTCTATTTTTTAACAGCTGCCCCCTAAAAAATGGCCCAAAAGTACCCAATACCGAAACTGCCACCCCCTACCTTCGCCATCCCCGAAACTCAGTGGAACATATGTCAAATTACCTTCCACATGTTTAACTAAGATGTATAGAAACGTGTAGACTTTGATCTACCTACACATGTGAAGAATTACAATATACTAAAAATTTGGGGCACCAAGATGTTCTAATTAAAAGCCACTTTAAAATGGTAAATATCTTAAGCAGAGAAAGAGCAGTGCAGTTTATTAATTATTTACATTTAAACCCTAATGATAGAAAGAGATAGCACTTGTCATAAAGAAGCAAGAAGTGGTGAGATCCACTTATAACCATTGGATTCAAAATAAGTCGTCACATTGCTTCTTTTGTCCTTTCCCAAAAGCATATATGCGTAATCATGATTATCAAAAGCATCCCAATAACATAGGACCGATCCCTAGCCTTTGACTAATCCTGGTACTGATTTGGCTTCCCTTGGGAAGTGATCCGTTGGGGGGAGATTCATAACCTATAGCTACGGAGTGGGAGGTCTTATGGGCATGAGAAAAAACAAACTTAAGTTTTAGCAGCAGATGTGATACATACAAATTTAAATTAAGCATAAGAAAATAATATTCATGCAAATTTTAAATTAAGCATAAAAACAACTTAGTATCTTCTCCTGTAACAGTGCATTAAAGAAGCTACTTAGTAGCAAGAGTTACTTGTAAAACTGGAGGTTCATAAATATTTATTTTGTCAGGTTAAATTTGGAATTTGTATTAATAGTATTAATAACAAATTTATTGAAAGTAAATGTTAGAAAAGAGGGAAGAGATTTGTGAAGCTGCACGAAATTTTGTCTAACTCCAACCTCTCCTTTTTTCCAAGGCCTATTTTCAATTTCTAAATAGTAACTGCTCAACTAAAATAAAGAATAATTTTAAATTATCATTTTTCTTATAACTAAATATTTGAATGAAAACACTATAACTGCTCAAATTTAAGAATTAAGAAGAAAAAACAAGCGCTCCTCTTTTCCATTTCCCTCCAAATTTCACCTTCAAAAATCTTGCTTATAACACAGATAAATACACATATCTGTCATTCAATTAAGCTGTATACCATAATGAAAGTCTCAACTATTTCTAAAGACCATCAAGATTTACCGAGATTAAGTATAATATTCCATTATACGCAGCAGCATAGTATATTTATCATAATCATAAGGGATTTGTCCATCTATTTGATATCAGAAAACCAAAGCCCTCATTTTTCAACCCCAAATTTTCTCTCTGTTTGTCTATCAAATTTTCTATGCACTTCGATGTTAAACAAAGAAGTGGGAGACAGCTTTACCTTACTCTTCATGTCGAAAACGAACCAGACGATTCAGGGAAACGTCCTTCCAGTCGTTGGTTTCCAGAATCCAATAGTAAGCATCGAAATCTCCCATTGAGCGAGTCCTTTAATGTCATTGTCCTGGACAAGAATATCCTGCCTGATTTTGGTGATGCTGCAGTGCAGTTGAGGCTTGGATGGTGGATGGTCGCTTTTTTTCGTCTGCAAAAACCTGACCCCCACCTGGAAAAAAGAATCCCTGGCAATCAGACCTATATACCATATTAAAAATATTCAATATAAACGTCCAATATATTGAGGAAATCAGGCGAGCTAAGAATCGGGAAAGTCCACCGGATTGTCCAAAAATAGCATAGAACAAAACATTCATTCGAAATTAACCGAGAGAACGAAATAGACCTGACTACTGTCATGAGTTGCCAGCGCAGAACATTCCAACCCTCTCATCATTTATATGTACTTAGACTAGCAGTCGCATGTTTTTGTGCATGCAACAATGAGCGGATAGGAAATTAGATTTTTAAAAATAGGAAATGATCATTAATAATGTAAATCTTAAAAAATTAACCAGAAAAAAATAACTAATAATAAAATTGAAAAAATCATGATTCGTAAAAACAAAAAAAAAATTTAAGAGTAAAAAATTTAGAAACAATACAACAGTATTCAAGATTAGTAAACATATATGAATAATTTAGAAATTCATAATATAGATAGAAGAAGAAAAAATTAACTAATAATAAAATTGAAAAAATCATGATTCATTTTCTAAAAAATTTAGAAACAATACAACAGTATTCAAGATTAGTAAACATATATGAATAATTTAGAAATTCACAATATAGATCGAAGAAGTGGAGAGATCTTAAAAACTTTAAATTAATTGAATATTAACAAAAAAGCATATTCAAATAACTGAATCCAGAAAAGCATATTCAGTTAAAAATGGATTGTGGAAATCTGATATTATTAACTTTAAATTAATCAAATTTGAAAATATAAATAAACTAATAAGCCATTTTTACTCTCAATATATTTTTTTACTATAAAATTCACAAAAATCAACTTGTTTTCTTTACTAAAAAACTTACTTTCTAAAACGACTTTTAATAGTGAGGAAATATTTTTTAGTGTTGATATTATTATTGATTTATATATTTGTTTAAAATATTTTATATTAAATTAGTTTTTATAACTATACTTTCTAGTTTAAAATAAATGCATCTATTATAAATGCTTAAAGAGTAATTTTTTTTCTTTTATTAGTTTTTCTTTCTAAAACAATTTTATTTATTAACTATGAAAATGAATGTATGTTTATTATAAATTGTAAAATTAAAGATTTTTATTTATCATATTTTGTTTCTAGAATACCAAAAATAAAAAAGAATTTTTTTGTTTTAAAAAATGTTTCTCTTATAAATTTTAAATTTATTTTCTTTTTTCAAATATTAATAATTATGATATATTTTCTAATTTTTAAAAAAAAATTCTATTTTATAAAATCTTTATTATATTTTCTTTTCTAAAATTTTTGATCTTTTTTAAAATATAAAAATATATTCTACAATTTTGGAAAAATCTAGCTTCTATTCTTTGTCAAGAGATTTTAGATTCATAAAAGAAAGTTATCATAAATACATGTCACATTAGTTTTAACAATATATGGAGCACAACAACTCTCTCAACTCCAAACTAACATAATATGCAAATGAAATTATTTGTGAGCAGTTCCTAATTCAACCAATTAAAACATTACATTTAAAAGTCCATTAAAAGAGAACATTGCATGACTTCAGACAAGAGAATTTTCACATATATGAAAGAAATTCTAAAATTAGATACCTATCAAATGCTATTTTAGAAGTTTTTAAGTACAGTTATTTGAAATTATTTTTACCAATAACTATGTCATGGCCTTGTGTTTTTAAAAGAAATACAGATAACACAAACCTTTCAAAGTCAGAAAAAATACAACTGTTGAGTGTCGCCATTAATGTTGTACATGCATTTTTTCTTTATGGATACCACAAGATCTAAATAATATCTGCCATTATTTTTATGAAAAAGATTAAGACAAACCAAATCCTGCAACCCATAATTATTTCCAGAATATTGCAGATACAAATATTAGTGGCAGACAAAATTCTAGAAAACATTAGACAAAAATGTCTCCTTCAATCTGGAGGAAAATAGACATCAAATTTTACTAATAATTTTGCTAATACTGTAGGAAACTTCTCAGCTTAATAAAAAATGGAATACCATAAACAAATGTACTAATAAAAAAAATCCACTAAGCCCGCTAAAAATCTTTAAGCTGGAACATGAAGCATAACAACCCCCATAGCCAAAAATTTTGGTGCCATTCAATAATTCTTCTAAATCATGGTATTAAATCTTGGTGCGCTAAAACTGTATCAAGACTTTATCTCTCCTATGAAAAATAATAGTTCATTTCTACAAAACATAAATGCATAAAGATTTGAAGTGATGAAATGATGAAAAGATTATCTTATTTGTAGATTTTAGGACAAAAAAATTTAAGAAAGAGATAAGGATGACACTTAGGTTAACTTAAACTATCTATAAATAAGCTCAACTATAAAATAGAAACTTATCATTTTTAAATGTGGAGGATATATTTATAAACAATTTAATTCAATTAAAATAAATTATCATTGAAATTTTTTAAAATAGAAGTTTTATGTAATAAAAAAATGGGGATTCACAATTTTCCAGTAGAAGGGCTGACAATTTTTCGACAATTTTATTTTATTTTTGGGAGCAAAGCTCCCACAAATAGCCTATCGGCTAAATAATCTCTTGGAACTCTTTAGCTCGCTTTGCTGTTTTAGATTGGTGGGTTGAGGTTCAGTCTCCCCCTTATTTTGTTGTATTAGATCTTTCAACTCTCATATATAATACAAAAAAATAGAATGTTGAAAGAAAGCGTCAAAGATTTAAAGGAAACAAATTAAAAGAATTCACACACACCATTAGAAAATTAAAATATAGTCTTTTAAATTAAATTTTAATATTATTATATGTAAAATTCTATTTCAAAATAAAATACATAAAAATCAATTTGTTTAACTATTTTTAAATTAAAAATCAAATTTTAAAATCATAATTGAAACCAAAAGTCAAATTTTAAAATGAATAAATAATAAAAATTAAAAAAATATTTATTATTTATTAATTATCTAAATTATTTTATATAAAAAAATTACTTATATTTAATTTTAATAATATTATTATATTTTTAAAAAGATAATTAAAATATAAATTATATAATAATAATAATAGAACTTAATATAATTTAATATTGTTTGTAATTTTTAAAAATAAATAAAAGATATTTCACTGTTTAAAAATCATCATAATAGTATATCCTTCTATAAAATTAAATATGATTCAAGTTTTACAAATATTTAAATTAAGTTCTATGTAAAAAAAATTCATCAATATATTCAAAATATATTTAACTGTTATAAATTTAATTATACTTTTCATATTATAAAATTCCATTAAAATAATAAATTCAAGAAAGAATATATATATATATATATATATATATATATATATATATATATATATATATATATATATATATATATATATATATATATATATAAAATTGAAAATCTAAATCAAATGTTTTAAAATATCAAACTTTAATATAGAATAAAAATTAACAATATATTATAAATCTATTTATCAATAATACAATTCTAAATAAAATATTGATAAAAATTATAAACTTGAGAATATTCACATAGACTATCTGACATGTTGACTCTAGCAAATTTTTGAACATTAAATGGTCGGATGGAACCATTATAACCAAGCTGTGGAAAAGCATGATTGATCCTAAGATTAAATATTTTAAATGGATGTTAATTCTTGATAGACTCTCCATTAGAAAGGACTTTTCTGAGATGCATTATTGTACTATTTGTAGAACTCCAGAAATTGGGAGGCATATTTTCTTTGATTGCAGATTTGCTAAAGAGATCCGGCTCGATATCTCTTTTCCTACCAAGTTTAATATTTTTGAAATTATTACTGGTCATATTGATGGGATTATGAAGGATACTAATCTTTTATGGAACACTCTTTCTTCTAACATTTTATGGCAGATCTGGAAATGCAAGAACAAGGAAAGGTTTCAGAACACTCCTAGGGTTCTTACTGAGTCTTTTTGAAGTCTCACACATTTTAAAATTTTCTTGCAGGTTCATATTACTATGAAGGTTGATAAAGACAAATTTAAAAAACTTCTCAAGACTGGTTACACCACCTTTTTGTCCACTGAGCTCAAGGATGGACACTTATGGAGGAGGCATATGGACAACTTCCAGCTTTTTAGCAAACTATTAAGCACCTGAATAAGGAAGTTAGGAGGACTAATAAAAACACCACTGACAACATGATCCTCTTGCTCA
Source organism: Chamaecyparis obtusa (assembly GCA_027943335.1). Classification (NCBI taxonomy): domain Eukaryota; kingdom Viridiplantae; phylum Streptophyta; class Pinopsida; order Cupressales; family Cupressaceae; genus Chamaecyparis; species Chamaecyparis obtusa. The sequence continues at coordinate 398,858 of BSBK01006829.1, read as the reverse complement.
ATCAAATTCAGAACCAAAAGAATATTGTTTGGATGGAGGGCAGTTTGGATTGGACAGCGTGGGTGGATGCTCATGAGGACCTGGTTCATTAGTCCTTCTTTCCTATTTTCTTGTGTTTATGTTTTGTTAATATACTCTCTAATACTCTCGTGTTGAGGCTTTGACTCTTTCTCTTTTGTACTCCTCGGTGAACTATTATAATAAATTTTAGAATATCTAAATCTTAGAATGAAAATAAATAATTTGACATGGTAGCTAATTCCACATAAATTTCCTCGTTCAATTTTTTTAAACCAATGAAACGAAAGATAAATAATTTTATAAATTGAAAAAGTTAAATATTGTGTATTTTACTTTATCAAATATTAGAATTTGACATGACAAAAAGAAATTATAAAATTTGATTGGGTGGAATTAACTAGTTTAATCACTAGTTAAAAACAAGTCAATGCCTATAGATCTACAGCCTACGGAGGAACTAATAACTATCAAATATAACATTTAACTATTTTTTTATTCTCATTGAGATATACATTAAGAACAAACATTCCAAAAAAATATCATACCAAGGACATGTAAAGAAAATAGGTTTTGAAATAGGAAAAGTCTCAAAGCCTACAAAGAGGAAGATTTTTTGTGGATTAGTAACATCCCAATATGACTTGCACAAAGGTATTGATAGAGCTAATACCATCTTGTCTTGTTCACGTAAATGACTTCTACTTTTTCTCAACACTTATAAAAAAATTAAAAATATATATTTTAAAAAAATTTGAATGTGCAAACAATAAGTATGTTTCATTCTATAAAAAGTAAAAAGTACATTTCTTTGGTATAAGATGCTTGATTCAATAATAACAAGTGCCACGTAGTGGCTAGTACTTGCCTAATTAATTGTAATTATATTGTGAAATGTAATTACAATAATAATAAAATTATTATTTTATTAAATATAATTCTATTTAATATAAATTTATATAATTATATTTATAATAATGAAGAATTTTCATTAAAACTATTATAAATAAATAAATTTAAGTAAATCGATATTTTGAACTAAATTTAATAAGTTTTTAAAAATAGAACTATTATAATAATATTAAATATTAATTTAATATAGTTTAATTTAAATATTAATATTTTGTAAAGAAAAAATAAAAAATTATAAGAAAATAAAATCACATAATTTTTTTACACAAATAGTTGATAATGTATAATTAATATATAATAAAGATAAAAATTAAAAAACTTTAAAAATATGAATAAAAATAAATGTATATTATAATATCATAGGTTTTTATTTAAATTATAATATATTGTAAAAATAATAGTATAAACTAAAATAAATTTAAATAACATAATTTTTAATTTAAAAATATATTAATAAAAAATAAAAAAATTATGAGAACTTAACAAAATAATTTTAAAAAAACAAATCCTTAAAAAACTCTTATAAATTCTAAAAAACTTAAATTTACATATCGACTATAGAAAATGTTTTATTTTTAACAAAATAAAATTAAACTAAATTGTAATTGGTGGAAAAAAGCAGTTTTAATCACTAGTTAATGGAAGAAATCTAAAAATGGATGCAATAGTAATAATTCATGTTGTAGGTACTTGCATATATATATGTGTGTATGTGTATGTATATAAATCTAAAAATGGATGCAATAGTACTTGCTTAGTCTATCGGCAAGTACTAATAATAGTAATAATTCATGTTGTAAGTACTTGCATATATATATATAGATATATAGAATTTTATTTCTATATATATATATATATAGAAATAAAATTATATACACATATATGTGTGTGTGTGTGTATAGATCTATATTTATATATGTATATAATTTTATTTCCTTCTTTTCAAAAATCAAAACTAAAAAAGTATGTTTACTTTTTAACCTAAGAATTTATATTGATATTTTAAATTATATTTTATATTTTTTAATTGTGTATAATAATTGTTATCAAAATTTCACTACCTTAGCAATTTTGCTATAAAAGACATATTTTGGAATCAATTGACCTCATTTATTGATATACAACCAGTTGATATGCAACCAGCAAAATAAATACATTGCGAAATTCTGAAAAGAAATCATTTCATTTGTATTGATCAATGATAAAAATGCATTTTTTTTCTGATTTCATTCATTTGAAAATACAAGTACATGTATTTAAGATCAATTCCAAAAAGACTCACACAAGCCGTGAGCATAGCCTACTATTTCTCCTACAAATTTAAAACAACATTAAAAGACAACATTCAGAGAAGAGACAATAGGTCTAGAGTAACTAGTCATTGCATGTTGCTTTGACTGGTTAGTGCGGTTGCTAGTCTTGAATTTGTCCTTTATCTGCAAATCTCTTGGCAAGTTCTTGAGTCCTGCAAAAAATGAAAAAAAAAATGATGTTAGGTCCCATACGGATCTAATCAATGGTTGGTTACTTCAAATTTTCTCTATGCCTATGTTGTCTTCTAAGGCTGCCCTAAATTTGAAGAAGAAAATCAGAACACCCTCAGAGCTTGTGAGAAAGAAATTTGTATGCTAATGTGTTTGTTCCATGTGCAGGAAGGTAATTATTTCGATGTGTATGTGCCCCTAACCGAGGCTCCCTTCAGGTATGAGCCTGACATACGCATTGGAATAATTACTTTAAACAGATGTCCAGATCCAGAAAGAAATATATAATGTGAAAGGGACATATTACTTCTGATGTGAAACCTTTCATTATAATTAAAATTGACAAGATAAGTCTGTTTAAGGGACAATAGTCTTCAATTGAAATCTTATAGACTAGACAACAATAGGACATGGATATATGTTTTGAATGAGAAATTCAAAAAAGAATGCTTAAGAGATGTCAAGAACAGTAAAGTTTTTTCAGAATGTTAGTTTTTTATAAAAATGTTCAGAATAAACAAATCCTAATACATGATACAATTTTCAAGGAATTGGAGATAATAGTGAACATTTTTATTAGAACAACAAGCAATACAAATTTTCAAAGTAAAATGAAGTCAACAAGACAACAAGTTTTCTCTTTCAGTAGCATTCATGACTGAAGTGAAGTAAATGGACCCAATGGAGCAGTTGTCTTTTCATATATCAGTGGTTTGAAGCATGGAGAAAATCTTTATATGCTAAACATTCAGAGGAGAGGAAGGGGTTTTAAAATTGCAATGGTTCTTCCCTAGCCCAGATGGAATACGATATAAGATCAAGGGTGCTTAGCACTTCGTTTACTGTTCGAAAAGAGATTATAGATGGCATCCTTTGTGTTTCATGTGAGCCTGTGCATGTAGGTGGAGCAAGAGACCTGATCACACTATCTCAATGTGTGGGATCTGTCTTACCTGGCCTTTGTAGAAGGAGAATGTTTAGATGGGGGAGATAATGGAGGAAAACAAAAGAGGCCAAATGAGGAAAACATAAGTGAGAAAAAAGGGTAGGGTTATTTGATGCAACATATCCTACTAGTTGAGATCATGAGTGGGATCAGGCAGAATTTACCTGTGATTGAACAAAAGATGGTGAATTCCCAATAATGACTATACATGAACAGGTGCGCTCTCCTAAGCACACTGAGACACAATCTTCATTATCTTCTTAGCTTGAAAAAATTAGGGGGCTCTGCTGATCGGCATGATTATGGAGTTCGTGATCAATATGAACATCAAATAATGGTGATAAACAAAAAAGTTTTGAAAATAAATCTATTTGGAAGGTCCAAGATGATATGGAGTTCAATCACAGTGACTTATGTTAGATAGTTATGGCAACATGCCAAACCAATGTTTACACAATCAAATGAAGGGCAACAGTTGAGATCAACAGTCAAAGCATGAACTTGTCACATGGAAGATCATGATTATGATTAAGAACAAAATAGCAGTCATCATATAAAAATGATCTTAAAGCATGGTTGGAGCATATAGTGAGTAGCGCATAAGAAGGAATAGTCATCAATGCACGATAACCATCCTATGGTGAAAGTATAGAGCAGTTCGTAGTTCTTTTTAAGAGGGATGGTGCATTGTCCTAAAAGAAGTGCCATGTTGAACATAGGAAAATACAAGGATTTGGGGACATTTGCAGTTAGAAAAGACTGTGGTGACAGAAACCCCTAAAGTTTGATGAAGATGCAAGGATCGAGGAGCATATAGCCTAGTAATATGTCAATATGCCTATCCTAGAACTTCTCCAACATCCTAAGGAGGTTCTTGATCATTTTTAATGCCTTTTCACATGCCCCATAAGAATGTTTGAGGAACGTTGTAGCAGTCAAAGGTATGGAGTGAAGGAAAAAGCAACACATTCATTGAGAATAGTGAACAAGTATTGAAGTTTTATAGCAGTGCTAGAATAAACAGAGGAGAGCAAGATCATGCAATTTGAGTCTTAACAACAGAAGGTACTAGTCAAGGGTATCATAGCCAACATGACAACCATCAAAGGGCAGACTTTAAGGCATGGAATAATATCATGAAAGTTTCAAACTTGAGAAGACAGTCAAGCTCTACGAAAGTCCATGGAAAGAATAATCTATACTTGTACTGAGACACAAGGCTTGTTAAATATTGAAGAACTCTAGCAACAGAGAATGCAAAGGATAATGCAATGAAAAGAAGTCAATCAATCTCATTAATGCTTCAAGTCAAAAGGTTCAAACAACTCATGAAAGCTACAGCAACAACAGTTAAAGAAGATGATACATAGCCCAGTAAGATATACAGCTCCCAAAATAAAGAGCAAACAGGTATATTTTAATAGCAGCTAAATATAAAATAGACTAGCTGTGCCCAGAAGACACCCATATTCAATTTTCAAAGGAGTTTTGTTCCTAAAATAGTAATCACAACAATTCTAGGTATAGACCGAAGTATGTAGTTTGAAGGAAGTCGCATGTAGAAGCAACACAAACAAGTCCAATGGCATTGAAATACAACCCATTTTCAAACAGCTAAGTAGAGAAAAGTAATGAACTTATTTTCTAATATGAACACCATTAGATGCTTCCTTAAAAACATGTTTAAGTTGTTTGCATAGATCTAGAAATTATTTAGAAATTGATATAAAGTGGCAAAATTTATTGAGGTGTCTTTGAACAACCATGCCAGCGCCGGTGTAAAAGGAAGAGAATTAGTTCCAAACCCACACGCAAGGAGAGGAGGAAAACCTCATTTCAAGCTTCAAAGAAAGAATACAAGTCCAGTATTTGTAGCAAAGGGAAAGGATTCACGCCAGTCAATGAAAGCACTAAACAACCATGGCAATGTTTATTGAAAATACAGAAAGAGGAAAAAGTACTTATCTCCAAGCAATGATTAGCAGCCTCTGTGAAAACAACCTTCAGAAATCCTCACAATAGCAAAGCAGCTTCAGCAAGGGAAAACCTTAGATTTCATGGCAGCCACTTCATTCATTCATGAAAGTGTCTCATAGAACCCTCATGCAGGTGGCTAAGTACAAGGAACAGACTAGCCCGTGCCCAGGAAATACCAAAAGAGGTCTCATGGCAGCTGGTAAACCAAATAGCAAAGGAAAAAGAGCAATCATGGTGGCCTGAGCTGAAATTTTCAACAGCAAACCCTAGTAATGCGGCCATACCTCTTGAGCTCTCTCCAAAACAAACAATGAAATGAATGATTTAGGGTTGAATAACTTTTTTAACTCACCCTCAATTGTATTGCACATATGTTTGAAGTCCACGACAAAATGCCTTTAAGTGGCATTTTCATGTGTTGAATATCTTAGCATTATAATTATATGTGTTTTGACATAAATTTATAATGTTAAGTAGTTTTTTGGTCTACTTTTGTTAATGTTTTCTCACACATAATACATTAATATCTATTAATTGGTTTTTTTTCATATATCAATTAATAGCTATTAATATATTATGAGATATTTATTGTAATTTAATACTTATTAACTGATGTATTTTATAAATCAATTAATAAATATTAAAATCTTTCAAAAGAAAACATTTATGATGTAAATGGAGAGATAAGGGTGTTTTAATTTGAAGACTTATTCTTTGGAAGTTGAGTGAGGTGTCCAAACTTTCGGAGGGAATATAGCGTTTGTTTGAGTTCTTCTAAGAGAGTGGAGAAGATTTAGGGGTCGGATTTTGACTTTGTCTAGTCAATTGGGAGGTCTTTATGGACTTTTTTAGCCTTTTGAGGTTAGTTAAGGATGAGTCATAGGTATTATTATGACTTAGTGGAGTTTTTTCAGAGGTGAGACTTTATTTCATGGGCTTTCAGGTCCTCTTTTCTAGGCTATTTTCTGGCATCCAGCCCAAGGATTGGGTATTGTACTTAGTGATTTTTAGACTCATTATTCATTCAGTTCTGATTATGCAAAGGAGGGCTTTTGTGACATTTTTTGTCCTTAGTGTACACACTAAAATGGTGCACTTCTATGAACCATTACATGCAAGGTTGCTCATGAATGAGGCCTCACAAAGCGGCTCATAGCTCTTTATGCATGGAGTTGCAAGGGACTATGATGTGTTTGCTCTCAGCTAGAGCTACAAGCTTGTGACCTTGCTAGTCAACCACACAATGAGAGATTCAAGTGAAGACAAGGGCAACAATGCCAATATCTCCAAGAATCAAATATGCAATGCAATGCAAGCTATATGAGAATGCAATCTAAACTATGAAAATGAAAGTACAATGCAACTAATCTATGAAAGGAAATAGTAATGGATTACAATGTCTCCTATTTAGACTATGTGAGATTAATCTATTGCATAAAAAGAAATCTACACTAAGAATGTCATTATCATACAACTAAGAAAGCAAATATGCAACTAAATGATGAAATGAGGCAAGTCTTCAATGTCTTCAAAAGCTCCAAATGCACCTAAAACCTATAGCATAACATTAGCATAAAAACATGGTATCTACAAATGGAGGAGAAAGCTCTCCTTTTATAAGAAATGCAAAAAAATGGACCATTGAGATTAAGAGGCAAAAAGTCTTAATCGGCGGTGGAGCTTGAAAGAGGAGCAATCCATGTGCACAAGTATCCTCCAATGAGAGTGAAGTGTTGACTTTTGAGCCTCATGTGAGATAAAAAAATGTTTTTTCCCTTTTTATAAAATAAGAATAATGTTTTATTTGTGCAACTTAGGATAAGAGGAAAAGTGGGGGCTTTTTATTTAATTAAAAGGGGAAGAAATATTCCTTTTAAGTAAATAAAAACTTAGGATAAATGGTTAGCCCATAGGATAAAAATCCAATACATGATCAAAATTAAGATTTGATCAAGAAATTGATAATGTTGAAAATATTGATTTTGATAAAACTGATTCAGGATTGATAAATTGAATAAATGGGGCCCAAAATCTAGGCGACCATTTTTGGGTGCATACATTTGCCCCTTTTTGACTAATGTGTGATCGATCTGGGAACACATGCAGTCAAAGAAGAATTGAAATGTGAGATCGATTTGGGATCACAAAACAACTCAGATGTGAGGTCGATTCGAGATCACACCCAGACAAAGCATAAACAAAGGCCTTTGAACATGAGGTCGATTCAGGATCACATTCAAAGTAAGAGATAAGAATCTCAAATTTTGAGTGACAGCTCACAAAAGATGTCTGAATCAAGAGAATCAAGCGATTGGGGATGAGAATCCCATAGGTACTGCCCCCTCAGTATCGAAATGAAAATCAGGTAGAGAGGAGAACAACGAATTGATAAGGATTTGATCAAATCAGAAGGAAATCATAATCGAAGGTAAGGGTCAATAGGTTAACCATTAGGCAATGAAACATGCCCCAGTGAGGAAGTAGAAGAATAGAAATAGAAGACTAGAAATAGAGTGGATGAAAGACTAGAAAATTTGAGAGACGTGGAAATGAAGAAATGACGATCCCCCAACAAAGATCGAAGGATTAGGCCTCAAAAGATCAGTCAACTGCGCAGAAGAAGGGAAGATTTTGAAACATGATTTTGACTATCAAGATGACCTCGAATTTTGATTTCGAGTCTAAAAATGGATCTAGGACATCGAAATTAGCTAGGGGTGCAATTTTCATGCAATTTCGAGGTGTTTTAAAAATGAGGTCAAAAAGTCAAAAGGCTATAAAAGGGGTCAAAATGTCATTTTCAAGATCATTTGTCTTTTAGCGATTTGAGAATTTTCAGAGCTTTAGAGAGAGAAAATGGCCCAGCAAGCAGGAGTTCCCATCCATAGGCATCGATTTGAGCGCGCCCAGTTGCACAACCGGCCACCACACTATCCTGCCTCGGTATGTTTTCAAAAAACTCAAGCTTTTTGAGTCATTTTTTGCATTTAATAGCTGTTTTAGCACGTTTTTCAAATTTTCAAATTTTTAAATTTTTTTGTTGAGCGAAATATCGTGCGATACTTTAGAAGTATCACACCCTTTGGGGAGAAATGTCGCGTGATACTTCGCGGGTCCCCAAAGTATCGCGCGACCTAAGACACCAGTATCACACGATATTGGGCGAAAGATCGCACGATACCGGGTGAAGTATCGCGCGGCATAAGATATATCACCCCACTATAGGGAGAAGTATCGCGCGATACTTCTCCAAAAAAAGAATATCACCCAGTTTAAAAAATTTGATATTTAATGCATTTTTGAGCAAAAATGACATGGGTCTAGACAATGTTACATTTTTAGAGATGTTGTATATTGATTTTTAGACATCTATCATGATATGTGCTAACAAATGGCTTGATTTTTGGCTTGCAGGAGGTCTTTCAGGTGTTGATCATCAGAGCGCCGAAGGTGACGGGATTGAGATGTGTCCGAGATCTAGATGATTCGGGCAATGCGGATGTCCGAGCCATGGGATTCAGATACTTATTGAGATATCTGTACATCAGAGTGGACCATGGGTTGTCGACTGCTCTTACCAAGAGATGGCATAGCAAGCACAACACCTTCCACCTGCCTACCGGAGAGGCGTCGATCACTTTAGAGGATGTCTACAGGATCTTATGAGTGCCATGTCATGGCGAGCCGGTGAGTATAATCATGTTTTGAGATATAATCATAAATGTAATATTTTCATATGATGAAAACTGACATGATTTATTTGTTGGCACAGGTGTACTATGATCAGGATGCCACTGAGGGGCGCCGACTGATCCAGGAGATGTTCCAGGATGTCACTATTCTGGATAGACATATCAGCTGGAAGAGGCTGATAGATGATTTTGGCAGAGACTACCCAGTGCCATGTATTATGGCCTCCATTATCTCACAGATCCTGATGACTGATCGCAGTCAGAAGGGATTCCCACTCGGATGGGCTCGGTTACTGGTTGATTTGGTAGGCAGGCCTCGTCAGATGGCATGGGGTCCTGCCATATTGGTAGAGATGTACCATGAGTTGCACAAGATCGTCTACAAAGACGGTCGGACATGGGCGTGCGGTGCCATCCTGGCACAGGTGTGGGCGTGGGAGCACATTACTGAGGTGCGCCCCAGGGTTCAGCCGAGGGAGAGGAGGTACCCCTTCATCTACAGGTGCCTCGGGTTCATATCACATGCCCATACTGGGGATGTGACGTACTACAGGTGGATTTTAGATGAGATGGCCTCGTTCACATGGAGGCCATACAAGGAGGTTGAGGTTTAGGGAGATGCAGCCGATGAGCTGAGCTACATGCTATGCACTCGGCTACTGGTAGGTCGATATGCAGAGATAGTGGAGAGGTTCTGCATCACTCGGGTATGGTGATAGTTTGGGAGGTAGCAGCGAGTCTCGACATAGACTACGACATACGCCAGGGCCAGGGATGAGGAGGGTCATGGGTGGCTACCCATGTTGGATTATCAGCAGGCTATCGCAGAGACAGCGGGTATTAGGAGTGAGCCCTGGGAGTATTTCCCAGATGTGGCAGATGCGGGGGCCGATGCGGCATACAGGGCAGAGTGGTAGAGGGTGCCATTCCCTCGGTTTACAGTACCAGATGCACAGGTACCAGCGTAGGGAGGAGACGGAGGGGATGATGGGGGAGACGGAGGGGACGGAGGGGACAGAGGGGATGGAGGAGATGGCGGGAGGGGGAGAGGATGGAGGAGATGGTGGGAGGGGGAGAGGGAGGAGGATGGAGAGAGGAGAGGGATCAAGATCAGGTGGCCGAAAATGGTCACGGGAATAAAGATCAGTGACGCCTGAGGATGAGGCGAGACCAGCTCACCGGCAGGCAGAGGCACAGCAGGATCAGCCTGCGGAGGGAGATGATCTGAGAGCCCAGATACAAGCTCAGGAGGTAGAGATATAGTAGCTCCGGATTACTATAGCAGTGCGAGATCAATAGCTACTGGATCTGAGAGCGGAGTGAGATCAGTAGATAGCCGATCTTAGGGCAGAGATAGCACACCGTGAGGTGATGACATAGGCAGATGCACTAGAGCTCTGACAGGAGTCAGCGAGAGCAGTCTACTATCACGGACTCTACTTGCAGGCCGTTCTAGAGGGTGAGAGAGTGCCATCATACTCTCAGAGGGCAGGGGTATCAGATGTGGTACTCGATAGGAGAGCTATGCCTCCTCCACCACCACGAGCTCCTCACAAGGGTGGTAGTGAGTCTTAGGGTTAGGTCTTAGGTTTAGATGTTTTGGACATATCCTGAGACTTTTGATCCAGATTTTGGGATCTCATATTGTATTGTATATCATGACATTGTTATAGATTTATGAGATTACTAGATGTTCAATGTATCATGTGTTTATGTCTCTCTTGTGATGGATGTATCAGTTTATGTATATTGTCTTGTCATTTTGCTCAAAATGCTTATGTATATGCTTATGTATGTTCTCTCTCATAGATGTATGTTTAATTCTCATGTGTATGATATAGACCTATGTTTCTTGAAAATGACAGTTTTGATATAGATATGATGATATGATTAACCTCTTGTGATGAATAGGAACAGGTTTGAGATGAAAAGAACAAGGAGTGAAAGACATGATCAAGAAGAAAAAAAGGTGAGCGCAGTCGACTGATAGGCCCACGTAAGATGAAAAGGAGAGCTCTCTCCATATACAAGAAATGCAAAACTAGACTATCATGACCCTAAAAATGCAAGCTACTATGAAAGTGGTTGACTTGCAAGGTCACAACGCTTATAGACATCTAATTATCATCATCGAGCATTATTGGTAGCATCGTAAGATCATACAATGCACACTAGCATAACTATGTGGATATGAATATGATCTTTATCAGATAGAAATGTGGGAATCCCACCTAGGCATCAAAGACATATAGGTCGAGATGACTAATGCAGTGAGATCACCTAAGTTTGATATGGCGAGATTATGCTTGTATCAAGACACATGAAAGCCAGGATAGCTAAAAGCATGCACTCGCAAAATAGTCAAGGATAATACCTTGTCAATCCATAGGGTCAAGTAAGACCAGCATAAATGCTCATGACAGTTAGGATCAACAAAATATACCCACAAGCAGATAAAGAAAGAAAACATGTTCTCATTCCCTCAGTCTTCTAGCTATGCATCATCGAAAACTTCTCAGGGAGAGACCACTCATCAAAGAAATCCTCATAGACAGCACACAAAGAAAAAATAAAGTCATCATATCATCAGCGAGTTGATTGTTTAAGTGCGTGTGTGTTGGTCATAGAGTCAAATTATGAGTATCATATCTGCTCAGTGAGAAATATCACATCATACGAGACTGTTGGGTAAGACACCTGATAAGTGTTAAGAAACACTTGACTCCAGGGTAGTGTTGAAAAACACTGTTTGGGGTGGTGTTGAAAAACACCTGTTGTGAAATGCCCCAAGAGACAAACGCACCTAAAAGACCAATGCTAACAGTTATGCCCCCTAGACAAAGACAAAAACCAATTCCAGACTAAGCCAAATAAGGTCAAGGCATGATGAGAAGTGGCTAAGTGTCGAGGATGCATGCTAACAAATAGGAGTGCATAGGCCTCAAGTAGCGCCTGTTCCCAAGTTTTCACCACTTAGATTCTTTTTTCATTTTTTCCTTTTTTTGGATTTTTGCTACCAAGGTGCCTATTGCTAGGTTTTCACCAAGGCACGTTTTCTATTTTTTTGAATTTTTGAATATTTGATTTTTTTTGTATTTTTTTCAGGACTTTTTATACTTTTTAGGATTTTTTCAGCATCATATATCAATTTTTTTTGGTATTTTTTCAGGATCAATAAGATATATACAAAGGATGCCCCCAGAAAGAAACAAGCATCAAGGATAGAACTTCTTTAGGTGCACAATGTTGATGGGATCAGGGAGCTGTTCTCCATCGGGATCTGATAGTAAATACGCACTGGTACCAAAAGTAGTTGTGATGACATATGGTCCAAGCCAGTTAGGTTCAAACTTGCCCTTTTGCTCTCTATTTTGTTGGTTCTTAGGGTTCTCTCGCAAAACGAGATCACCTATTTGAAATTCTCTAGGGCGAACCTTCTTGTTGAATGCTTTGGACATACGCTTCTGATACACTCTCATATGATCAAAGGAAGCTTTACGCTTCTCATCTAGGAGTTCTAGTTCCTGTAACCTCATGGCGCGGTAATCCTCATCTATAATCAAACCTTTGAGTGAGACTCTAAGTGATGGTATCTCAACTTCTAAAGGCAATACTGCTTCAGTGCCATAGGTAAGAGAAAAAGGAGTGGCTCCTGTAGGTGTGCGAATGCTTGTTCTGTAAGCCCATAGTGTTGGATTGATTTGTAAGTGCCAATCCCTACCATTCTTGTGTACTGTCCTATGAAGAATCTTAAGAATGGTTTTGTTACAGGCTTTTGCCTGTCCGTTTCTCTGTGGAAAATAGATGGAGGACCAATGTTGCTTGATTTTAAACTTTTTGCATAGATGCTTTAGGTCCTTATTCTTAAATTGACCTCCATTATCAGTGATAATCTCAGAAGGCACTCCAAATCGGCAAATAATATGATTCAAGATGAACAAAGAAATGGCCCTCCCTGAAGCAACAGAAAGTGGCACAGCTTCCACCCATTTTGTGAAGTAGTCAGTGGCAGTAATAATGAACTTGTGTCCACCTGATGAGTTGGGATGAATCTGCCCAACCAGATCAAAGGCCCAGCGCTGAAATGGCCAATGAGAAACAGAAGGGATCAGCTCCCTACCTGGAGCATGAATCAGGTTTCCGTGTTTCTGACATTTTTCACATGACTCAGCAAAGGTGACCGCATCTATCTGCATTGTGGGCCAATAATATCCCACCCTAAGCAACCTTTAGGCCATGGCAAGACCATTAGAATGTTCACCACAAATGCCCTCGTGGATGTCAACTAACGCTTGGTTGGATTCCTCCTTTTCCAAGAACCTAAGGAGCATCCCATCTAAACCCCTCCTATATAAATCACCAGAGATGAGGGTGTGGCGAGAGGCGTTACGGATGAGGTTTCGACATTCAGAGCGGTTGAATGTGTCGGGGATGATGCCATCACAAAGATATGAATAGATAGCACCATATCGGGAAGACTCATGTGTGATAATGGCACAAATGACATGGCTTTCAGACGAGTCAAAGATGGGATGGTGTAGCTCTTCCACCAGGAATTCAAATCTGGATTCATGTGTCTCCAACTGAAGAAGTGAAGCTAATGTGGCCATGGTGTCTATAGCCTTGTTCTCTGTCCTAGGGATCTGTTGAAACGCCACAAAGGTGAAATAGCATCTCAAAGAATCAACCATCTTTTTGTAGGGTATCAATTTATCATCCTTGGTTTGATACTCCTCATTGACCTGGTTGATGATTAACTGGGAATCCCCAAAGACATGTAACTCTATGATGTTCCATTCTATAGCCATTCTCAAGCCATTGGTTAAAGCTTCATATTCTGCAATATTATTCATGCATGGGAATAAAAGTTTGTAAGACTTTGGGATATTGTACCCATGTGGAGAAACAAATAATACTCCAGCACCTGATCCATTTTGCATGCGGGAACCATCAAAGAACATTGTCCAAGTGTGAGTAGTCGTATACAAGATGTGTTCATCTGGGAATTCCACTTGGACTGGCATACTATCCTGAATTGGGAAATCAGCTAATTGGTCAGCAATAGCTTGCCCTTTTATGGCCTTCCTTGCAATGTACTCTATGTCAAATTCTGTTAGGATCATCATCCATTTAGCAAGTCTACCTGTGAGGGCAGCCTTACTAAGCAAGTATTTAAGAGGATCAATTTTGGCAACCAAATGTATGGTATGAGCAAGCATATAGTGTCGCAACTTTTGAGAAGCAAACACCACTGCAAGACAAGACTTCTCAATGTTATTGTAATTGATCTCATAGGAGACTAGAGTACGGCTGATATAGTATATGGCCCGCTCTTTCCCAGTATCATCTAATTGAGCCAACAATTCCCCCAGGGAAGTGTCTGTAGCTGAAATATATAGGATCAATGGTTTCCCTAGAATAGGAGGCATTAGGATCGGAGGATTAGCCAAGTATTGATTGATCTGATCTAGGCTCTTTTGACAATCCTCGTTCCAAACACAAGAAGCACCGTTATGCAATGTCTTGTTAAAGGGTTGTGCTCTATCTGCAAGCTGAGAAATAAACCTCCTAATTGATTGAAGACGTCCCTGAAGACTTCTCATTTGGTTGATATTTTGAGGAGGTGGCATATCTAGAATTGCTTGGACCTTTTCGGGGTCAACCTCGATACCTTTTGCTGATATTATGAATCCTAAAAGTTTGCCTGAGGTGACGCCAAATGCGCACTTCTTTGGATTCAATCTAAGTTGAAACTGTTCCATGCGATCTAGAATTACTTCCAGATCATCGAGGTGTGTGTCCCGTTTTCTTGATTTTGCCAGGGTATCATCCACATAATCTTCCATGTTTTTGTGCATCATATCATGAAAGATAGTGGTCATAGCTCTTTGGTAGGTTGCTCCTGCATTCTTTAATCCAAATGGCATGACGTTCCAGCAATAGGTTCCCCATGCGCATGTGAATGCTATTTTCTCTTGGTCTTCAGGAGCTATTTTAATTTGATTATATCCAGAGAAACCATCCATTAGAGAGTATATCTCATAGCCCGTTGTCATGTCCACTATCATGTCAATGTTTGGAAGTGGAAAATCATCCTTTGGGCATGCTTTGTTTAAATCTCTAAAATCTGTACATACATGAATGGACCCATCATGTTTGGAAACTGGTACTATGTTTGAGATCCATTCTGCATAATTGATGGCTCTAATGAATCCAGCTCTCAAAAGTTTTTCTAATTCCACTTTGACAAGGAGAGCTACATGTGGATGCATTTTTCTGAGTCTCTGTTTCACTGGCTTGATTCCTGGAGCTATGGATAAGTGATGCATTATAAGATTTGTGTCAAGCCCTGGCATGTCTGAATAGGTCCATGCAAAATTAATTTTCTTCTTCTGTAAAAACTGTACATATGCCTTAGTCTCTTCTTCTGATAAAGACTGAGCAAGATGGACTATCTGAGGAGTTTCTTCTGTGTTCAAATTGACTGGCTTTGTTGGCTCAATCAATACTGATGATCTATCTTGGAAATAACTTGGCAAGTTATTAAGTACCCCATCCTTAGGTGCCTCAAAGAGGTTTTCACCCTCAGATGCGTCATTTCTTTTTACTATTTTTGGTTCTGATACCGCCACAAAGTGGTTTTCGCCATCAGACCTATTTTTCTTTTTTTCTTTCTCTTTTATTTTTAGACTGAGGTACTTAATATTAGGCTCTGTCATGCTGGTTGTTGGTTCACTGGTGGAAGAAGCCATGGGTTCAAGAGCATTCAGATAGCAGGCAATTTCGTAATCATTCTGAAAAGTGAGGAAGATAGGCTCTTAATGGTGCTGAGACCAGTCAATGAGGTCAAAGTGAACAAGGGGTAGGTCAATGACTGGTTCGATGTTATTTATGCGAAAAGTGTCATCTCTAGTGACCATATAATTGGAGTTCATCAAGTCTTCTCCTAAGATACCCGAATTAGGACTCATCCTACCAAATGAAGCGTCGTCCACTAAGGCAATTTGAGGAGTGCAATCCTCTAGTCCTACACTAGGATCGTCGGCCGCATCGGGTTGGGTACTATAGGCATGGACAATATCTACGTCCAGATCAACTATTGCATCTGAAAGTGAGTCCCATTCATATTCATGGGATTCCATGTCTGAGTCATCATTTGGGCTTCGGGATGTAGAAGCCTCAAGGTTAGGAAGGGTCTCCCCCTCTCTAGTGCTAGATTCGGTACTATCCGTCGCAGCTAGGACAGTAACACTTTCCTTTGTCGATCTAGCAGTCACACAGTCACTATCCATCGCAGTTGGGATAGTAGGACTGTTAAGTATCAAATTTGTGGAATCTCCCCAAAGGAGATTTGTTGAGGACACCCAATCATCAGACACATCTTATTGATTAGAAAGATCAGGCGTATGATCTGAGTCACTGTCATTGTCCATCGCAGCTAGGACAGGGACACCTTTCTTCTTCTTATTCTCAAAACCTAAGCCAACCATGGACTTATTCTTTCGTCCGAAAAGAGCATGATCAAGAGGCTCAGCTTTAGCATCCAGCCTATGACTAAGGGGACCATATCCTGGATATCCCATATTTTTAACCATTGTATACCCTTTCCCATAAGCTTCAGGTGAAGGAGCAAAATTCTCGTTGTGATTGTATTTTCCTCGTGATAGATCCAATCCCTTATGGCAACTTCCTCTTTCTCTTCCTGAATGGGGACCGAAGACTCAACAAATTTCCCAAATAATGTCATTGCTGATGATGAAGGCTTCACATTTGGTGATGGTCTCCCATAAGACCTAGGAGAGATTGGCATGTTTGTAAAAGAATCAATTTTATAATCTCCCATCCCAAGATCTAGGGTCTTAAACCTCTGCTTGCATTGTTCAAGTGAACTACTAGGACTGTCAGCTTCCCTATTCAAAGGTACATGTGATCCAATAGAAATGTTATTAACTGACAAAGCACTATCTCCAAGGATGCAAATTTCTACACCGTTATGGGGAAACTTAACACACTGGTGATATGTTGATGGGACTGCTTGCATTTTGTGAATCCATGGCCTACCTAGCAAAATGTTGTAGGCTAAAGGTCCAACATCAACAATTTGAAATAAGATATCCTTTTCTACTGGACCAATGCGAATAGGCAAAACGGCCAATCCCTTAGAACTTCTTTCTGCTTCATCATATGCTTTGATCGTGATCTTTTTCCTTGTGTCAATGACGTTCTTGAAATATCCTAGAGCCAGCAACAAACTCATAGTACAAATATTAAGCCCCGCACCCCCATCTATCAGTACACACCTGACACGGGTTTTATGAATCATGACTTTGATGTGTAAGGCCAAGTTATGTGGGTGACTAATGGATTTGTCGTCTTCTTCTGAGAAGGTGAGGTAATGAGGGCTAGCCAAATGGTTGACCATGTTCTGGAATTGATCAATATCTAAGTTGTTAGGGACATTGGCTGCTCGCAAAGCATCCTCAAGGATGCGCTTGTGCTTAGGGGATAATTCTAAAAGCTCAAAAATGGATATCTGCGCGGGTGTACGTTGTAACTGGTCAATAAGATCATAATTGGAATCAGGACCACCGGCAGATTTAGGAGGAATGCCTTTAGACATGGGCTACTTGGACTTTCTAGTGCTAGGACCTCTGATGATAATGGGCGTTTGGGCCTGGCCCCTAGTGATAGCATTGAGGGACTGGGGCATTCTTTGTGAGTGAGGACCTCTTATCACCACAGCGGGTCTTTCATCAATCATAGAAGTTGAGTCCACATTATGTCCATAGGGATCTTTCCCTCTCATCATGTTGACACTATCATCCACAACTTCAAGCATGTTAATAACGTTCTCCGCATTTGTGTAGGTGTAGTTGATAGCCACCTTGCCATTCTTAGAATTCTCTCCTTTCTCATATTTAGGCAAGGGCTCTTTAAAGGCTTTATGATCCGCATTAGTGGTTAACCCATCCACTTGTAATTGTCCTTTTTCAATAAGGTCTTGGACAAGATGCTTGAGTTTAAAACAATTTTCTATGTCGTGTCCAATCCCATTATGGAAAACGCAAAAAGCCTTCGCATCCCACCAATGAGGTAAAGGATCCGGTATACGATGTTTTGTAGGATCCTGTGGGTGTGCCAAATTATGAGCAACTAATGTCTTAAAAACATCAGCATAAGATTCTCCCAATTTGGTAAATTGTCTTTTCTCCATTTTAGATCTCCTTTGATACTTAGGTTTGTCTTGTTGTGTTGAAGATGTTTGCAGCTTCATAGCTTGAACTGCATGAGAGAGGTTAAGAACTCCTTCATTCTTGGGTTGAGATGAGTCAACAACTCCGTCATTGACCACTTGCTTGTTTTTGTTCCAATAGGAGTTCTTTTTGTCCTTGTTACTATTAGCATTGTTATTTTGGCTATTGTTGTTATTTGTTGGTTTAGCCAAAATTCCTTATTCTTTTAGGACATCCTCAATGCGACATGCCACCTCTACCATAGTATCAAAGGAATTAAACGGGATTTTCTTGACTTCATATCTTAATTCTGGTATTAGATTGCTCACAATGATATCAATTCTCTCCTCCTCAGGGATTGTCCTTGGGTATTTTGAACACAATCGCCTCCATCGTTGTAAAAATGTGACAAAAGATTCCCCTTGATTTTGCTTGAGTTTGCACAAATCAAGCATTGTGACCGACCTCGATAGTTGTAAGCAAAATGTTGAACAAACCTTTGGACAAGTTCTTTAAATGTCTTTACTGGAGGGGAAAGGTTGGTGAACCACTCCATGGCTTGACCTTTTAAACTCCTTGGGAATAATCTCATCAAGTAGGAGTCTTCATGGTGAAAGGAAAAGCTCATTATGTAGAACTATCAAACATGGTCGTGAGGGTCACCAGTGCCATCATATTTGTCATATGTTGGGAACTCAACTTTCTTAGGGAATTCTAACATCACCACACTTTTGTCAATGGGGTTAGGACATATGGAGTCCAAATGAAACGTGCTCTTGGGAGCCTTCATCCTGTCTATATCCTTTTGCATTTGTAAGATCACCTCATCAGTTGAAGGGCTCTATTTCTTGATCTTTTGGTGAACATCAAAATTATATGGAACTTTAGCACCTTTGTTAATAAGACTTTCCAAGAATTGATCTTTGTTTTGTTCCACATATTGCTCCACATATGCTTGAAAGGATGGTTCTTGTTGCATAGTCATGAAATCCATATGATCAAATTTAGCATGACTTCCTCCATGTTGTGAGCCATGATGTGCTCATTGGGAGGGTTTCTTTGAATGTCTATGAGATGACTGTCTCCTATGATGGTCATATCTTGAAACCCTTCTTCCTCTAGGGCTTGGGGATCGTGAGGGTGACCTTGATCTTCTTCTAGGACTTGGCGAAGGGGTGGATGGGGGTGAGTTGGTCCCACTATTGGTTCCCCTCCCATTGAATCGACTTTGGAGTTGTTGTGCGTAGAGTCTATCTTCTTCTTCTTGGGTGACTCTTTTCTGTATATCCAACAACGCACGTTCCTCTTCCTCTAGTTGTCTGAATTTTTCCTTTTTAGCAGCCTGTTTATCTAAATAGGCTTGCTTCTCTCTCTCAATGCTTTTCAATCTTGTATTTGCATATCGAGAGGTGTCTTTAAGTGGGGAGGATTGTCTCGAATGCCTTATTGCATTGGCTGCGTTTATGTGGTGATCACTAGATTCGTTGTTCTGGTCTTCGTGTTGTGACCCTGAATCTGAGTGAGCTTGCTTATGGTGTCTCTCAGCTCGTTGGTGAGCATCAAAATACCTCATGTTGTTAGGAGGTGACCTGGGTGGACTAGCATAAGAAGAACCACCATACTCTCTTCTATGTCATTGGAAGATATCCTCAAGAGTTTGATTCATGGCTTCTCTTTGTTGTCGGGTGAAAGTGTAACTCATGTCCATACTTGATGAAAGTGGTACAAAAAAGGTGCTCACTTCACTAGGATTAGCTCCCGGATTAAAACAAACCTCAGATTCACTCTTAGGAGATTGATCAAAAAGGGGTCCTTTTCCCTTATGTTGTCGACGAGTCTTGACGGGTGGTAACTGGCTAAAGGCAACAGGGGGTCACTTCCCTTGATTGACTTGGTACCTTATCGTAACTGACATGAAAGAGAGATACTCTCAATGATAAGGTGACCTCTTAAAGTGTGAACGCCAAACTAGAATAATCAAAGTCCTCTATTGTCCAAAAAAGAAATGAGAAGATAAAAAAAAGGGGCTTTACCAACACTGTCAAAGAGGTGCTTCAAATCAAAGGGTGACTACCCTTGCACTTTTGAATCAGGAAGTTGGACTAGGCCAAAAGATAATTGAAATTGAGATTTAAATGAAAGCGATTTGGACAATAAGAGTACTAAAATTTTCCAAGAATGTAGCTAACAATCTTAGAGATGAACCTTGGCACCAAGAATGACCTTCTAACTTGACAATTATTTCAAGGTGATTTCGTAAATCAAATGATGCTATCCCAGAGGACTAAAACCAGAAATTTAGAGTCAAGACAGGCCTCAAACGTCAGGGTGAGAAGCCTACTCTAAGACCTAGCCTGATTAACAACAACTAAAACTAACCAAAATGTAAGCACGACAGAAACTAACTAGGCGATATACTCCAGGCTACTGGGGCGATATACCTATAACCGCACGATACTTCGCACGATGCCAGGTGATATACCTCAGTACTGGTGGGCGATATACTCCAGGCAGGTCAGGTGATAGTCCGTCAAGGGCGAACTGTCACGCAATATTTCACTTCAAAGCAGGTGATATTTCTAGCAAGCGCGAAGTATCGCACAATATTTTGCTTTACAGGGTGCGATACTGTTGCAGAATTATTCAACTCTTGACCAGAATTGTGTAAAATTTGCATTTTTGGGTCTGCTTGGTCAAAATTTTCAATCTGAGGATTGATGTTTTCGATTTCAGTCACAATATCAGCAGAATTTTGGTAGGTTTGCAAACAGTGAGGGATCAAAACATGTCTCAAACACTTGAAACAAGGGCAAAAGCAACCTTGCCAAGACAAACACTTGTGATATCAGAATTGAAAAAGCACCCTATGAATGCTATCGATTGTTTGTATGTAAGAACGTTTGCACTGGCATCACACAACCGAAGATAATTCAAGAAAATCTATCCTAAAAGGTCAAGGCTCAATACTTACCAACTTAGCCCACAACTTGATGCCCCCTCGCCTCACACCAAGTGGTTACCCACAAGAGATGTTGGCTTTGTCATGGAAATGTCAAATGACACAACCAAAGGGACACATATGGTGAGTATCTTAAGGTGATCTGGGTAAACCACTTAGATCAATCCTTGCACTAAGAAGATAAGCGACTAAACAAGGTGGCTTCTATCTAATGGTTCTTAATAAGGATTTCCATTCACAACACCCCTCTTGCTCCTCATAAAGGACTAGGACCTTGCGGCCTGAAAAGTACCTTAAGCATTCTTGTTCAATGTTTTTCCCATGGTCGCAATCCCATGAGCTACTCACATCAAACGAAGATAAGTGTTATGTCTACCAAGGTTTTTGGTGTCCTTGATAGCCTTGAGATTATAGTGAGTTGGAATCACTTGCCACCAAGGAAAATGATGACAAGGTTGTCCCCACTTGAGTCGTTCCTCTTGATTGCTCAAGAGCAGGCCCACTAAAGGATCCTAAACTAAACAAAAAATAGATCAATTCTTGAGGTTCAAGGTTTTTGGTTCACCACAAGGGTGAAGAGCATACTCCCCTATCTCAAGAATCTCTCCCAAACACACCAAGCAAAGAGGTTCAATTACTCCCTTGCTTCCAAAACCTTAAGATGGGTGAAGATTTTCTAGTTCACCTAAAGGTGAAGAGCATACTTCTCCTACCACCTCAAAATCTCTTTCACAAGGTTTTAAAGATTCCTAACACAATTAGTGAATGCCACACTTGAAAGGAAAGCAAATAAACAAGCAAGAAACTTTTTTTTTTTGTTTTTATGCTTGGGAAGCCCTGCAAAAACTGTTAGTAGCCCTCTTTGACATGCGTTTTTAGCAAATTTTAAGCAATGAGAGCACCTACAAACACAACTTGTTAGACCAACAAGGTTAGCAAAATCAAAATCCAAATGTAAATATGCAATAAACTGATAGATTCAAGCTAAAAGATGCAGGTTAGACCTATCTAAATACAGTAAAATAAAACAGCAAGCTAAAATGATCAAATTCAGATGATAAAACTGGAAATGCAAGTCTCTGTCAGATCAGGCGATATACCTCAGACTTCATCAGTATCACGTGACACAGTTTCCTATATTCGCGTGATATACCTCAGTCTGGGCGATACTCTGTACTATGGGTGGTCGATACTTCGCACGATGCCAGGTGATATACCTCAGTACTGGCGGGTGATTTTTCTCTCACGCGAAGTGTTGCACCGCTATACAAAGGTATATCGCGTGATATTTTTGAGAAGTATCGCGCGATACTCTGAGACAGAAAACCAGAACTGCAAAATTTCTAAAAAATAAATCCAAAAAATGACAAAAATGCAAAGAAACAAAGGACAAAGCCTATCTACTCTGCCCCACGGTGGGTGCCATAAATATACACACTAAAATGGTGCACGTCTATGAACCATTACATGCAAGGTTGCTCAAGAATGAGGCCTCACAAAGCGGCTCATACCTCTCTATGCATGGAGTTGCAAGGGACTATGATGTGTTTGCTCTCAGCTAGAGCTACAAGCTTGTGACCTTGCTAGTCAACCACACAATGAGAGATTCAAGTGAAGACAAGGGCAACAATGTCAATATCTCCAAGAATCAAATATGCAATGCAATGCAAGCTATATGAGAATGCAATCTAAGCTATCGAAATGAAATTACAATGCAACTAATCTATGAAAGGAAATAGTAATGGATTACAATGCCTCCTATTTAGACTATGTGAGATTAATCTATTGCATAAAAAGAAATCTACACTAAGAATGTTATTATCATGCAACTAAGAAAGCAAATATGCAACTAAATGATGAAATGAGGCAAGTCTTCAATGTCTTCAAAAGCTCCAAATGCACCTAAAACCTGCAGCATAACATTAGCATAAAAATATGGTATCTGCAAATGGAGGAGAGAGCTCTCCTTTTATAAGAAATGCAAAGAAATGGACCATTGAGATTAAGAGGCAAAAAGTCTTAATCGGCGGTGGAGCTTGAAAGAGGAGCAATCTACGTGCACAAGTATCCTCCAATGAGAGTGAAGTGTTGACTTTTGAGCCTCATGTGAGACAAAAAGTGCTTTTTCCCTTTTTATAAAATAAGAATAATGCTTTATTTGTGCAACTTAGGATAAGAGGAAAAGTGGGGGCTTTTTATTTAATTAAAAGGGGAGGAAATATTCCTTTTAAGTAAATAAAAACTTAGGATAAATGGTTAGCCCATAGGATAAAAATCCAATACATGATCGAAATTAAGATTTGATCAAGAAATTGATAATGTTGAAAATATTGATTTTGATAAAACTGATTCAGGATTGATAAATTGAATAAATGGGGCCCAAAATCTAGGCGACCATTTTTGGGTGCATACACTTAGCAGTTTTATGCAGAGATTTGTAACTCACTTTTGGAGACTAAATATACAGTGACAACATTTTGAAACAACAGTATTCTATCAAGCTTGAAGCCTTCTTTCTTTCTGTGATTATGTGTCAAGTGCATGATTGATGGGAATAGTATGTGAGTTAATAACTCCTTGTTGATTTTTGTCTCAGCTATTACCTGGTTGTAGGAATGTATGTTGTTTGCAGGCTATAATTTATGTCCAAAAAATTCATAGGGTTTCTTGTGAAGAGTTTTTCTTCCTTGTTTATTCTATTAAGGACCTCTTTATGAAATATTTATGCAGACCTATATAGAACATAAGTGTTTTATTCATTGAGGTAGAGTTTAAAGTTTCAAGATCTATCATTGTCTTTCAAGTTTTCTTACTCTTTGGTGTATCACCTGGTTCTCTAGTTTAAATTTTAAAGTTTTAGGTTCATTTCAATAATCTCATTCCCTTTTCCCACAAAGTTCAAGTTTTTTGAAGAGTTATCAGTGATTATCCAATAGGAATTGGCCTAGAACCTGAAGGTTTCATTTCAAATTATGCATTTCCCACATGCAGAAATGAATCCCATGTTAGGCAAAATTGTTAAACTTGTATAGTTTAATAGTGTGCAAATTTTTAGCCTTAACAGTTTTGGCACGCCCGATGGGACAGTATAGATAGCAGTCTATAATCTTTTATTTGTTGGTTTTACTGTGCAACCTACAATTTTTTAGTCTTTTCAAGGAAGTCTTAAAGCATAGTTGGTGACTCCATTGGTGAAGAATCAGTAGTATCAGTGTTGATAATTGTTTTTATGAGAAAAATTGAGACAAGAATTTCAAATACATTTGAATATCTACAGTTGGATACACCCAAAAGGAAGGGCATAGTTCTCAAATGAACTCCACATACAAAAAGGGTTCAATCTTCACCTCTCACCTCCAAGAGTTTATGTGAGAAAGGGAAGGCCATAGAAAAAAGAAAGTTCTTTGAGGCATTTAGCATCACCAACTTTAAGAACAGAATATCTTAATTCTATTGAGATATATGTATCACAAGCCAATTTTGGTACTGTTTCTGCTTCAGCAGCAAGTACTTCTTTAGTATTTTCAAGTACTATAGTAGCTAGTTCGAGCTTGGTTTCAACAAGTGCTTCAACATTGTCTCACACTATGGTTGTTCCTAGAGCCTTTGCTTTTGTGCCATTTGATCAAGGCAGTCCCTTGAATCTTGCTACACATAATGATATACCTCTAGCAGCTTTGAAAGGGCTATCAGACTTCACAAGGGAGAGTCAAACAACCGCTTTTGAACACATTAGAGATGTGGCTTCCCTCTATAATGTTCACCATGTGACACAAGATAATGTTGCAGTCAGATTATTGGCGGTTTCATTTAAAGGAAAAGCATTGGAATGGTTTAGAAATTTACTTGTGGCCTCCATTTCCACTTGGAATGAATTGGGTGATGCCTTCACCAAATTTTTTAAAGACAAATCAGACCATTTGTCACTTCTAAAATAGTTAACAACCATTAAAAGAGCCCCACAAGAGCAAATGATAGACTTCAATTCCTGTTTTCAAAAAACATGGAATAGAATACTAGTGGCGATGAGACCAAGTGCAGATTATGCTTTTCTATACTATTTGAAGAACTTGAACATTGACATTTCAGTGATGATTTAGTCCATGGGAGGTACCTCATTGCCACAAGCTTTTAATCTTGTTGTTAGAGCTTAAAATAAGCCTTATACAGGCGGTTAAAATAGCTCCTAGGCCTCCTATGCCATACTTTCCTAATATCCAGTCAAATATGCCTCTTAATATACCACCAATGGCTCCTTTACCTACTATTACAGTTAGTTCTACTGCTGGGGGTTATGAAAATACACCAGTTGGTCCATCAAATGAGTTGCAGGAAATTAAGAGTAGCCAACAAAAATTAGAAAGTATATTGCAGACCTTGGGAAATGAGTTAACCAGTATGAAGAAGCAGCAAAATCAAGGTCTGAGGCTAGCGTTTCAACAGTATAATTAGTAGCAAGGAGTTAATCAGCCATATCAAACTCAAGGCTAGGGATATCAATACTAGCAAAATAGGCAACCATATCAAGGTAATTATCAAGGACAACTACAAAATGTTAATCAAAGGCCTTTTCAACCATATAATCCAGCCCCATTAAATGATGCAAATCCAGTTAGAGACCTAGTACCTGCTCAAAACAACTTGATATCAGAGGCAAATTGGTGTTATCTGTACAATCATGCACATAATCAGTCTAGATGTTCGAATGGGGTGATTAAGCAAGCTCTCATGGTCCAAAATGCTGCAAGGTCACATCCGGATGCATCTTCTAGTGGACCTGAACAACAACAAGATATACACACCATGGAGACTGGATTCCTTAACTGGCAAGGAGAGGATTTTTGTAGATTGAATGGTGAATCATTGATTGCAGCAAATACCTGAGCAAAGAAAAGAGCCTTTGAGTTGGAACAATCAACATGCAAAGATAAAGGACCTATAGTTGCAGATACGTCATCCCCACAAATTCCAAGCATTTTAAAGAACACTCCTGCTGGACCAGCTAAAGAACAGCCTCAACAGGATGTTGATTCAACAATTGTTAAGACACATAGAAGGACTTCCTCAGCTGCTCCTTTCAACATTGTGGACAACATGAAGAAAATGAACGTGTCCATGAGCATGTGGGATTCTTTGGCTATTCCAGGTCAAGTGGATAGTTTGAAGAAGGCACTAAAAGAGGAGATCACTCCTAAGGTGACTTTTGCTGACAAAAGTATAGCAGTTGTTTTAACTAATCCTATCATTCAAAGTGATGAAAAGAAAGTCAACAATAAGGAAAAATCTGCAGTTCAAGGTAAGAATGTAAAACCTCCTCTATTTTATGTTTCCCTTATTATTGGTAACAATTTGGTGCATAATTGCATGGTTGACAACAGAGCTACATGCTCCATTATGCCTAAGAAAATAGTAGACCAGCTAGGGTTGGAGTATGAAATGTTGGAGAAAGGCGTAGTGCAGCTTGATGGTTCAACTATCAAAATGATAAGTCTCATTAAAGATGCTAGTTTAACCCTACATGCCTGTCCCAATTTCTCTATATCACAGGATATTTATGTCATTGATTTACCTTTGTATTTTGCCTTGTATTTATCAAGAGAATTTACTGCCAAGATAGGAGGTTACCTTTCATCTGATGGGTCACATATGTTATTTCGAACTAGGTATGGTACCAAAGTAACCATCTAATCTAAATTGTTGTCCAAGGATCATATAGAACCATATACGTCCAACGTCATTAATGCCAATTGTGTAATCTTTGATTCTGATGAATATGTTGCTGCTTCAAAATCCAAGACTCAGATTAGCAAAACTCCAAATATCTTATTGGATGAATGGGCAGCAAAAAACATCTTAAATAATGAAGCTAGTTCCCTTGTGGATGCTAGTTTGGGAAATTATATGTTTTAGGAAGCAGGTTTGGTGATGCCAAATTTGGTCAAGGAGGTAGCAAATGCTTCTAAACAACAGAATGGTATTTGGGAGATGTATTTTGATGTTTCACAGAGCAGCAATGGTGCTAGTAGTGGTGCAATGTTGGTCTCACCTAATGGCTAGAAATATTATGCAGCTTTCCACTTTGCATTTTCCTGTACAAATAACACAGTAGAATATGAAGGTCTAATTCAGGGCCTAGAATGAGCTAGAAAATGTGGGATCAAGCTTTTGAAGGTATACGGAGACAGTGAGCTAATAGTTAATCAGGTTAGAGGCCTGAATGTAGCTAAAAATGACACATTGAAAGCATATAAGCATAGAGTTTGGAATTCTATAGAGGATTTTGAGGCTTTCAATATCATAGCAATGCCAAGAAGTAAGAATCAGTATGTTGATCGCTTAGCAGTTGTTGGAGCTCAATTTGATATTCTAAACAACATTTCAAAAAGCCTTTCTCAGCAGTAAATTAAGGTGGTTATCAAACCTTGTATACCTGATAACAACGTTAACTGGTAGGTTTTTGAACATGATGAACAAATTCTACAATTTTTGCTTGAAGAAGATGAGTTTGCTACCTCAAATTAGCAAAAAATCCAACAACAGTATGGGGATCAAGTTATATAGCTGAAGTCTAATAAGTTGCCTAAAGGTTTGGTTATCTTGGAATCTATATTCAATTCGGATGATCAGGCTAAAAAGGACAAAATTGGCTTATTGGTTTCTCAAGAACATTATGAAAGTTTGGAGGTTGCACCGGGGAAAAGCTTAAAGTTTGGTAAGGTGAGTACTCCTTCAGAAAAAGAGTCTTATGTTCAACTTTTTCAGGAGTTTATAGATGTGTTTGCATGGGAATATGGTGATTTAAGAGGTTTTAATCATGAGTTAGCATAGCACACTATAGAGCTTGAGCCTAATGCCAAGCTCGTAAGACAAAGACAAAGACCTGTCAATCCCAAATTAGAGCCATTAATGTAAAAAGAGGTTTTTAGGCTGATTGAGAGTGGCATCATTTTCCTAATTAAACACACTAGTTGGGTGTCCAACCTCGTCCCTAGAATGGAGAGCTAAGATTATGTGTAGACTTCAAGGATTTGAATAAAGCATCATTGAAGGATAGGCATCCCCTTCCTTCTATGGAACAAATACTTCAGTATGTTGCTGGTTTAGAGTGCTTCTCTTTGTTATATGGTTATTCGGGGTATAACCAGATTCTAGTTAAGAGTGAAGATCAGTATAAAACCGCTTTTACCACTAAATGGGGTACCATGGCATACAAAAGAATGCCTTTTTATTTGTCAAATGCAAGGGCAATGTTCCAAAAAGCCATGGATACAGTGTTTAGTAATTTGATGTACCAGTTTGTGTTGGTATATCTTGATGATATCACAGTATATTCCAAAAAGGCAGCAGATCATTTGGGTTAGTTAAGGTAGATTTTTGAGAGTTGCAGGGAGTTTGGGATATCTCTCAATCCAAGAAAGTGTGTGCTTGTTGTGCATGAAGGTAAGTTACTAGGTTATGTGGTTTCCAAGCAAGGGGTTATAGTGGATCCAGAAAGGATAGTAGTGATTTTAGAGTTACCATTGCCACACCATAAGAAGGGGTTGCAATCTTTCATTGGAAGGATTAATTTTGTCAGATGTTTCTTGCCTAACATTGCTGATTTGTTGAAACCGTTGACTGCTATACTATAGAAGAATATTGTTTTCAGTTGGACAAAAGAAGCCAAGGATAGTTTTCAAGTTATTAAAGAGTCCTTAGCAGTAGCTCATGCTTTAGTAAATCCTGATTTCAACAAGGATTTCATTCTGTATGTGTATGGTGGTTATGAGACTATTTCTACGATGTTGGTACAACAAAATGCAGAAGGTTTGGAGCAACCAATAGATTTTTTCAGCAAAGGTTTAGAAGATTATGAGCAGAGATATAGTTTTGTGGAAAAACATGTCCTCACTGTTGTTAAGGGTCTTAAGAAATTTTGACACTTGTTGTCTCATAACAAGATTAATTTAAGGGTTGCACACCCTAGTGTCAAGAAATTCTTACTCAGTAAGGATTTGAACGAAAAAAGAGTTGGCTGGATAACACGGGTCATGGAGTATGATGTGGAAATTTAGGTGACCAAGCTGGTTAGAGGCAAAGGCATATGCGAGGAGATTGCTGATAGTGAGGTTTCAGAACTTCAGGGACAAGCAGATATTGTTTTGGTGCTTAGTATGATGGCTGATGATGATAGGACAGTGAGCTGGTTGCAAGATATGGTTCATTTTTTGAAGACTAGTGAGTGTCCAGCTAGTTTGGACAAGGCAAAAAGAAGGTATTATCGGTTACAATCAGTTCCTTTTGTCTTAATTAATGATGTATTATATAGAAAGGATCACAATGGTGTCCTTTTTAGATGCATTAATTCAGACCAAATTGTAGACATTTTGCATGAATTCCATGATGGTCATTCAGGATGTCATTTTCCCCCTAGGACTACTGCATATAAAATCCTCAGAGGCAGTTATTATTAGCCTGATGTTTTTAAGGATAGTCATGCATATGTAAGGAAGTGCGTGAAATGTGCCATGTTTGTAGGAAAAGAAAGGTTGTCAACTTTGCCTTTGCAACCAATTAAAATAGAACAACCTTTTCAAAAGTGGGGTGTTGGCTTCATAGGACCTATCAATCCTCCGTCAAGTGTAGGGCATAAGTGGATAATTACTGCCATTGATTATTTCACCCGCTGGATGGAGGTAGAAGTGCTAAAGGATGCAAATGAGACAGGTGTCTTTAATTTTTATGATGATGTTGTGAACAGGTTTGGAGTTCCTAACTCTATAATCTCTGATAATGCACTTGCTTTTATTGGTTTGAGGGTAACTGAATGGGCACTCAAGCATGGAATTTATCTTAGCACTACTTCAAACTATTATCCACAAGGTAACAGATTAGCAGATTCTATGAACAAGAACTTAATTAGAATTATCAAAAGAACTTTGCAAGAGAATTAGTGTGATTGGCACTCTAAGTTGAAGGATGCCTTATGGGTGGACAAGATCACTCCAAAGCAAGTTATTGGGAACTCACCTTATCTATTAGTTTATGGAAAGGAAGCTCAGTTGTCTATTGAAATAGAGTTGCCAATGCTTGATCTTACCACTCAATTAGTTCTTTTTGAAGAGGGAGATCCTATGCAGGTGCATTATGCACAATTGATGGAATTGGAGGAAAGTAGAAGGAAAGAAATGCAAACTATGGAGTTTCAGCAGATGCAAGTTAAGAAGAGCTTTGACAGAAAAGTGAGAGCTAGAGATTTCAATGTGGGAGACATTGTTCTCAAGTGGGATGAATTTAAGAGAAAATCGAGTAAGCATACTAAATTTGATTCATTTTGGGGAGGCCCATTTGTGATTACAGAATGCAAGAAACATAATGCTTTTTAGTTTTCAACACTTGAAGGGGAGAATCTTCCTATACCAGTCAATGGTATTCACCTCAAACCTTGTTTTGAGGTATGTCCTACTTTGTAAATCCTAGAGTTTCTAAATAAGGTGATGTTGTACCATTTGCTTTGAAGTTTTCTTTTCCTAAGTGTTAGTAGTTAGTCTTCAGTGGAAGACACTCTTAACAATACATTCATACATATTAGGGTGCCTACATATCAAAATTCTATGCCACACATGTAGGAGATTTTTCTCAACTATCACATGTGCTATACAACATTCATATATAGGCATCATGATACATACCAACATGTTGTTAAGAGTGTTTCTGTTGCTGGTTCTTGTTAGTTTTCTAGTTTTCCCTAAGTGTTTTCAGAACACAAGCTACCATGTTTGTTCAAAACAAATAAATGGTTGGTAAATATCAATATCTTATAACATTCTGAGTGCACACCTATTCCTTGGGATAGGGGAACCATACTACCACAAGCCATAAATCTGCACTCAAAATCCTATCCTACATTGATATTTATCAGTCACCTATCCTCTAAGTTGAGTGTTACATTTTTTTGACTCACTGCCCAATGGATATGTTAAGACTACAAGTCTCATGTATAGTAGGCATACACACAACAAAGGTCGCCAAAAATATTATCAAAATTTCACTACCTTCGCAATTTTGCTATAAAAGACATATTTTGGAATCAATTGACCTCATTTATTGATATACAACCAGTTGATATGCAACCAGCAAAATAAATACATTACAAAATTCTAAAAAGAAATCATTTCATTTGTACTGAACAATGATAAAATGCATATTTTTTTTTAGTTCATTCATTTGAAAATATAAGTACATGTATTTAAGATCGATTCCAAAAAGACTCACACAAGCCGTGAACATAGCCTACTATTTCTCCTACAAATTTAAAACAACATTTAAAGACAACATTCGGAGAAGAGAGAATAGGTCTAGAGTAACCAATCATTGCATGTTGCTTTGACTGGTTAGTGCGGTTGTTGGTCTTGAATTTGTCCTTTATCTGCAAATCTCCTTGCAAGCTCTTGAATCCTACAAAAAATGAAAAAAATTATGATGTTAGATCCCATACAGATCTAAGCAATGGCTAGTTACTTCAAATTTTTTCTATGCCTATGCTGCCCTCTAAGACTACCCTAAATTTGAAGAAGAAAATCAGAACACCCTCAGAGCTTGTGAGAAAGAAATTTTATGCTAATGTGTTTGTTCCATGTTTTGGAAGGTAACTATTCTAATGTGTATATGCCCCTAACTGAGGCTCCCTTCGGGTATGAGCCCGACATACGCATTGGAATAATTACTTTAAACAGATGTCCAGATCCGAAAAGAAATATATAATGTGAAAGGGACATATTACTTCTAATGTGAAACCTTTCATTATAATTAAAATTGACAAGATAAGTCTATTTAAGGGACAATAGTCTTCAATTGAAACCTTATAGACTAGACAACAACAGGAGATGGATATATGTTTTGAATGAGAAATTAAAAAAAGAATGCTGAGAGATGTCAAGAACAGTAAAGTTTTTTCAGGATGTTAGTTTTCTATAAAAATGTTCAGAATAAACAAATCCTAATACATGATACAGTTTTCAAGGAATTGGAGGTAACAGTGAACATTTTTATCAGAATAGCAGGCAATACAAATTTTCAAAGTAAAATGAAGTCAACAAGACAACAAGTTTTCTCTTTCAGTAGCATTCATGACTGAAGTGAAGTAAATGGACCCAATGGAATAGTTGTCTTTTCATATATTAGTGGTTTGAAGCATGGAGAAAATTTTTATATGCTAAACATTCAGAGGAGAGGAAGGGCTTTTAAAATTGCAATGGTTCTTCCCTGGCCCAGATGGAATATGATATAAGATCAAGGGTGCTTAGCACTTCATTTACTGTTTGAAAAGAGATTATAGATGACATGCTTTGTGTTTCATGTGAGCCTGTGAGTGTAGGTGGAGCAAGAGACCCGATCACACTATCTCAATGTGTGGGATCTGTCTTACTTGGCCTTTATAGAAGGAGAATGTTTAGATGGGGGAGATAATGGAGGAAAATGGAAGAGGCCAAATGAGGAAAACATAAGTGAGAAAATAGGGTAGGGTTATTTGATGCAACAGATCCTGCTAGTCAAGATCATGAGTGGGATCAAGCAAAATTTACCTATGACCAAATAGAAGATGGTGAGTTCCCAATGACGACTATACATGAACAAGTGCACTCTACTAAGCACATTGAAAGACAATCTTCATTATCTGCTCAGCTTGAAAAAAGTAGGGGGCCCTGCTGATCAGCATTATTATGGAGTTTGTGATCAATATGAACATCAAATAATGGTGATGAATAGAAAAGTTTTGAAAACAAATCTATTTGGAAGGTCCAAGATGATATGGAGTTCAATCATAGTGACTTATGTCAGATAGTTATGGCAACATGCCAAACCAATGTTTACACAATCAAATGAAGGGCAACAGTTGAGATCAACAGTCAAAGCATGAACTCGTCACATGGAAGATCATGATTATGATTAAGAACAAAATAATAGTCATCATATGAAAATGATCTTAAAGCATGGTTGGAGCATATTGTGAGTAGCGCATAAGAATGAATAGTCATCAATGCACGATAACAGTCCTATGGTGAAAGTATAGAGCAGTTCATAGTTCTTTTTAAGAGGGATAGTGCATTGTCCTAAAAGAAGTGCCATGTTGAACATAGGAAAATACAAGGATTTGGGGACATTTTCAATTAGAAAAGACTGTGGTGATAGAAACCCCTAAAGTTTGATGAAGATGCAAAGATCGAGGAGCATATAGCCTAGTAATATGTCAATATGCCTATCCTAGAACTTCTCCAACATCCTAAGGAGGTTCTTGATCATTTTTAATGCCTTTTCACATGCCCCATAAGCATGTTTGAGGAACGGTGCAGTAGTCAAAGGTATGGACTGAAGGAAAAAGCAACATATTCATTGAGAACAATGAACAAGTACTGAAGTTTTATAGCAGTGCTAGAATAAACAGAGGAGAGCAAGATCATGCAATTTGAGTCTTAACAACAGAAGGTACTAGTCAAGGGTATCATAGCCAACATGACAACCATCAAAGGTCAGACTTTAAGGCATGGAATAATATCATGAAAGTTTCAAACTTGAGAGGACAATCAAGCTCTACAAAAGTCCATAGAAAGAATAATCTATAGTGTACTAAGACACAAGGCTTGTTAAATATTGAAGAACTCTAGCAACAGAGAATGTAAAGGATAATGCAATGAAAAGAAGTCAACCAGTCTCATCAATGCTTCAAGTCAAAAGGTTCAAACAACTCATGAAAGCTAAAGCAACAATAGTTAAAGAAGATGATGCACAACCCA
The DNA here is from genome assembly GCA_027943335.1 of Chamaecyparis obtusa. Taxonomy (NCBI): domain Eukaryota; kingdom Viridiplantae; phylum Streptophyta; class Pinopsida; order Cupressales; family Cupressaceae; genus Chamaecyparis; species Chamaecyparis obtusa. The sequence goes on along the minus strand of BSBK01006829.1, from coordinate 364,864 downwards.
GTAAGATATGCAGCTCCCAAAATAAAGGGCAAACATGTATATTTTAATAGCAACTAAATGTAAAATAGACTAGTCATGCCCAGAAGACACCCAGATTTAGTTTTCAAAGGAGTTTCATTCCTCAAATAGTAATCACGACAGTTATGGGTATAGACTGAAGTATGCAGTTTGAAGGAAGTCACATGTAGAAGCGACAAAAACAAGTCCAATGGCATGGAAATACAGCCCAGTTTCAAATAGCTAAGTAGAGAAAAGTAATGAACTTATTTTCTAATATGAACACCATCAGATGCTTCCTTAAAAATGTGTTTAAGTTGTTTCCATAGATCTAGAAATTATTCAGAAATTGATATAAAGAGGCAAAATTTCTTGAGGTGTCTTTGAACAACCATGCCAGCGCCAGTGTAAAAGGAAGAGAATTAGTTCCAAACCCACACGCAAGGAGAGGAGGAAAACCTCATTTCAAGCTTCAAAGAAAGAATACAAGTCTAGTATTTGTAGCAGAGGGAAAGGATTCACGCCAATTAATGAAAGCACTAAACAACCATGGAAATGTTTATTGAAAATACAAAAAGAGGAAAAAGCACTTATCTCCGAGCAATGATTAGTAGCCTCTATGAAAACAACCTTCAGAAATCCTCACAATAGCAAAGTAGCTTCAGCAAGGGAAAACCTCAGATTTCATGGCAGTGACTTCATTCATTCATGAAAGTGTCTCATAGAACCCTCATGCAAGGGCTAAGTATAAGGAAAAGACTAGCCCATGCCCATGAAATACCAAAAGAGGTCTCATGGCAGCTGGTAAACCAAATAGCAAAGGAAAAAGAGCAATCATGGAGGCCTGAGCTAAAATTTTCAACAGCAAACCCTAGTAATGCGGCCATACCTCTCGAGCTCTCTCCAAAACAAACAATGAAATGAATGATTTAGGGTTGAATAACTTTTTTAACTCACCCTCAATTGTATTGCACAAATGTTTGAAGTCCACGAGAAAATGCCTTTAATTGGTATTTTCATGTGCTGAATATCTTAGCATTATAATGTTAAGTAGTTTTTTGGTCTACTTTTGTTAATGTTTTCTCACACATAATACATTAATATCTATTAATTGGTTTATTTCATATATCAATTAATAGCTATTAATATATTCTGAGATATTTATTGTAATTTAATACTTATTAACTGATGTATTTTATAAATCAGTTAATAAATATTAAAATCTTTCAAAAGAAAACATTTATAATGTAAATGGAGAGATAAGGGTGTTTTAATTTGAAGACTTCTTCTTTGGAAGTTGAGTGAGGTGTCCAAACTTTTGGAGGGAATATAGTATTTGTTTGAGTTCTTCTAGGAGAGTGGAGAAGATTTAGGGGTCGGATTTTTACTTTGTCTAGTCAGTTGGGAGGTCTTTATGGACATTTTGAGCCTTTTGAGGTCAGTTAAGGATGAGTCATAGGTATTATTATGAATTAGTGGAGTTTTTTCAGAGGTGGGACTTTATTTCATGGCCGCTTTTAGGTCCTCTTTTCTAGGCTATTTTCTGGCATCTGACCCAAGGGTTGGGTATTGTACTTAGTGAGTTTTAGACTCATTATTCATTCAGTTCTGATTATGTAGAGGAGGGATTTTGTGACATTTTTTGTCCTTAACAGTTTTATGGAGAGATTTGTAACTCACTTTTGGAGACTGAATATATAGTGATAGCATTTTGAAACAACAATATTCTATCAAGCTTGAAGCATTCTTTCTTTCTATGATTATGTGTCAAGTGCATGATTGATGAGAATAGTAAGTGAGCTAATAAATCCTTGTTGATTTTTGTCTTAGCTATTACTTGGTTGCAGGAATGTATGTTGTTTGCAAGTTATAATTTGTGTCCAAAAAATTCATAGGGTTTCTTGTGAAGAGTTTTTCTTCCTTGTTTATTCTATTAAGGATCTCTTTATGAAATATTTATGCAGACCCATATAGAACATAAGTGTTTTATTCATTGAGGTAGAGTTTAAAGTTTTAGGATCTATCATTGTCTTTCAAGTTTTCTTACTCTTTGGTGTATCACCTAGTTCTCTAGTTTAAATTTTAAAGTTTTAGGTTTATTTCAGTAATCTCTTTCCCTTTTCCCACAAAGTTCAAGTTTTTTGAAGAGTTATCAGTGATTATCCAATAGGAACCGGCCAAGAACCTGGAGGTTTCATTTCAAATTATACATTTCCCACATGCAGAAATGAATCCCATGTTAGGCAAAATTGTTAAACTTGTATAGTTTAATAGGGTACAAATTTTTAGCCTTAACAATAATATAAAGGGTTGAGTTTAATTGATCAAAACAATAGATTCTTATTGTAGATATTCAAGCTTCATAAATAAATCACAAAATTTTAATTACAATTTATTTCATAAAATGTAACATGTATTTTAAGAATGTTGATTTTATAATTGTGCACTAATAAATTAGATGGTAAAATTTTTAATAAATACTTAATATACAATGATACTTGGATGTTTTTCTTTGACTTTATTATCTTAGCCTTGGAATGGATTTGTCTTTGGAAAAAATTAAAATATTTCAACTCAAAAATAAACAAGACAAAGCCAACAAATGACTATATGTATGCCTTAAATTACTATGTCTAACAAATTAAATATTTTTTACAGTGTAAAGTCTAGTGTTTCAAATAGAAATATTTACTTTAATTTTGGATTCAATATGATGATATAAACCCATAATATATCACCATATAATCACCCTTCTAACCCTTTACTTTTGAAAACTTAAAAGACCTAAAAAAATATCAATAGATTCCAAAAATAAAAGATTAAAACCATGAGTTAAGTCTTGGTCCAACTCATCCAAATTCTACCGAATTACCCCTCAATTGTAAATCCTCCTAAAATATACATCCAATGAAGAAATTTGATCCCTATGAATAAGGGGTTCTAATGTAACTCGCAAGCACTCCATCTAGGAGCAATAATGGATGCAACTATTTTTAGCTAGTCAAGGATGTTCTTCCTAGGCTACTATGTGATTGTTGATGAGCCCCATTTTATGATCTTTTATTTTAGACTTGTATGTTATTTAAGACTTTGTTTTATGTTTTAAGGACATGGCTCTTGTGATTAATACCTATTTTAAAGCCATAATGTTAAACAAACATGTTATGTCTTGAGACCATTTTTATAATACCATGGATACTAAATGAATGCAATATGAATATGTTTTCATATGTAAATGGTGATAAATGTTGTATTTTAAGTAATTGTGAACATGTTAGAATCATTGTATGTTAACCTTGGTGGATGCAGCTGATTTGAAGAAGTCTAAGGTTGTTGAGATGGAGTAAATATAGTCACCGTTCAATGTGGCAGAGCTTTGAAGGGGTCAATGATAGTAGAGATGGAAAATAGTTATAGATGGTTAGTCATTTGTTACAACCACTTAAGGACTCCTTGGACGAGTTAAAGAGTAATTATCCTCTCATTTACTTGCCATGTATGATGGTAGAGAAGATAAAGGAGAAAGATACAATATGAATCAATGTTGGAGCAATGCCCTACTTTATTTTAACCTTCTTGTTCCTAGATTTCATGATTTCAATAAAAGCCCTCCTCCTAGTTGCTAGGAGTGGAGTGGTCATTGTGATTAGTTAGTTCTAGCTTTTGTTTTCTATAAATTCTCCTAGCTTTTCCTAAAAAGGTTGTTGATCAAGAAGATAATGTACTTTCTATTTTAATGTTCAAGCATTTGAAATAAAGGTTGAGTTTAGTTATCTCTATTATCAATGTGAATAAATGATGGTATTATGAATGTGAGCATCTGAGATTACATTTAATCATTAAGGAGACTCATCCAAGGAAGCCCTCTTGGTGAGAATTTTGTCTATTTATTTTTTGTATATTTTCTTTATAGTTGTTTTCATTCTATTACCAAAAATTTTAGCAATTGATTGTTCCTGTAGCCAAAAAAATTGTAACTTCATTACTATTCTTACAGCCATAGAAACTACAACTTTGTGACTCTTCATATAGCCAAGGAAGAACAAAATATTCATCCTTATAAGCTAGAAGCTTTGTTGTTTCATAATGAGTTTTAGTTAATTTTATCTTTTGAAGTTTGTAGTTAGAGTATATTAGGTGTATTTTCTTTATGTTATTCATTCTAGCACTTTAGTTGTTTAAAGTTGGGATAACATAGTTTCAAAAGCTCTTAGTGCACAAACAATGTTGTCCCTCTTCATGGCATGCAGCCTTGAGTTGATATGATAAATGAGTTTCAATGACAAAATATGATGGCTACTTAGTAAAGATTGTAAGATTTGATGAAAAACAAATCTATTAAGCCCAAGAAACTTGCATCCAAAAACCTGTCACAAGGAAGAAATCTGTAGGAAACAAACAAGGGTTTTTCTCTAACAATATGAAAGTTTATTATTATCAGCCAAAAGAATTAATAAAAATATACAATGGATCAATGCTTATAGAAGTAGATCGAAAAACCTAATGGGAAACCCTGATAGGTAAATAGACATTTAATAATTAGATTTAATTATTAAATAACTAATGCAAGTGCATAAAGTAAAATCTTAAGAGGTAGTAAAGTTAACTTAATTAATGTAATTAAATTAATTCTTTACTCTAACACCCCCCTTAAGATGAGAAACAATGCAGCTACAAACAATGCAAGAAAGAAGCAAAAGAACTACAATGTTGCATGCAAATTTGGGTCCCGACAACATGGCTTGATGAGATACCCAATCACAACCAAATCTTTATGAAATAGAGAAATAGGAAAAACCACATGGGAAAAACCCTCCTCCAAAAAGAGATAGAAAGATGCAGAAAGCATAAAAAAGAAAGGAAAGTAGGACTCACCGAGACCCCCCAAGGACAACTTCCTTCACCCCAAGCATAGAACACAGTTGAAGATACCACGAGGATGTAAAAGGATTAGTGAAGATGTCAGCAACCTGCTCCGAATTGGGAACATACTCCAAGCTAAGAGAACCATCCTGAATCAGTTGCCTGATGAAATGCATATGGATCTCAATGTGTTTGGTTTGTTGATACTCAACTAGTTGTGGGAAATATAAATGGCACTCTGATTGTCACATCAAAGAAGAGTGGGACTATCAGGAGGAAACCCAAACTTTGTCATCAATTGTCAAAGCCATAAAACCTCCTAACTAGTTAGCACAGTTGCTTGATAATCTGCCTTTGTAGATGATAATGCAACAACAGTCTACTTCTTTCAAGACCATGTGATAGGACTAGAACCAAGATAGGAAACAAAGCCATAAGTAGAATTTTGACCATCTGTATCACCAACCCAATCGTTGTCTGTGAAACCAACAATGTGAGGAGCTCTTGATGTATAGTGAATGCCATATGAAGTAGTACCCCAAATGTACCTCAAAATACATTTGGCAGCTTGCCAATGACTCTCATGAGGAGCATGGGAGAATCGAGAGACAATTCCAACTACAAAGGAAATGTCAGGATGAGTGCAGGTGTGTCAGGTACAACAAACTACCCACAAGATACATGTATAAGGTGGAGTCCACTGAAGGAGAAGAGCAAGTGGTAGACAAAAGAACACTTGACTTAAAAGGTGTGGGAGAAGGCTTGCAATCAAGCATGTTGAATCTATGAAGCATGTCAAGAGCATACTTCTGCTGGTGTATGGAAATCCCATCCGAAGACTGAATAACATGTAGGCCCAAAAAGTAGTGTAGAAGTCCAAGATATATCATCTCAAACTACGCCATCAATTCTCTCTTAACACTTTGAATCATAGAAGATGAGATACCTGTGATGATGAGATAATCAACATACAACACAAGTATCACAAGATCAGTCCCATGATGTTGAATGTATATTGTAGGATCAGAATGATAACGGTGAAGTGTGAGGCTAGCAATAAAGAGTCCATCTTCTCATACCAAGCCCGAGGGGCTTGTTTGAGAACATATAATGACCTCCAAAGTCTACACATAAGAGAAGAGTCATGCACAAAACCCTGAGGTTATTCCATATAGATCTCCTCATGTAGATCCCCATTCAAGAATGCACTCTTCACATCTATCCGATACACTGTCCAACCCTGTAAAGCTACAAGAGAAAGTACCAGGCGAATATAATTTATCTTGGTGACAGGAGAAAAGGTCTCAGAGTAACCAATACCCTCCACCTATGAAAATCCCTTTGCAACAATATGTGCCTTATACTAATCAATAGAACCATCTATAGCATACTTGGTACACTACACCCACTTGCACCGAACCACCTTTATTCCTTTCGAAAGAGTACAAAGATCCCAAGTGGAATTCTTCATCAAAGAAGAGTACTCCTCATCCATAGACCTATCCCACTCAGGATGTGTTTTTGCCTCTAAAAATTTCTAAGGATCATCTGAAACAACATGACTCAAAAGACCAGTACCATATCGTTGAGCACGAGTACGATGGGTATCTGAAGGATCTCCTGCCAAAGAACCAGCAACACTGATAGTATCCCGAGCCCACTTGGGCACTCAAAAAATATCTGGTGGAGGAGGGGAAGGTGGATCATCATCTAAATCATCCTCAGAGGATATAGAATCCTAAAGAGGAGAAGAGGAAGTACTAGGCAATAAGGGAGAATCCGGTGATGGAGGCTCCATCTGAGGATAACTCTCATTAATTTGGACATCTCACCAAAATAAGACCTCTCTGGAATCAAGATCAAACAACCTATGTGCCTTCATATCCTCAATGTAGCCAACAAATTTCAGTGGTCATCTCTTCCTCTCCATGGATTTCCTCTGAGCATCTGGAATAAATTCCCAAGCCTCACTACCAAACACTCGAAATGTAGAAACATTAGGCTTGACATGGGACCAAGCCTCCTCAGGAGTCAAATGTTGTAATGCCTTATGATGCATCTTATTTTGAGTGTAGTTGGCATAATTCACTGCCTCTGCCCAAAAGGAAGGCTGCATATCTCAAGACTATATCATACAATTGACCATCTCCCACAATGTTCTGCTCTTTCTCTCAGTAACTCCATTCTACTGAGGGGTATGGAGAACTATCAGTTTGCAATATACACCTCTCAGTGCAAAAATCATGAAAATATTAATCCACATATTCCCCCCATTGTCAGTGTGTATCCGCCTAACAAAAAGACTAGACTGCTTCTCCACAAATGTCTTAAAGACTTGAAATGAATCAAAGACATCAAACTTGTACTTCAAGAAGTACACCCATGTGCGTTTGGAGAAGTCATCAAAAAAGTTGAGCACATAACGAGCACTAGGAAAAGGAGTGGGAAATGACATGAGATCACTATGTATCAACTCTAATGGTGTCTTAGCACATGAGGATCTACCTGTCAGAAAAGGATCTCTATAATGTTTTCCATGTGCACAACCTCAACAAACACCATTAGTGCAAGAGATCTAAGGAATCCCAATCACTAACTCCTATGTACTCATCTATTGTAGATATCTATAGTTGACATGGCCAAAACACTCATGCCAAAGCTTGCTCATTATGTCTTCATGAGCAACAAGAGAAACACTTGTATAATCAGAGCTCTCAAAGCCATCAAACCTATGTAAGTGAGACTCTGAATCAACACTCCCAGTAGCAACAACCAAATTAGGATCATGGAGGTCTCAAATAACTACATTATGTGGTGAGAACTAAACTTTCTTACCATAACTAGAATGGCAAATCTGATAGACAGACAAGAGGTTTGTAGAAATGGAAGGAACCAAAAGAACATCTTGTAGAGAACCACCATCCAATGAAACAATACCAGAACCTATAACTAAAATTTGTGCAGAGTCACCAACTATAATGTGTTTACTAGCACTCTGAGAAAGTGAGGTAAGAATAACCAAACTAGGTGTGTGTGTCATATGGTGCGAAGCACCTAAATCAATGATCTATGTAGCAGTGGAAGATAATGCTCGTGCAGAAAGAGCATGGCCTTTCCCTGTGGGAGTAGGTGAAGGTTGCGGAGAAGCAATACTATGCTACTGCAAGGCTTCCTCTAGAGCCTCAAGATGTTTCCAACACCTAGAAACTGGATGCCCTTCCTTGCCACAAAAACTACGAGGTTTACCTATGAACTTCTTAGTCTTGGAGGAAGACTCACCAAACTTAGAAGATTTACCCTTAGGAGTGGATTTCTTAGACTCTATTTTCTAAGGTGGCTTGGAGGAATGGTCACTGCCAACTGAATCTATTTTGGGCTTCTACTTATGCTTTTGTGTCCCCTTTGAAGTTTGAGCAACCAAAGCTTGGTTCTTAGTTCCAGATAAAGAATCCAACTGTGTGAGCTTGGCCTGCTCTCTAGTCAACCGATCATAGAATACCTCAAAAATTGGCATCTAGAATATCTGACCCAATGCATCCATGGTAAAGTGGAAGGTGGAGGAGAAAATCTAAAAGTTTCCTTGAAGCTTTGATAGAATCAGGTAGATACACTCTGTGTCAGTCTTAGTCTTTCCACATCCCTGTAATAAAGACCTTTGTTGCTTGAACTTCGTCAAGAAGTCCTCAATGGATGGAAAATGATCTAGTACAAGAGAGGTAAGCTTTGGCTCAATCTAAAGTGCCTTGAACTCATTCACTATACCAAACAAGGTGTTAAGCTTGGTCCACATAGCTAGAGGGGTATTGCCTCATCCATCTTGTTCCTGTGTTGCATGACCTCGAAAGGCCTCTGCAAAAATTGGTTGCATTGCGTCTAAACAAGGCGACAACCCTTTTGACTGGAGAAGATGTGTCATCAAGGATTTTCATGTGTGATAGTTATGAGGGGTCACAATTTCTAGACAAGAAGAGGTCTTGGCCATATTTTCAAAAGGGGTTTTGTTTTGATATAATTTCAAGTTTATTGAAGTAAATTATAGAAAATAAGAAATAAAATAGCCCCCACAATTCAATAAACTGAACCCTAGAAGTTGGAAAAGATTGCACAATGGGATAGAAAAAAAGCTTCAAATGAGTATCATGTGTACCTTTGAATTTTTCTGATGAAAATATCCATAGATCTGGATAGCAATCGCAGGTAAAAAATCTTCCAATTCAAAGTATGGTAGCCACAAGGGTTTGAAGTTCTACCTTTTCAGATCTTCCAACGCAAATGTTGGCTCATACACGATGGTTGGAGGAATAAGGTGTAGGTATGGTAAATGACACCGGCAAGGATGCCACTGTAAAAAATACCATATCTAAAAACTACAACCAAAACCTCTCAAATTAGCCAAAAAATCTTAAATTTCTTCTTTCAAACCCTTGCTCCTTTTTTTCTTCAAACTTCAACAAGCTACAACATATCCAGCTCTGATACCATGTAAGATTTGATGAAAAACAAATCTATTAAGCCCAAGAAACCTACATGCAAAAAACCTATCACAAGGAAGATGTCTATAGGAAACAAACAAGGGTTTTGCTCTGACAATATGAAAGTTTATTAAGAATTAATAAAAATATACAATGGATAAATCCTTATAAAAGGAGATCGAAAAACCTAATGGGAAACCCTAATAGGTAAATAGGCATTTAATAATTAGATTTAATTATTAAATGACTAATGCAAGTGCATAAAGTGAAATCTTAAGAGGTAGTAAAGTTAATTTAATTGATGTAATTAAATTAATTCTTTACTCTAACAAAGATGTTATGTCTCTGAGTTGATGTGTTATGCCCAAATGTCTGCCCATTGTTTGAGTCCAACATTTTTGGTGTCATTTTCGGGGATGGTTTCAAACTAAGATTCCTTGGAAATTATAAGTTTTTGTAGTATTTAGTAGCTTAGAGAATCTTTTTTTTCAAGAGCATTAGTTATAGTTATGCATGAATCATCACTGCCTCCCTAAAATTTTGCGGAGGTATTCTAGATTTGAATTAAAAAATGAATTCATAAAGGTAGGAGAAGGGATGCTTATGGAAGATCTTTCCTAATGAACCCAATCTTGAAATCTGTCCCAACTAAACCATAAATTGTTCTTGCATATGAGGGTGAGACAAACCCTTTTTCTAATATATTTGCAAAATGAAGAAGTTATAAAACATCCTCTAAGAATCCTCTTATTGAGCCACTCCTTGAGAATCAGTTTGCTCTTGTAGTTTATCAAGCCAATATGGATGGCCAAAATCCTCCACCTAGCTATCCAACTTTCCCATTTTCCTTCAATGACCAAAATGAAATTGATAATCTTAAGAATATCCCTACCTCTGTCATTCCCAAATTATAAGGGTTGGTAACAGAAAACCCATACACCTTCTTTTTGAGTTTGATATCTTATGTAGGAGTTATGACTATACAACTAATGCTCATAAACTCAAATGTTTTCTTACCACACTAAAATAATATGCTCTAGGATGATTTATGAGTCTAGGTATTGACACTATTGATAGTTGGCATGATATGGAGGATACATTTTTTTTTTAAAAAGGTAGTGATATGCATATATATGATATTTAAAGGAAGACGAAAGCTTAGAAGACTATGTTGAGAGGTTCCTATTTAGTTTTAGGAAATCTAAGCATAATGCACTCCGTGAAGAATCTTAGAAGTTAATATTTCTAAGAGGGAATAATAATGAATGTATGGATTCAGTGGACCTCATGGGATAAGGAGATATACCCAATCTTAGTGGGATAATATAAGAAATATTATTCAAAATTATTCTAGGGTTTGCTTGAAGAAGGCTAGGGGTTACAAACCTAGCATAAATAAAATAGTCTCTAGAGTTTCAAGGATGGAGATAAAACATTTGTTGAAGGACTTCAAGTGGGACATCATCAATAACATGGCTACATAGATGAAAATACTTTAGGAAAATCATAAACATGATGAGGTAGAAAGCAATGCTAGCAGAATTTTGTCTCCATTGTAGAAAAAAAAGAGATTGCAAATGCAAAATAGTAGCTAGTATAGATAGCAAGCAAGTGCAGCCAAAGTTTAAACCAATTGAAGATGAAGTGAAAGCCATGAAGGATGCAAGAGACAAAAAGGTTGCATAATTTTTATATGAGGAGACCTTCACTAGATATAGGGTGCCTAGAAAAATTATCACAGACCAAGTGTAGAGCCACATTAACCATTTATGATTAATTACCCTAAATTACAGAATTAAATATTATACTTGAGTAATCCTTCCTAAAAATGGTTCACATTTACTCTTGTCAAACTAGAATCGTGTACTTGAAATAGGCTAGCACAATATGTGCACCATCATTCTATTCAAATTGTCATATAACTATTGAATGAAATACAATAAAGAAACTATCTTCTAACTTCGTAAACTTAGAGATTAATCTACTTAACCATAATGAAATATGAAATTACTCTCCACTATTTAACTACAAATGAATTAAAACACTAGAAAGAATTATCTGGAAGTAAATCAAACATCTACAAACATCAATCTACCAATATTGTTCAAGCTACATGAATAGAGCCATGTAACATAAAACAAAATTCTTTAGTAGATTCTAATTAAGAGATGAAATACACCACTGCACTATCTAACTACAACACTATAATGCTTGAAAGTAAAATGAGATGGAGATTTACCTTAAGTTGTCCCCCTTGAGATACTCCTAGTTGTTCTTAACAGAGGAAAATAGACTTGTTAATACTCTTTCTATTCACCATTCGTTAATCCATATTGACAAAATATAAATATATAAAATTAACTATAACAACTATTTATTATTTAGTAAAGGAAAAACTACATGCCTTCATCCTTTTGAGGATTACAATATAATTTTTCAATGCTAAAAGAGAGAACTATCGATGCATGCAAAGTCTCAAGATCTAGGAGAAGATTGGCTAATAATAAAGACAACATGTACTCAAGAGATAGAGTCTTATCATTACTATTATCACATAGGATTGCACCCAAAATGCCAAGTTTAAAGCTTAATAATCTTGTGATACATGGGGCTAATTTTAGATTGTAGGTGATCTGTGGTGAAAGTAGGCCTCCAGATTGCAATGCTGGTTCCCTTTGAAATCACCTAAAACTAGTAACGTTTTGAGGGAAAGGGATATAAATTGTTGAAAATTTGAAATTTATTTTCTAAAGGATGATTCACCTTACTTAATTGACCTTTAGAATTTCTTATAGCTACAATAACCCACAATGCTTCTCAATCAAATCCATATTTATGTTCACAACCAGAAAATGCATAAAAAGGATATATGGAGGTTCTAATTTTCAATATTCACCTAAAGGAAGGTAAAGTTCACAACTTTAACTTATTGAAAAATGGCTAAACACAACATCAAATCTATAATACCACTAAAATTTTCTTGATTCCACCTTTTCCAAATGAAAGAGAAATACAAGACTTAACTAAAATCACAATATTTTCTCAAAATTTATCCATACGAAGTAAAAATCACAAGATCTAGAAGGAAAATCTATTGTTTTATTGATGAAAACAAAGGAATTTTCTATTACAAGTCCGAAAATATGTATTTTCTCAAGAGTTTCAATACAATTCTGATTTTTAGAGCAAAATTAAGAAAGAAAGCACTATAGAAACTATTACAAGTTTTTTAACTTATTGAAAAGGTCTCTTTCACAATTGAAATGCAACTAGAGGTGTGACTGAGATAGAACTGGAAGTATTTCCTTGAAATTTGGGAGAAGAAGTGGAAACTTGCTAAAAGTCTTCAAATGCTTGAGTTATCCTGCTGGGGTTGGATGGAACTAAAAAATGCCCAAAATGAGGCTCCAAAATGAAGGAAAGTCTCTTAATTTGCTATGAAAACCTTCTTTGAGTAATATCAAACCTTTTTAGAGTCCTTGACTATTGTGAAACTATTGTACTTTCCTAAAACTCTTCCATTTTTAGGCCATGATTGCTCTTTAATTGAATGCATGTTATATGATTGTATATTACTATAAAAGTAACCATCCAATTTTAATCATTAATTGCACTATAAACTTGAATCTCTTCCATGACTATCGTCATGCTTGTCACTATTGATCATTACTTAAAGATCATGGTCTTTCAACCTCTTGAATCAATACGATAAATTTTTGTAGTAGTAACTTCACTAAATGCAAACATGCCCATGTGCTTTATGACAACTTGTAGTTGTGTTTTTCACCAGGTTATTATGGGATTGACTTTCATGATTTTTTTCCTTTCAAATCATTATATTCTTCATGGGATCTTTGTATCATTTATCCAAACTCTTTACATAGTTATCTTTGCTCTTGGAGATAGTATATAGATCATAATTGTGACAGTGAACCATATTCTCTATATTATGTTTGTCCTTTGATAAGAACAACTCATTGTCCTTAAGTATGGCATGAATATTGATTGGACTACCATTAGCCCATTATTTCTTCTTGAGTTCATTCTTTACCATTTTTCATGCATAACTTGATAGATATCATTGTTTTGACACTATTTCCTCATAGTTATAACTGCACATTGATGATTAATGACTATTTTTTTAATGCATCTTATCACTCTATTAATGCATTATCTTCACCCTTTTGTGCACTTTTTAACACCTCTACCATGCCTCTATATCTTTACAACTTTCAACCTCAATATTTATGCATTTCCTTATTATTGCCTACTTGATATATTCTTTGTTCTCCTTTGAGTCTCGGTGATGCCCTCATAGAAATTTCTTTAATGTGATTGCATTTATAATTTTTATTGCTTCAACAACTCATTGTTTTATACAATATGCCCTTAAATGTTTCCTTTAACAAATTCATCATATTCAATGCTCCAAAACATTGTGCATATTACTATCATTACTACCCTTACCATATATTTTCATGTTTTTGGTGCCTACCGACATTGAATATCATATTGTTTCTTTATGCTTCATTCTTCTCTTAAAGCTCCCTTTAAGCAATATTGACACCATTGACTTTACTTACACAACCTCAATATTACTTCCATTGCACTTTTTAAAACTATTGATCTATTGTGTTTGGGTGTACCATGCTCTTATTTAATCATAAATTATTTGTTGCATTTTCAACATTGTGACCTCTTTGAAGATGATTGTCTTTGAGCATCTTCATTACTTTTACTATCACTACTCTTTGCAAAAAAATAGAGTTGATGACCTTTTAATAGTTTTATTGAGCATTGTTACTATCCTAAGGCAAGTCATTATGTCATGGCAGATATATAACTAATTTAGCATCATATTGACCACTACTTTGATCATGTCTCTACTATTATTCTCTTTAACATGCATTTCCCATTGTCATATTTCATGAGAGTGTTATTCTTTTTATTCACCACTATCTTTGGCACTGTAGCAACCACCTATTATTGTGTTTTCATTTTTTGTCACATTACCACTCCACATATCCCCTTTGTACTCTTTGGGACTGGCCAAGACAAGATTTTAACAACTCCTTATGTGAATATGGTTACCCTTCTCATTCTATATGTTGTGTAATTTATATTTTTTCTATCATGTTATGCTAAGATAGTCATAACATCTTGGATCTCAAAAATTATAAAACTCATGTCCAAAGCAGTGCATGTATCTTAAATACATAGGAATCCTTATAAAACAAATCATGACTACATTGAAAATATGGAACAAATAAATGTAAGAGATCAAAGTCATATTTGGACTTGAAACCCTACATCATACTATGGGTTTTGCTTAATAACTGGACTCTATAAAATCTTCCATGAAACTCCTTCAAAATTTGCCCTTCCTTTGAAAAAAAACTACACTTTCCAATTGGTATTGTTGTTCTATGATAGAAAACCCCATGACTATTTCCTTAAAAACCCCAAATCTTCCCTTCAAGATTTGGTCTTTTCATTAATATATATGTTGTTCTTTGAATGATAAACCCTATTCCTTGATGTCCAAACTTGAAATGTGTTGTACAAATCCTTTAAATTGAGGTGTTTCACTTGCAATCTATTGTTCACTTTGGAAACTCTATTTTCCATGCTCGTAGAAAGGGGTGTTTCCTTCAATATATCGATTTATTAATGAAAATATATTTTGTCTCTTAGATCTATGCCCTTATTTTAAAAAAATTGCCTTCTACTTCAAAGAATTTTTTTGTCTACTCTTTATAAACTGGGTGTTTCTCCTACAATTTGTTGTTCATTCTTTTGTTGGCCGCCATTCTCCACCTCTAGTTGTTGTTCATGAATATCATTATGCTAATGATAGGGCATTTTCAATTTCATTCCACCTCAAACCATGGTTTTATTAAACTCTTTTAGAGTTTAACTTTGAAAACTCCCTGCAAAAGACTATCCCTTTATTTAAATATTCAATCTATTTCCCTCTTTTTAACACTAAATAAAGATGCTTTAAAAAAAAAAATCCAAAATAAAATCAAGACCCTTTGTTTAAACATTTTGACAACAAAGTCAAAGAGAAGGGATTTTTTTTTTTGCTTTCTTTGACACTTAACTTCATTTGACTTTCTATAAAAAGATCTAGAACTCCAAGTAAGACAACTTTTGACCCTGAAGGTAAAAATGTGACTACATTTTCTGCAACTCTTGGATCAATTAAAAATTGTTTAATTGTCTTTACACATTTCATTTGAAAGTATCAAATCATTATCTCCCTATTTAACAGAACTTAGATTAAGTCTTCAAGATTGAACAAGTCGATAGTGATGCTTTGAATTTTGAAGACTATGTCAATTCTCAACTAGTCCTTTGGTTGCAAGAAGTTGAATAGTTAAAGACAAAAAAAGTATGGCATACCATCTCATTAAATGATGAAAAACCCAGTTAGGAGACAAACATGCATTTATACAAAATTTAATCTAAATTTCATTACATGTAATCCATAAATTGCCAAATGAATATACTTCTAAACTAAATATATGTATGTTATTGTAGCATAAAAGTATCCTTAATCATATGAAAGTACCAAGTCTGTGGATGTAATGTCCCCATCATCAAATGAATAATAATAAAATATTGCATTTGGGTCCTGATCGATTTAGTTTATCTCAGGCCCATATTTTATTTGTTGGTGTAGGTGTACTTGTCTCCGTTGGCTCTATT
Organism: Chamaecyparis obtusa; assembly: GCA_027943335.1. Lineage (NCBI taxonomy): Eukaryota > Viridiplantae > Streptophyta > Pinopsida > Cupressales > Cupressaceae > Chamaecyparis > Chamaecyparis obtusa. The sequence goes on along the minus strand of BSBK01006829.1, from coordinate 348,821 downwards.
TGTGCACCCTTGGGAGTTTTCCCGACGGGTATTTATACCTGACATGTAGGATGAAATTAATATGTTGAGATTTGATATTTTATTTGTATTTGTGAATTCATGTTGGGATTCTGTTGGCTACCATTTCGGAGGTGAAAGATCCTCCCTATTTGGTATTTGTAGTTTCAGTGGGATTCAACCCCCACCCTATTTTGTTTATTCTACTATGTTAGATTTGGGAAAATCAGGAATACTATTCGTAACATCAATCTATTCTTCCTTGCAAATATTGTTCAGTTGCTTACTTTTCATGTTCTAATTAATATCAGTCATATCAAAATTTACATCATTGTACACTAGGGAGGACAAACATCTTACAACCTCTTCACGACCGTATGACCCCTTCACCACTGGACGACCTCCCACTGTACAATCTCTTCATCATCGTACGATCTCCTTGCAAGATGGTCTACACCACATGATACTATACGACATTAGTGCCTATCATATGGTCTTTTGTCTTACCGTACTAACTATTTACCATACCATATGTAGCGTGAATTCACCATATGACCTAATTTTGTATGACCCATTGCATCCTTAGTAAAAATTACTGGATACATTGTACCAACTTGCTATTATTGCACACCTTGCTATGTCCACCATATGATTTCATCTAGGCTATTTCAGCCCCACTCGATCCATACTAGAGACCGAAAGGCTATTCGGAGGAGGTGTTTTCAGTCACGTTGTGGTTGGCAACATTATACTAATATTAGAGCTGGTGACTCTGCCAACTTGTGGGGAGTGAATGCAAGTTTATACCATGAAGAGGAGAAGATATCACTCAGATGGTAGAATGGCAGACCCACAAGATCCTCTCACTGAATTCATGACTCTTTTGAGAGAACTCACTAGGAACCGAGCATAGATAAATGGCACTCAATGCCTCATGGAAGAGACACTGCAAAAATTGGCTGAAGGTAAGATATTTGCTGAAAAAGTGACAATTCTATCTTAGGAAGGGAAAATCCCCAAACTATATGCTCTTGACCGTCGATGCCAACTTTCCCTCCATGGAAGGAAGAGAAACATGAAGAGCGACCAACCTTCCAAGAAGTGTAGGATCAACTTCAAGAAGATTGGAGGAACACAAATATGGAAGGAGATATATCCTACAAAGATTATGCTAAGCTGAGAATGAGGTACTCTGGCAGAAACAAGCATGGCTATCATAATGACGATCTCAGATGGAAGATTTGCAAGGTTAACCTGTCATCCTTTGATGGGTCTAGATCCATCGTAGTTCGATCATTGGTGCAAAAGGAAGACATGTATTTCCAGCTCAACCATATGCCAAAGGATGAGGCCATCAAATTTGTTGCACTGCATCTGGAAGGGGTAGCCCATGAATGGTGGCATCATGGTATAGTTACTCTTGGCCACGATCAAATAAATTCCTATGATGAATTCACTGAGAGACTGATAGATCATTTTGATAGAAGAGATCCATGACTGAATTTCAAAGAGTTGGCTCAGTTGAAGCAATCTAGCACAGTCGATGGTTACATAATGAAATTTTAGATAATATTTATCCTGGTAACAGATATTTCAGAAATAATATTGGTGGTACTTTTTATGGATGGGTTGACATAACCTCTAAAGTGTTGGGTAAAGGGATTCAACCCCATCACACTTACAGAGGCAATTAAGAAGGCACATGACATGGAGAAATCCTCTTCTTCTTCCACCAAATATTACTCACAATCCAAACCACCTCTTGCTCAAAGGGTGAAAGACAACAAGCCCCTGTAATACCCCAAAAATGGGCTATAAGTTCATTAATCTCCTACATCATCAAATCGAATGAAATCGACATCAAAGTCCTAATCTAAGGCACATCTAAACATCATCGAATCATAATTGATTATCTTAAATTTTGCATCAGGGAATATTCCTAGTAATATTCCTAATCATCATAATTATCTTTAATTTTATAATTATTTGGCAATAAATCACATTTATCCTAAAGTTTGATTAATTGAATATTTTCATATTTAATTAATTAGATTTAATATTTGCCACTTAATTATGTAATTAAATTTAATTCTATCTATTATTAATTGTATTATTTAATTTTGACAATAAATCTAATATCATATGAATAATTGATTAAATTCTTATTTAATTAATTAAAGCAAGTTGTCATTATTTAATAATATAGTTTTTAATAAAAGTTTGATTAAATAATTGATTAACCCATAAATCAATTATTTTATTTTCAAAAATCAGTTAAGTAGGAAATAAATCACTTTATTATTAAATTAATTCATAAATAAAACATGCACAATCATAAAAGCAGATAACTATCAATTATCAATTAAAGCTAAACTCTATTTTGAGTTAAAACTTAGCTTTTGCATGTTTTTGTGAGTTAATTATCCTTTATTTAAAAATAACTCAAAAATCAACCTGAGTTATTTGAGTGATTTATGGCTTTTTCCCATGCACCTCCAAAGCCCTGGATTTCTATAAAAACAAGGCTCAGCTCTTCATAATTCGTCTCTCAATCATCTCTCAAATTTGCATCCAAGCATCTCATATTTTTGCACAATCACGCTAGAGAATTGGAGGCTGAGGAATCAACTTGCGAATTCAAAGCGTTGTGAGATCAATTTCAATTGCACAGCTTTTATATCTTAGCATAGAATTTCATAGTTTTCATATCATTGTTAGAATCTTCATTGTTAGATCATTTAGCATCCATAGCATATCAGTTTATCATTCTTATTGCATAGAAAATCCAAAAAAAAAAAAGATTAATTGCATTCATATTTCATATCTAGATCAATTGCATTCAAATCCTTCATTTAGGTGTCGTCTAGGTCACTGATCTTGATAACAATCTGAGAACATTAATCTCGCACCTACTAGAAGGCAGTAAATCACTTGGTTAAATTAGATTTCAATTTTGCATGATTTTGATTATAGCTAACCTCTAATGTTTTACTAAAGTGTTGTGTCTACATTTCTCTTTTTTCATTTCTCTTTTTGAATTTTTGGAAGAAGGCAAGCTTTTTAGATAGTGCTCCTTGAAAGGATAAACCATGATATGCCAAGGATTCAAAATGATATGCTCAAAGATGCTGATAGGGAAAGGGAGATGGAAGAGAAAAATGGAGGATAAGGTTAGCTATAATCAAAATCGTGCAAAATTGAAATCTAATTTAACCAAGCGATTTACTACCTTCTAGTAGGTGCGAGATTAATGTTCTCAGATTGTTATCGAGATCAGTGACCCAGACGACACCTAAATGAAGGATTTGAATGCAATTGATCTAGATATGAAATATGAATGCAATTAATCTCTTTTTTTTTTGGATTTTCTATGCAATAAGAATGATAAACTGATATGCTATGGATGCTAAATGATCTAACAATGAAGATTCTAACAATGATATGAAAACTATGAAATTCTATGCTAAGATATAAAAGCTATGCAATTGAAATTGATCTCACAACGCTTTGAATTCGCAAGTTGATTCCTCAGCCTCCAATTCTTCAGCGTGATTGTGCAAAAATATGAGATGCTTGGATGCAAATTTGAGAGATGATTGAGAGATGAATTATGAAGAGCTGAGCCTTGTTTTTATAGAAATCCAGGGCTTTGGAGGTGCATGGAAAAAAGCCATAAATCACTCAAATAACTCAGGTTGATTTTTGAGTTATTTTTAAATAAAGGATAATTAACTCACAAAAATATGCAAAAGCTAAGTTTTAACTCAAAATAGAGTTTAGCTTTAATTGATAATTGATAGTTATCTGCTTTTATGATTGTGCATGTTTTATTTATGAATTAATTTAATAATAAAGTGATTTATTTCTAACTTAACTGATTTTTGAAAATAAAACAATTGATTTATGGGTTAATCAATTATTTAATCAAACTTTTATTAAAAACTATATTATTAAATAATGACAACTTGCTTTAATTAATTAAATAAGAATTTAATCAATTATTCATATGATATTAGATTTATTGTCAAAATTAAATAATACAATTAATAATAGATAGAATTAAATTTAATTACACAATTAAGTGGCAAATATTAAATCTAATTAATTAAATATGAAAATATTCAATTAATCAAACTTTAGGATAAATGTGATTTATTACCAAATAATTATAAAATTAAAGATAATTATGATGATTAGGAATATTACTAGGAATATTCCCCGATGCAAAATTTAAGATAATCAATTATGATTCGATGATGTTTAGATGTGCCTTAGATTAGGACTTTGATGTCGATTTCGTTCGATTTGATGATGTAGGAGATTAATGAACTTATAGCCCATTTTTGGGGTATTACAACCCCCACCTAAGAAGCCCCTATGGGATGAGGCAACTAGGAAGGAACTTAGAAGGAAGAAAATTTGTTTCAACTGTAAGGAGACATGGGTATCAGGAGATTGATTCCTTGGCAAATGAAAAATCCATTACATTGATTTATTATCTGACAATGAGGAGGAACGTGAACCAAAAGTAGAAGGGGATGAACACAAATATTTTGGGGAGGGAAACATCAATTGCGCAGAAAGAATAACCACACTCTTGAAGAGAGGAGGTGCCATTACTACTCATGTGGGAACTCCAAGGTGTACTATATTCTAGGTCTGGGGTACCCTCCAAGGAAACAATTCATGGTCATGCTTGACAGTGAAGCCACACTCAACTTCATTAACTCATCATTGGTGAGTCGGCGGAGTTTGTGTACAGAGGCACACTCAAGATTTGACATCAAGGTGGCAAGAGGAAACATGTTAAAATGCACCCATTTGGTTATGCATCTGAGCATCACCATGGGGAATCACACAGTGATGAATGATTTCTTCATGGTCAATCTGGATGACATGGAAGTCATTATGGGCATTCAGTAGATGGAAACATTGGACGAATACACACAGAGTTTCAAATGAATGGAGTTCTCCTTCAAGGTGAACAACACAAAAGATTGTGCTGAGAGGGATGTTGAATGGAGGACCAAAGGAATTTTTAGCCCAACAGATGGAATCAATCTTCAGACATGATGATGTGGTCTGGGCTGCACACTATTTTGCCTTGATAGAACCTATACAGGGACAAAGAGCTGACCACCAGGATGAAGAGATTAAAATGGTTTTGGATAGATATCACCAAGTCTTTGTTGACATACCACCAGACATACCACCATACCGGGGGTTTGAACACACCATTGAGATGGAGAATGATGCCAAACCGGTTATCATTGTGCCATATCACCACCCTATGAGGCTAAAAGATGAGATTAAAAAAATAATACAGGAACTTCTTGACAAAGGTTAGATCAAGCCCAGCTCTAGTCCTTTTGCATCATCAGTAGTGCTGGTTAAAAATATGGACATAACGTTGCGGATGTGTGTAGACTATTGCGCCTAAACAAAAAGACCATCAAGAACAAGTATCCAATTCCCATGATTGATGAATTGATGGATAAGCTACACAACACAGTCTATTTCTCCAAAATAGACCTCCATTTGGGGTATCACCAAATCCGCATGAGGGAACAAGATGTGGAGAAAACAACATTATGTTTCCATTATGGACATTACAAATTTTTGGTCATGTCATTTGGATTGACCAATGCACCAGCTACATTCCAATCTTGCATGAATCACATTTTTAACAAACAGCTATGCAAGTTCCTTTTGGTATTCTTCGATGATACACTAATCTACATCAAGACATGGGAGGAGCACTTAAGGAATTTGGAAGAAGTGCTCAGGATTATGAAGTCACAATTGTTGTTTGCCAAAAGATCCAAATGTGAATTTGGGATGACAAAGATATTATATTTAGGGAACGTTGTTAGTAGTTGAGGAGTTCAAGTACATCAAGAGAAGATTCAGGCTATCTTGGATTGGACACCTCTTAAAACTCTTTTGGAACTATGTGGGTTCTTTGGGTTGTGTAGTTATTATAGATAGCTCGTGAAGGGGTTCTCATAGCTCAGTGTGCCACTCACTGATCTAACAAAGAAGGGTTCTTTCCAGTGGAGTGAACAGGCACATCAGACTTTTGAAAAACTCAAGAAGACTATGAGTTCTTGTTTGGTTCTTGCACTACCAGATTTCACTTGGCCTTTCATCCTGGAGTGGAACACCACCGAAGAGGGTATCGAGGTTGTGCTGATGTAGGACTGCCACCCAATTACTTTCGAAAGTTGGAAGCTCTTAGGGGCCGAAAGGTTGTATTCCATATACGACAAAGAAATGCTCGCCATCATGCATGCCTTGAAAAAATTCTAGTAGTACCTTGTCAAAGCCAAGTTCATCGTTTGTATAGATCACAATAGCCTCAGACATTTTCTAGAAGAATGAGAATTGAACGAATAACAACATAAATGGGTAAGTAAAGTACAAGATTTTGACTTTGACATTGAGTATGTAAGAGGAAAAAATAATGTAGTGGATGATGCATTGTCAAGAAAGTCGGTCATATATTCCTTATCTTAGATATCAGTAGATTGGAGGGCACATTTGTTGATCAAATACTCGAAGAACACTTTTGCATGCCAACTTCTAGACAAAGAAGGACATGATGACATGTATAAGGTGGTTGATGATATTATTTTCTACAAAGGAAGAGTTTATCTAGTACTTGAATCCAAATTGAAGGAGAAAATCTTGAAAGAGATGCACAACTTGCCTCTAGTCGGGCATCGAGGATACTTGAAGACCTATACACAGATCAGGGAAAGGTTTTTATGGAAGGGCCTAAAGAATGATATATTATAGTACATCCAGGAATGCTTTACCTGTCAACAAAATAAATCCAAACACACTCTTCCGGCTGGTTTACTTTAACCATTATTGATTATGGAGAAAAAGTGGGATAACATCTCAATGGATTTCATCTCTAGGCTCCCTAAGGTGCAGGGGAAGGACTGCATCTTTGTGATGGTTGATAGATTAACCAAGTATACACATTTCTTCATTGTTTCAGTAGATTTTTCAACCTCATAGGTGGTAGACTTATTCTTCTGGGAGGTGTTCCACCTACATAGACTCCCTCGAAACATAGTCAACGACAGAGATAGTCACTTCCTTAGTAATTTTTGGAAAGAATTGTTTCAACTAGTAGGGACAAAATTGTCGTCAAGCACCAATTATCACCCCTAGACTAACAGACAAATAGAGATTGTGAAAAAATGGCTGGAAGGTTACTTCAAAAACTATGTTGCTACACAACAAAGAGCATGGGTAAAATGGCTACATTTGCAAGAGTACTATTACAATACCACCTACCATATGTCCATTGGAATGGAACCTTTCAAAGCTTTGTACAGGTATGAACCTCCTTCATTTTTGGACTAGATTTGGATGACAGTCATGTGCCAAAGGCTGGTTGCAGGAAGGAATAGATATTTTAAGATCCCTAAAGGAAAATATCCAATAGGCTCAGAATTAGTAGAAAATGTATGCTGACAAGCACCAAATTGAGAGGCATTTTGAATTCAGGGATTTGGTATACCTCCAACTTCATCTGTATATATAGTCCTCTCTGAAGGCTTCCAAGAAGGAGAAGCTAAGGATGCACTTCTATGAACCCTACCGTGTGACCAAGAGAGTAGGCGAGGTTGCATATGAATTGGATCTACCTGAGGAAAGCCGAATCTACAATGTCTTCCATGTTTCTTGCCTAAAGAAAGATATGGTTCAACAAGTCATGGTATACACAGACATGTCACCCCTTGACAACAAAGGGAAATTAGCATTGGAACCAATAGAAATCATCGACAGTTGGGAGAAAAGATTAAGGACATGCATAGTCAAGGAATTTGTTGTGCGCTAGAAGGATCTTCCCCTTGAAGATGCCACCTGGGAAGGTGAAGAGATTTTGGAACACCCTAGCCTGAAATTGCTTGAGGACAAGCAATTATTGGGATGAGAGGACTGTAATGTCCCTGTCATTAAATAAATAAATAAAAAATATTGCATTTGGGTCCCGATCAATTTAATTTATCTTGAACCCATATTTTATTTGTTTGTGTAGGTTTAGTTTTCACCATCGGCTCTATTTGTACACCCTCAGGAGTTTTCCCGAAGGGTATTTATGCCCGACATGTAGGATGAAATCAATATGTTGAGATTTGATTTTTATTTGTATTTGTGAATTCCTGTTAGGATTCTGTTGGCTACCATTTCAGAGGTGAAAGATCCTCCCTATTTGATATTTGCATTTTCGGTGGGATTCAACCCTCACCCTATTTTATTTATTCTATTATGTTAGATTTGGGAAAATCTAGAATATTATTCGTAACATAAATCTAGTCTTCCTTGCAAATATTATTCAATTGCTTACCTTGTATGTTCTGATTAATATCGATCATATCAAAATTTACATCATTGCACACCAGGGAGGATAAACATCTTACGACCTCTTCACCACCGTACGACATCTTCACCACCAGACACCATATGTCCTCTTCACCACAGTACGACCACCCACCATACAACCTCTTCACCACCAGACATTGTACACCCTCTTCACCATCGTATGACCACCCATTATATGACCTCTTCACCATTGGACGGTCTCCCACCCTACACTCTCTTCATCATCATACAATCTCCTTGCCTATCGATCATACATCACATGGTACCATACATCATAGGTGCCTACCGTATGGTCTTATGTCTTACTGTACAGACTATTTACCATACCACCTGTGGTGTGGATTCACCATATGACCTACTTTTGTATGACTTGTTGCATCCTCGGTATGGATTACTGGATACATCGTACCCACTTGCTATTATTGTATACCTTGCTGTGTCCACCGTATGATTTCATCCAAGTTGTTGCAGCCCCACTCAATCCATACTAGAGACTGAAAGGCTATCCGAAGGAGGTGGTTTTAGTCATGTTGTGGTTGGGAACATTACATTAAACATAAAAGACATAACCATAGTAATTGATGAAGTCTTAGATAGAGTTATAAAATCATGGAAACACACCAAAAACCCACCTGATCACTTCCCCAACTATTTTCCTACTTGTCCCAAAGTAAGTACCTCAAAATAGTTCTTAAACATAGCCAAGGACCTAAATTCTATAGGTGCAATCATGCCTAGATTAATAGTTATGGTATTATAGTAGAACCCATTGAACCTTCCAATCCTTCTAAATCTTGATTCTTTTTGTTCTTCTAAGTATTTCATTCTATGCCAATTTGGAATTGAATAGAGCAATGGGGGAGGTTGAAAGAGTAAAGGTAACTAGGTGAGTTCTTGCCATTCTGCCAACTACATACATACTTTGACTCTGTGAATAGCTGCATGAAAATTAAAAAGATAGAGAGGTTCTTAATGTTTTAGATAATCAAATAATATTTTCCATCAAATTTCCACACATCTCATTAATGTCCTTCCTATTTTGCAACACCTGAATTCCTACCTCTAGTTTATTCATTAAGAGTAACCAATTGTTAAGAATAGCATCCAGTTTATTGGATTCTATTCGAAGTCCCAATGTTGCTGATTTTTTCATTTCTTTATACCTCTCCATTTTTTCCCCTCTATTCTTCTCATGGAACATATAAGAGAAGAACACCCTCACTTGGGAATCACTAACATATAACAGGGGGTTTCAATCTGGATTATAAGAGATGACTAAATTAGCAAGTAAAACTCACATATGGCATTTTGGATTTTAATTGGAGAATTATGAAACACGTCAAAATATTCCTTAGGGGTAACCATAGAATAAGGTTGTAAGATATAAAATATGGATGGGGTCCTAGAATAATGGTTTGCACATAAAAGAGACCCCAAAACCAATATTTTACACTTATATGAAATTATAATGATATGGGATGTAATTAGAGAAAACTAATTTTGAAATGAAGAAATAAAGGTACTTACCTCCGAAAAAGAATCGGTTGAAAAACCTATCAGACAGTCTTAGAAACTACTGATATTCGTGATCCTACACCAAAACTGCGAGATCTACAAAACCTAGAAATATTTTTCTTTTTTGATGGAGGTTGACCTTGACCCAAATAGCGGGACACAATCTTACCCTGGGGCACAATTGTGCCCCTCACTAAAGGTCATCCTTTACCCAATTGCTCCAATGGAAATTCTGTTCACGGATCTTAGAAGTTTGGTGAAAAGGGTATCCAAATCTACATTGATATTCGATATCCCACACCTGTACCTACAAGAAAAATGGTTTTTTTTGTTGGGGGGGAGGGGTTTGCCTTAGTCAAACCCCAATTTAGGAATTAACCTTGAAATTGAATTGAAATTGCTAGAATAAACAAAGTAAATGGAACAATTCACCTTGCTTATGTTGAAACCCTTGTGGAGGATTCAAATCCTTGAATCCACAAGTATGGATGCTCCAAATGAATGTAGAATTGAATGTAGGATGTCTCAAATCAATTGTCTTTGAATATTCAACATGGATCTTGAATGAATCTTGGACTAGGAAGATGTTTGGATGAATGTGGATGGAGAAATCTTCAACAAGAGGACTCCATAGAGATTGAATCCTTCAATGGATAACAATGGATCTCCTTGATGAATTGGATCTTGAATGCTTCAATACTTGAATGCTTGATCCTCTTGCTTGAGAGCTTGAGAGATGAAAACTTGATGGAGAAAAAGAGAGAGGAAGGCTCCCTTTTATAGTGATTTAGGGCACAAACTTCTAGAGAGGCCACAGAAAATAATAATTAAGGGCCCATGGCACAAAACTTTAGAGAGGTGCACATGGAGAGGAAATTGAATTAAATTCTTGACAAAAAACTCTAGAAGGGGACCACCCTTAATATAGAAATAAAAAATAATTATTTAAGAGCCTTGTCACAAAATTCGAGGTAAGGCCAACCCCAAAGTTAATTTGAGCATAGGCACAAAACTCAAGAAAGGCTAATCTCCAATAATAAATTAGGAATCCTATACAAATCTTGAGAAAGGTCCAGCTCAAATAATAATTTGAGAATTTGACACTTAACCCAAGAAATAGTAGCCCCGAAGAGGGAAAAGACAAGATTTTGATGAAACCCCAAAACCAGAATTTAACCCTGAGGATCCCGAACCCTAGGGTCAAGGTCGAGGTCGACCTTGACCCAAAGGTCAAGAATCTTAGGTTTGTAATTCAGGATGCGAGAATTATGTCGGGAAGAAGTGGAAAATAGGGCAGAACAAGGGAAAAAGCCAGATCCAAGTCAAATACCCATTCAAGGCATTCAACATGACCCCAAACCACTTAATCAAAGGGCTAAACATTCTTAACATGGAAGTGCTTCCATTTTAAGATGATACATTAAGCCCCCACTTTAGTAAGAGTATGGACTCGATGCAAACTCTTGGTAAAGGAGATCACAAAGAAAAAGATAATCTTATTGAAATCAAAGGGACAAAGGAATCCTCAAGCCCCTAGGGACTCAAGTCTTTGTCAACTCCAAGATTATAATAAGAGCGATATCACCAAAAAAAGAGATAAAAAGAGGAGAGAGGGGTGGCTAGCTCACCCAGTAAGATGTGTGTATCTCACTGTGAACCACAAAAGGGATAGGATGGCCCACCAAGAAAACACTTGATAGTCACCCCATAAAGTTGTGTGCCTTCTAGTAGCTTTGTGCATGTATGTAGTGTGTCTTTTGATGAATTTTATAAAGTATCCATGGATCCATATCCTCATATAACCATAGAATACATTTGTAAAATGTGTATCTCTTTAGGATTTAACAACTTATGTGCGTTACCTTCCAAGGATTTAGCATATTGAAAATGTGTGTCTCTTCAGGATTTAACAACTTATGTGTATTACCTTCTGAGGATTTAGCATATTGAAATTGGAAATGCATGTCCCTTCAGGATTTAGCAACTTATGTGCGTTACCTTCTGAGGATTTAGCATGCTGCAAAATAAAAGGTTAGAACAAAAATATATAATATAGAACGAGGGAGGCCGTATATATGCCCCCCTCCTTAAGATGGCAAAAAAATACTATTTTGACATGTTAAGGAAAGAAACGAACAAGGATAAAGCCTTCTTCAACATCAAGACAATATCCATAGACAACACCTAGTCCAAGCCAAGAAGGTCACAGCTCCTATGATGCCATGGAAGGGATGAATGCAAAGAGATATCATGCAAGAAGTGAAAAAGTAACCCTTGTGAGGGATAGAACACTATTCAGTTTCCAAGGTGAGAGATATATCAACCATGGAAACCCAATGTCAAACAACGAAATAGGTTGTGATCAAGGACAAAGATCCTCAATGCAAACCAATTTTTTTATGTATGATTGGATATCACATAATATATAGATACTACTTAACCAAGGAAAGAGGTGAATCCCAGAAAGATAGAAAAGAAGGAGATGACATCCTTGCCCCCCAAGCATAGGAACAAGGATGAAAGGGGACCTATTATATTGCTCAAAACACTATACAGGACAATGAGCCCCCAAGGATTAGGATAACATTGTTTTATATAATGTGGAGCTCCATAATAGGAACATAGAAAACATGATTGAAATACAACTCATTGCAACATGATATATAAATAACCTTACTATCAATGAGCTGCCTAATCTTATAATGTAAAGCTTGACATTCATTAGTAGAGTGATCATGAAATCTATGATATAAATAAAAGGAAGAGTCTTCAAATATGGACTACATTTATTTTTACGTTTAGGTCTAGTAATCATCTTAGCACAAAGGAGTTTAGGCAAAAGAACTTCTTGGTCAAATTCCTTCATAGGTTCATCATGTTTGAAAGTATTATTTGAGATGTTGTTAACATTGATTTGTTTTTGAGGATTAAATCCCAATCCATAAGAATGCTCATGCCCCCATTCTATAAGGGAATTTGAATTCCCTATTTAAACTTACCACATCCTTGACCATTAAATCCTTGTTTAACTAGGAAATGATAACCAGGACCATAACAATGTTGGAAACTCCAATTGAAGCAATTGTTGTATTTTCATTGATGTCAAACCTTAACTGGTAAGATTGTTGCTATCTAAGAAAGTACTATATCTATTTGATTGTTGAGAAGGATTAGGGCAAGGTTGATAACAATAGAACCTAAGGAAAGGTTGAGTTATCTTGTTACTTCAATGGGTACTTGATTATGTGGCACAATGATAAGATAATGTATTGCTTATCTAAGTAAGAAGGAAGACTAAACAAGTAGGCTTAACCGAGCAAAAGTGAAGAAATCTAGTTTAAGCTGAGTGATGTTAGTGTCGACCGAGCTATTATATGCCGAGTAAATTTAGTGTTGACCGAACATCAGTTAATTGCCAAGGAAGATAGTATTAATCGAGGAAACAATTTTAGTGGTGACTGGGCTACCTAGTGAAGACCGAGGAGTTGAATACAGTGTTGACCAAGCGTCAGCAATTTACATTTGAGGAAGAATTCAGATTCCTAGCCGACATAGTTGAATTCTTGGATTATGTAAATCATGTTGACTTTATTTATTGATTGTATGGAAGCATTTAATGCACTGTAAACCATTTTATTATTATTCCATAAAGAGATTTGAGATGTTTATAGAAGGATGGATGAAGAACATAAAGTTGGAAGGATTTGATGAATCTGACCTAACCCTAAGATCTACGGAGGAGATTAAGTGGCAAAAGTTGGATCGACCTAAATGAAGAGGTATTAAGGAAACCTAAGTGTGAGGTTGAAGAGAGAGAATGTTGGAGTTGTTGTTATTAACTGTATAAGCAGAAAAGGCTGAAGGAGAAGGAGTTGTGATTGCTTGAAGGGATTTCTGAGTAGATCAATGATGGAGATGGAAATGGATCACAGTCAGTAAGCTAGCATATGTGTACAGAATTGGATTTGTTATTTGCAAAGTGATTTGTATGTTTTCAAATCAAACACTATTGTTACTTTCTAACCATTGTATCAGTTTGAAATCTTTTAATCAAGGTTGACCTAATAGTCATTTGTATAAATCCTTTGAACAAGGTTGCATTCTAATGGAATGTATGTAAGTCCTATAACAAGGCGCACTCCTAACCGGGTGGTTGAAATCCTTTAACTGGGTCACACCTGACAGTGTGTTTGTAACCTTTGATAGGGTTGGCTTTTCACAGAGCTCAATTCAGAAGAGTGAAAATATCAGTAACATGTTAAGAAAGTGTTTTTTCCCAAATTGGGTTTCTACTATAAATCTCAGTGTTAATGCTTGTGTGAATGTTTTGGTTTGAACATTTTTGTGTTTTGCAAGTTAAATATTGTTGGATAGTGGACTGCACTGTTATATGTTTTTGATATGCATTCAGTAATGATCGAGTAGCTATTGGTTATTGTTGAATAGTTTTGAAAGTTTATTTTATACATCTGGACCTGAGAACAACTGATTCACCCCCCCTCTCTGTTGTTCTAAATCATATTAAAAATTGGTATCAAAGTTATTGGTGCTTACAGAGAACAAGTTTAAAGGTACTTGAATTAAATGATCAGGATGTATAAGAAGGAGGTACCAAAGCTAAATAAGGAGAAATTCCCTGCATGGAAGAGTCTAATGAAGCTACACCTAGCTAGTGTTGGTGACTTAACAAAGTATTACATTAAGCATGACTATGTTACACCTGTTGCACCTCTGACTGTCGAGGAGATGAGAGCTAAACAAGAACACAATCAAGCAATGTTAGAGATTGCATCTACCTTAAGCTATCTTGAATTTGAAGACATCAAAGACTGCACTAATGCAAAGCAAATGTGGGACACTCTTGAAAACATATATGGTGGTGACATAAATGTACTGAGGGAAAAAGCTGAAAGCCTGAGAGGTGAATTTGATGAAATGAAAATGTAAGAAGGTGAGAATATTGCTCAATATTGTGGTAGAATAAAAGAAGTTATAAATTCTATTAGAGGAGCTAACAAAACTATTGATGATGAGACTGTTATTGAAAAAGTTTTGAGAACTTTACGTCCTATTTATGCCATCAAAATTTTAGCAATTCAATAATCTAGATGTAACCCTGGCAATGCTCTTACTTTGGAAAGTCTTGTTGGTAAGCTTACTACTTTTGAGCTTTCTAATTTTGATAACTTCACTATTGCTAATGTTGAATCTGCATTTAAGTCACAAATGGTTCTGAGTAAGTCAAAGAAAGTAAAGGAAAGATGCATTAGTGAGAGTGAAAGTGAAAGTGACACATCTGATGAAGAACTAGAGGATCTTGAAGCTCTTATGGCCAGAAAAAGGGGAAAAGGAAAGTATAAAGGTAAACTCCCTATCATATGTTTCTCATGTAATAAAGTTGGTCATATAGTTGCAAGATGTCCTGACAAGGATGACAAGAATGAGGAAAGAGATAGCAAGCACAAAGACAAAAGAGAAGACAGAGGTTACCAAAGGTACAAGGACTACAAAGGAAAAGGTAATAAATCCTGCTATATTGCTGAAGAAGAAACTGACACTGATAGTGATGATTTTGAAATTGAAGTAGTCTATGTTGCTATGAAAGATGATTCTGATGAGGATGAGAAAACTGCACTGGTATCCTATGTGAACAAAAATGATAAGTGGATTATTGATAGTGGTTGCTCACAGCACGACTAGTGATAAAAGTAAGTTTGATACCTTAGATCATTACAAAGGTAGAAGTGTTAAATTTGGTAATGATGCACCATGTCCTGTTAGGGATAAAGGATTGATTAAGCTAATTGATAAGATCACTTGTGAAAATGATTATTGGGTTGAAGGTCTTAATTATAATCTGCTAAGTGTTGCACAACTCAATAGCACTAGCTACCAAGTGAAATTTCATCATAGGAAGGCTAAAGTATTTGATGTCATTGGTGAATTGTTAGAAGTGGAGAATAGACAAGAGGTAATTTGTTCTATCTAGACCTATCTGAAGAGACATGTATGATTGCACAACTTGATGATATATGGTTATGGCATAAGCGACTATGTCATGTTAACTTTGATAATCTGGCAGAAATTAGTAAAAAGAAGAAAGTGAGAGGACTGTCGAGATTAAAGAACCCTGATAATGTAATTTGCAAACAATGTCAGTTGGGTAAGATGACAAAGTCTAGTTTCAAGAGCAAGACTTTTACTTCTGAGAATGCTTTAGATTTGGTTCATACTAACCTTTGTGGACCTATGGGTGTACAAAGCTATTGTGGTGCTAGATATTTTATTCTGTTTGTTGATGATTACACTAGAATGATGATTGTAATGTTTCTAAAATAAAAATCTGATGCTTTTCAAAATTTTAAGTGGTATTTGGCTAAGGTTGAAAAGGAGATAGGTAGGAACCTGAAATTTCTGAGATTTGACCGAGGTGGAGAATTTATATCCAATGAGTTCAATCTATTTTGCAATGATAGAGGAATCAAGAGACAGATGTCTGCACCTAGAACACCTCCACAGAATGGTATAAAAGAGAGAAGGAACATATCTATCATGGATTGTGCAAGGACACTGATGATCAAGAAGAATGTTGCACAAAAGTACTAGAGAGAAGCTGTAAGTATAGTTGTTTATATCCTAAACTGAGTACAAATCAAAAAAGAGAAAAATGAACAGGAAAGAAAGAGAGAACCAAAAGATTATAGATCTTTTGTATATATGGAAGAAGGAGAGGCAAGTGACAAACTTGCACCTAATGTAGAGTCTTGGGTAAGCAATGTCGAGCATTAGGGAAACAATGCTGATTGACAAGAAGAACATGTCGAGTGATAGGAGGAAGTTGCGGAGGAAGCTGCCGAGTATCAGGAAGAGGTTGTTGACATTCTAAACTTGAATCTAACAATCTTGTTGGTGAACTTGAAGAGCAAGAAGAAAGAAGATCATAACCTATTTTAGCACAATATGTAAGGAGACATCATAAGCCTGACCAAATCATTGGAGACAAATAAACTAGAGTTCTGACCAGAAGCAAGTTAAGAGACCCTACATGTTTACTGTATGAATTCAAGCCTAAGACAATAAGGGAGGCATTATAAAATGAAGACTGGATCCAAGCCATGAATGAGGAGATAGACCAAATAAAGAAGAATGATACTTGGACTCTGGTGTCGAGACTAGAAAACAAAAATGTCATTGGAACAAAATGGGTGTTCAAAAATAAGCTAAATGAACATGGACAAATCACAAGGAACAAAGCAAGGCTAGAATGCAAAGGCTATGCACAAGAAGAAGAAATAGATTATGGGGAGACATTTGCCCCTGTAGCAAGATTGGAAGGAGTAAGAACTCTACTTGCATATGTTGCCTACAAAGATTTCAATGTATACCAAATGGATGTTAAGTCTGCATTTTTAAATGGTATATTAGAAGAAGAAGTGTACATTGAACAACCTGAAGGATTTGTTGATCCAAACAAGAGACACATGGTTTACAAACTGAATAAGGCGTTGTATGGACTAAAGCAAGCCGCTAGAGCATGGTATGAGAGGCTGCACAACTACCTAATACAGATTGGATTCTCAAGGACAAATGACACCAGCAATCTATACATGAAAGATGAAGAAGGTAAAGGAATCTTATTGGCTAATATTTTTGTAGATGATATAATATTTGGTGGACAAGATGCCCCGTGTAAGAAATTTTCAAATGAAATGCAAACTGAATTTGAAATGAGTATGTTTGGGGAGATAAAAATTTTTGTTGGTTTACAAGTATATTAGATGGAGAAAGGTATTTTCATCACCCAGTCTAAATATGTTCATGAGATACTGAAAACCTTTGGTATGGAGGATTCAAGGCCAGTAAGTACTCACATGGCTACTAGACAAAAAATGTCTAAAAATGATGATGCTGCTGAAGTGAACCAGACTTTGTATAGGTCCATGATTGGAGAACTGCAGTATGTTGTTCACAGCCGACTAGATATTGCTCTAGCTATTGGGATTGTGGCAAGATTCTCTACCAATCCTAAGGAAACTCACATGATGGCTATAAAAAGGATAATGAGATATTTAAAGGGGACTGGAGATTATGGATTGTACTACAAGAAGCATGAAAGATTTGAACTAAGAGTGTATACTGATGCTAATTGGGCATGAAATCAGGATGACAAAAAGAGTACTAGTGGTGGATCTTTCTTTCTTGGATAGAGATTAGTTTCATGGAAAAGCAAGAAACAAAATTGCATTTCCCAATCTACAACTAAAGCTAAGTATGTGGCTACAATAGTGAACTGTTCAAACTTGGTATGGATAAAGCAATTGTTGGTAGGCATGAAAGAAGAGATCACTGAACTAGTTGTCATCTACTGTGACAACACAAGTGCTATCAACATATCTAAGAATCCAATGATGCACACAAAGACCAAACACATCACCATCAAGTATCATTACTTGAGGGAATTGGTACAGGATAAAGAGGTTAGAATGGAATATGTGAATACAAAGGAACAACTAGCAAACATATTCACTAAAGCTTTACCTAAAGAAGCTCATGAATATTTGAGAGGACAATTAGGGGTTCTTCCCCTAACTGAGGCTGCCTAGTCAAGCTAGGAGCACTACATCAAATGTGCTGCAAAGAGTATCCTACAAATTGATACAGAGAAAGGTCACACTTTAGGAGCAGCGTAGAGTTGTGAAAAGTACAGCAAAGCTGATAATCAGTCATAAGAAAAGATGACAAAGGGAGAAATATTATTACTAAACTGACAAGATGACATCTACATCTGAAGGATGTATGTTTTTAGTTGTTGCTTTGGCATTATTGTCAAAGAGGGAGATGAATAAGATGAAAACACATGGTGAGATTTCATGGAAGATCAAGTAAGAGAGAGAGATTTAGAGGAAAGTAACAAGTAGAGATCAAGTGGATGTTATTGTGTGGACAGTCATGTAAGCAAGGCTATTTGATTCTAAATCAGAATGAAGCTAAAGATATTATAAATATTTTTGATGCACAGATAAGTTTTGGATTGGTTGGTGATTCATGTGTTATTCATATGGTGTTGCCATCAATGCCAAAGAGGGAGATTGTTGGAAACTGCAATTGAAGCAATTGTTGTATTGTCATTGATGTCAAACCTTAACTAGTAAGACGGTTGCTATCTAATAAAGTACTATATCTATTTGATTGTTGAGAAGGATTAGGGCAAGGTTGATAACAATAGCACCTAAGGAAAGGATGAGTTATCTTGATGCTTGAATGGGTTTGATTATGTGGCACAATGATAATATAATGTATTCCTTATCTAAGTAAGAAGGAAGACTAAACAAGTAGGCTTAACCGAGCAAAAGTGAAGAAATCTAGTTTAAGCCGAGTAATGTTAGTGTCGACCAAGCCAGTATATGCCGAGTAAATTCAGTGTTGACTGAACATCAGTGAATTATCGAGGAAGACAATATTAGCTGAGGAAATAGTTTTAGTGGTGACTAGGCTACCCAGTGAAGACCAAGGATTTGAATACAATATTGACCGAGCATCAATAATTTACATTTGAGGAAGAATTCAGATTCCTAGCCGACATAGTTGAATTCTTGGATTATGTAAATCATGTTGACTTTATTTATTGATTATATGGAAGCATTTAATGCACTATAAACCATTTTATTATTATTCCATAAAGAGATTTGAGATGTTTATAGAAGGATGGATGAAGAACATAAAGTTGGAAGGATTCGATGAATCTTACCTAACCCTAATATCGACGGAGGAGATTAAGTGAAAAAAGTTGGATTGACCTAAATGAAGAGGTATTAAGGAAACCTAAGTGTGAGGTTGAAGAGAGAGAATGTTGGAGTTGTTGTTATTGATTGTATAAGCAGAAAAGGCTGAAGGAGAAGGAGTTGTGATTGCTTGAAGGGATTTTTTAGTAGATTAGTGATGGAGATGGAAATGGATCACAGTCAGTAAGCCAACATATGTGTATGAAATTGGATTTGTTATTTGTAAAGTGAGTTGTATGTTTTCAGATCAAACACTGTTGTTACTTACTAACCATTGTATTAATTTGAAATCCTTTAATCAAGGTTGACCTAACAGTCATTTGTATAAATCTTTTGAACAAGGTTGCATTCTAATGGAATGTATGTAAGTCCTATAACAAGGTGAACTCCTAATCGGGTGGTTGAAATCCTTTAATCGGGTCACACCTGACAGTGTGTTTGTAACCTTTGACAGGGTTGGCTTTTCACAGAGCTCACTTCAAAAGAGTGAAAATATTAGTAACATGTTACAAAGTGGTTTTTCCCAAATTGGGTTTCCACTATAAATCCTGGTGTTAATGCTTGTGGGAATGTTTTGTTTTGAACATTTCTGTGTTTTGCAAGTTAAATACTATTGGATAGTGGACTGCACTGTTATATGTTTCTGATATGCATTCAGTAATGACCGAGTAGCTATTGGTTGTTGTTGAATAGTTTTGAAAGTTTATTTTATACATCTGGACCTAATAAGAACTGATTCACCCCCCTCTCTATTGTTCTAAATCATATTAACAAACAAGAAGCCATATCAGAAGGAGTCAATGGAACTTCAATAGTCACTATGTCATCATTAGTAGGTTTGACAGTTTCATTGTGGGTAGAAGCAGCAAAAAAGTTATTTAAAAGGGCTTTATAAGTAGAAGAAAAAACTCATTGTTCAAATTCTCTTTGTTGCTTCATAAAATCAAGATCATTAACCTTATACTCTCCAATAAAGGTAGGATTAAAATCCAAGGTTCCCCAATCATCGCCAGGAAGAGGATTAGAGGAAGAAGGATTACTATTAGGAGTAGGAGTAGTGTAGGTTTGAATATTCAAACAAGGATTTAGTGCATCATCTGCATGAAGTGTATACATCATGTTGTTATATATAAACTTGACTTTACAGTGCAGGGTGGAAGGGATAACATGCATCTCATGCAACCAAGGTCTACCCAAAAGAAGGTTATAATTGAGAGGTCCAGGCATAACATGAATAGGTGTATTTAGGATGACTAGACCTATTTTGATAGGTAAGGTAATGATGCCTAAAGTATTCTTAGCAATGTTATCAAAGCCATGTATAGGAACATTGTCAGGTTGAATAGTTGAGAGATCGACTTTAATTTCTTTGAGCATGTCCATGCTACAAATATTAAGCCAAGATCGATTAACAATCAAGGTCCTACGAATGATACTTTTATTGATAGTAAAAACAACCATAAGAACATCATATTGATTCTAAACTTCTTTAGAAGGTAAATCCTTTTGAGTAAATACAATGTTAGGAGGACCTGGGGTAGCATGCATGCATTGTAAGAACCTATTGATGTTTTCTTGATTAGGAGGTGGAGTGGGAAGAGTTGCTAGAGATTTTTTCAAGGCTTCATAGTAAGTAGGTGAAGTTTGAAGAAGCTCCCATAAATAAATCTTGGTAGGGGTATTTTGCAATTGGTTTATCAAATTATACTCCTTGCTAGGAAGATGGGGTGGAGGAGGAAGAATGGGTTGAGAAGGTGGCAAAGAAGTAGAAACCACCAGATTAGGTTGAGAGTTATTCCTTTTACGATATGTTTGAGCTATAGAATCATGGTCACCAAAAGACTCTAAAGACTCCATAGGTTTACCTTTGAGAGTAATGCGAAGACAACCTTTGACAGTCAACAAGGGTTTCAGAAAAACCATATTAGTTGTCTCAACACTACAAATAGATTCACAAGAAGGAAGAAAAGAAGACATACTAGGAGGAGATGAGGTAGAATCTTGATTCTCCATAAGATCATCACTAAGAGGGAGAGCATTAAGGGAATTCATATCATTCTCCACTAATGCCTCATCACTAGAAGGAATCCCAAATGGAAGTAAAGCATCTATAATATCATCTTCTTTTGCTAAAATGTCTACATAAAGCGAGTGTGTTTTAGAAAAAGATTCATCATCATCCATTAATAAATCACCGTCTTGTATCAAAGCTTCTTCTTGGGGGGGGATAAATCAATTTCTTTATCCAAGGGATCATTCACAATGGTTTCATGAGGAAGAGAAAAATCAACATCCCCATCCCAAATAGGAGGATTATCATCCCTATCAATAAAGAACATTATAGGGTCTCCATAATTCACTAAACCTTGATACCTAGAGAGGGAAGAAGGTAAATTATATTCTAAAGTAGGCTTATAGAAAGGACATATATTAGGAGAAGAATTAGCATCAATCCTCAACTCATCACCATAAAGAGAAATATGATGGAGATATAGATTAAGGTCATCTTCTTTCTCTAATATATCCTTATAAGGTAATTCAAAAGAGGACAAAGCAACATCACATGCACTAAATGAAGTCTTTCTAGGTGTAATGCCATGCAATGGTAAGGTAAGAGGAGGATCTTGTGTAATCCCAAAAAGTTTTGAAAAATATTTGAAACAACTTGTGAAACATGATAACAAATAGATCTAGATATATCCAAATGCATTCAAATGAAATTTATAAGCATGAAAAGGAAATCAAACACAATAGGGAATCTAATTCCACAAAGCAATGTAAATGTTTTTGTAATTTTGAAGAAATTTTGCAATTTTTTTTGTATTTTTGAAATATAAATGCAAGAGCATAAAAGAAATCTACTCTTATTGTAAGATCTAACACAAAATGCAAATCTAACACCAAAAAGAAAGAGTTGTTGTAAACGGGTTCACCAAAATGTAAGATGAAGGTGAACACAAAAGATAATACAAACAGAAATCTAACACTAAAAAGAAAGAGTTGTCATAAAATGGGTTCACCAAAATGTAAGATATAAAATATGGATGGAGTCCTAGAACAATAGTTTGCACATAAAAGAGACCCCAAAACCAATATTTTACACTTACATAGAATTGTAATGATATGGGATGTAATTATAGAAAACTAATTTTGAAATGAAGAAATAAAGGTACTTACCTCCGAAAAAGAATCGGCTGAAAACTCTATTAGATAGTCTAAAAAACTACTATTTTTTGTCATCTTAAACCGAAACTGTGAGATCTACAAAACCTAGAAATCTTTTTTTTTTCTAAGGGAGGTCAACCTTGACCCAGATAGCGGGGCACAATCTTACCCAAGGGCACAATTGTGCCCCTCACTAAAGGTCGTCCTTGACCCAACTACTTTGATGGAAATTTTGTTCGCGAATCCTGGAAATTCGATGAAAAAGGTATCCAAATTTGCACTAATATTCACTGTCCCGCACCTGTACCTACAAGAAAAATAGTTTTGTTTGTTGGGGGGGAGGGGTTTGCCTTAGTCAAACCCCAATTTAGGAATTAACCTTGAAATTGAATTGAAATTGCTGGAATAAACAAAGTAAATGGAACAATTCACCTTGCTTATGTTGAAACCCTTGTGGAGGATTCAAATCCTTGAATCCACAAGTATGGATGCTCCAAATGAATGTAGAATTGAATGTAGGATGTCTCAAATCAATTGTCTTTGGATCTTCAACACCAATCTTGAATGGATCTTGGAATAGGAAGAGGCTTGGATGAAAGTGGATGGAGAAATCTTCAACAAGAGGGCTCCATAGAGATTGAATCCTTCAATGGCTAACAATGGATCTCCTTGATGAATTAGATCTTGAATACTTGAATGCTTGAATGTTTGATCTTCTTTCTTGAGATCTTGAGAGATGAAAACTTGATGGAGAAAATGAGAGAGGAAGGCTCCCTTTTATAGTGATCTAGGGCACAAGCTTCTAGAGAGGCCACATAGAAAATAATAATTAAGGGCCCATGGCACAAAACTCTAGAGAGGTGCACATGGAGAGGAAATTGAATTAAAGTCTTGACATGAAACTCTAGAAGGGGACCACCCTTAATATAGAAATAAAAAATAATTATTTAAGAGCCTTGTCACAAAATTTGAGGTAAGGCCAACCCTAAAGTTAATTTGAGCATAGGCACAAAACTTGAGAAAGGCTAATCTCCAATAATAAATTAGGAATCCTATAAAAATCTTGAGAAAGGTGCACCTCAAATATTAATTTGAGAATTTGACACTTAACCCAAGAAATAGTGGCTTCGAAGAGGGAAAAGACAAGATTTTGATGAAACCCCAAAACCATAATTTAACCCTGAGGATCCCAAACCCTAGGGTCAGGGTCATGGTCGACCTTGACCTAGGTCAGGGTCAAGGTCAACCTTGATCTAAGAGGTCGACCTTGACCCTGAGGTCAAGAATCTCAGGTTTGCAATTCAGGATGCTAGAATTATGTTGGGAAGAAGTGGAAAATAGGGTAGAACAAGGGAAAAAGCCAGATCCAAGTCAAATACCCATTCAAGGTGTTCAACATGACCCCAAACCACTTACTCAGAGGGCTAAACATTCTTAACATGGAAGTGCTTCCATTTTAAGATGATACAAAGGTATATTATAGTATATCTACATAAATTAAAAATAGACGAACCTACAATCACCTAAAATTGGACAAGATGAATCAAGTGAACAATCAGGACACAAATCAAAGCAAATGAATCAAATCAAGCATTTATCAAATCAAAATTCAAATCAAGCCATAATTCAATTTAATTAAAAATCAAAAGTCATAAATTCAACTTAAATCAAATAAAGCATGATAAACCAATCAATTGTGTAATTAATCTAATTAATTACATAGTTCATTTAAATCAAATCAACCCATTCAAGGGGTACATGTGGCTAAAGATTTTAATTAAATTCAATTAATTAAATCCTATTTTTCCCTCAACCACCAAATGGGAGAAAATTCATCAACCAATACGATTTAAGGATGGAGCTCACATGGATCAAGCCTAAATTGAATCTCAATCACTCACTTGGAGAATGCATCTTGTCCACTCATTTTGTCTTTTGGTCCCAAGCCTTGAGGACAAAATATTTAAATGGTCTCCAAAGGTGGAACCATGGAATTAACCCTCACCTAATCATGATTAAATCAAACACACCCCTTACCCCTGCAAAAATCTATAAAATCAAGGCATAATTCAATCAATAATCATCCACAAATCTGAGAATAGCATCAAACCTCTTGCAATTTATAGCTAGAAAGGCAGCTTTAGGACTAATTAAGGCTTATTTCCTTTGGAATTGAACCTTTTAGTTTACTTATCATTCATTCTCATTTTAGGACTATCACTAATGGAAGTTTGCTAAGAGCTTTGCATTAGTATCCTTAAATAGAGATCTATAGAGTGATTAATTGTCAATTATTTGCTTAATTAGATTGTTATTTGTGGCAATTTAGTTGTTATTTTGAGTTATTGATGATACTAACCCTATGAAGGTACTTTTTCTAGTACACAAAATTGTGCCCACCATGGGGCCTTAGGCTTCATAAATTTTTAAATTCGGAGAAATACAAAATTTTCTTGCAAATCTTGTTTTACTCTCTATTTTATAGGTTTTTCAGTGCATTTGAGAGTTTCTCCAGCGCGTATGAGGTCTAAAACAACGCATTTACAACAAAGCTCTACGCCATTACGTGGAGTTTTAGCACTTTCAAATTCTTCTATTTTCTGTCTTCTTTCTTTCAGCGCGTATACCCTGACTCTCCAGCATGTTTAATTCATTCTCCAATACATTTGAGACTTTCTTTTAACGCCTTTGCTCAGTTTATTAGCACTTTAAATTTTTGTTCCAACACTTTTAATAATTTTTTGCAGTGCGTTTGATTTGTTTAACAACACTTTCAATCATTTTAATAGCACTTTCAATAGATTCTAATGCGTGTTCAATTAAATTGAGAATTGATAGAATCTAACTTGTGGAAAATGATTTTTCTATGTCTGTAGGATGCCTAGACATAAAAGAATAAAAAAACCAGAGACCAGATTTAACAGCGAAGGGAAGGCTTTGACTAAAAGGATTAAAGAAGAGAACATTGCACACATCAAACTGATTTTAGAGAATTCTCAGCAAGAAAATGAGGTATATGAACAATACTTAAAAGTTGTAGAAGCTTATAAATCAAAGTTCATCTCATTAAATTTGATTTACTTGCCTTAATCAATTTATGTTAAAATTTGATAAATAAGGCTTAGATTCAATTTTTTTCTTATTTTTCTTTATTTTGGTTGGTTGTGCTGACTAATTTGTTGGAGGAGAAGTGAATGGAAAGGAAAAATCGGCACTAGGTGAGCATAAAAATGGAAAATTCATCAAAAATGCCCCTAGTCTTAGCTAGCTTCAAAACAAGGTAAGCCTAAAACTTGGTCAATTTTTGCTTAAATTGTGGCCTTGTCAATTCCAAAATCTAGTAATTAAAGCAGTCTATTATTGTTTACGGGATTTGATACTAGGCCTATGCTCTACACTTTCTAAGTGAATCAAAATGCCAAAAATATCAAACTCCTTGATTAAAAGAAGGGCTAAGTAAATCAAGCACTAAATTTGAACAACCCCTTGTTTGTGGAAAAGAGTAGAAATACTCGATTCCCATTAGTTAGTGGGTTTGGTAATTGAACCTTGTTAAAAGTGTTTGGTAATTGAGAAGTAGATAGGGATATTTTCTTCACCCTTTGGTGAATCAAACTCCCAAAACCTATCTCTTCATTCCACTTTATTGCTTTTGAAATGAACATGCTAGATCTATAGTGGGCTCGCCTCCCGAGATTTGCCTTAACAAGGCCGATGAGAGGGATAGCCCAAAGTGGGATACAATTTCCTTTACCACAATAAAATAAAATACATACATCCTTAATGGGGTGTGTGACAAAAGGGTGTTAAAACTTTCGAACTTCCTCGAGTAGTCCTTCGGGATTGCACAAAACTTTGACATATCGGTGGTGGGAAGCCTCCTAATTTTCAGAGGATGAAATTTTAATATCCATTTTGAATGGAATCTTGATTAAATACCTTGTTAATGTAACAAATCCTACCTTATAGAGCCATGTTTACGAACCAAATTGTGAGCTAGGTAGATTGCTTGAAGTATCTTTTTGTGCAAAAACCCGTGATAACGTCCTTACAAATTTAAACACTTTTTGTGTAGAGGGTTAAAAAGAACAAGTGTATTTGTGGTTGTTTTGTTTGAAAAATACATAGAATAAGTAAGAGATATCCATTTGAAATCTCATCTTATATTTTTAAATCTCTTCATAAAAGCAAAAAATTACCAAATTGGAGAAAACAATTCGAAATCAAACCTCGTTGAATGTCAGTTTCCACACGCTCTCATAGACTCAAAATATATTTACAAGAAGATGACACTTGTATTTCCAAAGAGGTCCCTGAATTTGAATCCCAAATATCTTTCATTAATCACAACCAAGGGGATAGTCTCCCACATCTTTTTGAAGAAAGGATTGATCCAATGGATAGGAACTCTACATTTAACGATTATCTTAATAGAGAAAACAATGATAACATCAATTATGCCAATCAAGGACCTAAAGAAACAATTGAGGATAAGGTAAACAGGGTGGCTCAAGATACTGAATTTCTTGAAGTCATGGACAAACTAATAGATAGAGATAGGTGATTTTTTCCCCTAAACTTAGCCCAGGCAGGGGTAAAACTTCCACATTATTATGATGTGGACCAACTTAAGAAAAATCAAGAAGAGGATAATCTGATGAGTGCGATGAGTAAAAAATTGAAAATGTTCCAAGCACAAATTGACCTAATGAAGAAGGCAGATGAACCTAAGCCATTCTCTATCGAGACCATATGCCCATTTCTTTTTGCCAAAAGCTTGGTTATGGCACCCTTTTCGATAAATGTAGTCTTTCCTAAGTATGACAAATACATGGGTAAATCAAACCCACAAGACCACCTTAGAGAGTTTTGTGCTCTAAGAATCAAATTTATGCATGATACAACTTACCTAATGAGACTTTTTCCAAGAATTTTAGGAGGCCAGGCCATGGAATGGTTCTCCAAACTTTCGCAAGGGATAAAGACTTTCGAGGAATTAGCCTCCAAATTTGTAACCCATTATTCTTACAACATTAAATATGATATTATCATGCTCAACCTATGTGACACTAAATAAAGGGATGGTGAATCTTTCCTAGGATTCCTTCAAAGGTGGAGAACAGTTTTTGCAAGATATCCACGAAGTATCCCCGAAAAGGAGAAAATGGAAATATTTATGAATAACTTAAATGTGGAGATGAACTATAGGCTCCAACTTCAATGTCCCCCTACTTTCAAAAAACTTATTGAGAATGAGATTAAAATTGAAGACGTGTTGGTTAAGAGGGGAGAAATAAAATTGTTCAAAGATAATAAACCCTCTACCCACACTAATAACAATCATTATGTATCTAATCATAACAATAATAAAGGATCCAACAATCAAAATGATAAACCTAGACTATGGTTGAAAAACAATAATAAAAATCTTGTGAATGATGGAGTTGTGGAAGCACACAACTTAAAGGCTACTCCCTTTAATTTATCAAGTGGAGTAAATTCGGCATATAATGTGAATCAAATGAACAAAGCTCCTTTCAATTATACCAATTCCAACAATAACAACAACAATGCCAACAACAAACCCTTCAATAATGCTAATGTCAACAAGCCTAAGCCTTTCTTTTCCACTTATCAAAAGAGAAAGTTCACCTTTTTAGGTGAACCATTAGAAAATGTGTTAAGAACTTTGGTGGCTAACAAAATCATTACCTTACCCAAATTAAGGCCATATGAACCCAAAGTTAAGCCAAATTGGTGGAATGCTTCTCATCATTGTGAATACCATTGTAATAAGGGCCATAAAACTAATGAATACATGAAATTAAAACATCTTGTACAAGACCTAATTGATGATGGAACGATAAAGGTGGAAGGACCTCAAAACAATTAAGATCATATGGCCAAAAACCCTTTCCTAAACCATGAAAAGGGTGAGTAATCAAACACCAATTAAAATAATAAAAGAGGTAATGAGAAGGTCAATTTTTCCCATACTTATGATAACACTATCAATAGTCTAAGTGGGGATGAAAATGTCATAAATGTTATTGTGGTGAAAGAGAAGCCAAGGGAAGCAACATCTAATGTTGTAACTAGGGGGCAAGCATAAAAAAATATTCTACTTGGAAATGCCCCAAGGATTATCCTACCAAATCAAACTTCATCTTCATCTTCAAAATAATATAATTTGGTAGACCAATTACAACGAACCCCTACTCAAATCTATATTCTAGAATTACTCAAGCTCTCACCAACTCATAAGGAGATTCTAGAAAAAGCCTTGTTAGAGACTAATGTACCTCTAAATTTAGATGCAGATAAATTTCAAAACATGGTAGGACATCTTGTTGCACCTCATTGCCTATCTTTTTCAGAACAAGATGACATGTCCCTAAACCACCCGCAAAATTTGCCTTTGCATATAGAGGTCCTAATCCACAAGCATAGAGTGAAAAGAGTCCTTATTGATGGAGGAGACAGCTTGAATATTTGTACCCTAAACTTGGTAAAGGCCTTAGGATTTTCTAAGGAGGCTATAGATCCGAAGAGAAAGATAACCATAAAATCCTATGATGATGAAGAGAAAGCTTCTAAAGGTGTCATAATTCTTCCCATTCGAGTTGGTCCAATGCAGAAAGAAACCATTTTCCAAGTCCTTGACTTAAAGCTAACTTATAATATCTTATTAGGTAGACCATGGATTCATGAAATGTAGGTTGTATCTTCAACCTACCATCAATGTCTCAAGTTCCCCTATCAAGGACAAGAAGTCATGGTAAGCAGGGACTCAAACCCCTTTCAATATTGTAATAACATGAAGCCTATTAATGACTCCTTAGTCCCGCATAATGTAGAAGGATCTATTTCCCAAAGAATAGAGCAATGAAAAAGTTCAGAAGATCTTTCATCTTTGAAGGGAAAAGAAAAAGTAGAAAAAGAAAGTGTTGTTAAAAATGATCAAAGTCCTACTAACCCAACTACATCGACAAAAGGGAAAGATAAGGTTAGTGAGGAGAGTGCTCCTGAGAAATAGAAAGAAGACCAAGCTAGATCTGTTCAAATCTACACCAAAGAGGCTTATTACCAAAAAATGGATCATATGATGAATTTTTTTGAAAAATAATGTCAAATCAAACAAAAAGGTGTAGGTGAATATTCCTTATCCATGATGGATCTACCCTTATCTCCCAAGTTATATGGAAGACCATCTAATCTACCTCATAAGTATAATGATCACTTTGTGAGGGAAAACACCTCTTCATCCATGTATGAAGAAGATAATGAAATCCTAAACTTGTTATATAAGGACGAGGAATTAAGTACCCATGTAAAGTGCATCCAAAATGTAAGCATTCCCACACATTAATATGGGAAAGGATTTCAAATCATGCAGAAAATGGGATAAAAGGGACAAGGGCCTTTAGGGACAAGGAATGAAGGACTTGTTGAGCCCATTAAAATGACATGGAGAGATAGCAAAGAAAAGACTAGATTAGGGTACCTAGAACAAGGGTGCACTCAAAAGAAATATCCCTTGGTTTACGATCAAATATTACAATTAGGTTCTCAAAGTGATGAAGATTCCAACATTTGGGAATGTGAATCATTATTAAGTGAGTCATGCCAAGATAAAGAAGTGGATGTTATCCACACCTATACTCCTAGCAAAGGAAAAGAACAAGCCTCAGAATCAAATCAGAATCAAGCCTCAAGTTCAAGTCAAGTGATTTTAGATAATGCCCCAATTCAATAAATTGAAATAAATCAATGGGTAGGAGAACCCTACATACCATCATGGAGACCTACTATGGAAGAATCTAACACTAGGGTTAATCCACAAGATTTTTACCCAATGGAAACCTTAGAGGATTCTAGTGAGGAAGATTTTGACCCTAGTTCTCTAGAACATCTTGAAGAAGCACATATTATAGATTTAAGTGATACAATGTTTGAACCTTTGAATGAAGTCATGTCCCTAAACCCCATCAGACCAAATCAAAATAGTGATCCTTTGACCCTTATCTATCCAGAATTAATCGAATGGGATTCCATTGAACCTACCATCCTTCCTAAATTTTTGAATGATAACTTGGTGTCCCAATACCTAAATGTAGTTGAGCCTTCTTATACCATGGAATATCAGGGAGAAGTAACAAAGGGGAGTATTCAACCTTTCAGTTTGAGAAAAATTGAAAAATAAAATAAAAAATGGAAAGAATTTAATGTTGAAAACCACATTGTGGCAACATTAAATCAAATAGAAAAATAAATAAAGAACGTTTCCAATGGTGAAAACCCAATAGAGGCACAAAAGGAAGAAGGGTTGGATACTTTTCCCGAGCACTATGAAGAAAGATCACCTATGTTAATTGAACCAACAGAAAAAGTGAATATGGGATCAGAATCAGAGCCAATAATCATACACCTAGAAACATCTTTATCTAGTGAAGGAAGAAAGGATTTCACCCAATTTTTCAAGGAAAAGAAAATCAATTTTGCATGGTCATATGATGATATGCTTGGATTAGATCCAAATTTGATCATGCATTGACTAGTTAGAATAATATCCTAGCAACCCAAGGATTCGACATCCTTCAACAGTGATTCATTGCTACAAATCATCATGTTTCTACTTAGAAAATTATGTTAGACTTCATTTAATGTATCAATCCGAGAACGTGAACTTGAGATGATGGCTTCAAATTTTATGCTTTAGTTCTTCTCAATAGTCATCACTACTAAAGTAAAAGCTATTGCTACAGGGGATTTATGCTAGAAACTGAAACTACTAATTAACCTCATCTTGCAGGAAACAAACTTAACAGTAAATAGATAATGCTTGAGAAGTAAACCTATGCTGCAGGAAACAGTCAATGGTTTTGCTACCAGTGGTTGCATGAGCAACATTACTTAACAACTTTGAAGAAACTTAACTGAATCCTACTTAAACATGAATAGGGAATTCATCTCCCGTGTGGGCCCCCATGAAAGTATGAATGAATTATAACTCAGAGATTGAAATGAAGAACTATCATATATTCATTCAAAAAAACATAAGTACAATATAGGATGTCAATGTATTTTTACTCTATCATTGGTTTACAGTATGGAATTCTCAAAATGACTAACTAGCCTAGAATCATCACTTCCAGCTTATTTAAAAACAACTAGGAAAAATAGAACTCCTACAAACTAGATCCTTCAAATCATAACAACTTCAGTTATAAGAATGACAACATCATTCATGCAAGAAGATAAGCCGCATTTAGTGCTGCAAGAATATAGGAACGCTGACAACTAGATTGACTTGGACTGAATCAGCAACCACAAAGTGATGGAAGGAGTGGAGTTATGATTGAACTTATGAAATATTTATTTGCCTTGAAAGACCCACTCATCCTTGAGTCTATGCTCCTTACTGACTTATTCTTCTTGAAAAAGGTTAACATAACAAAATCCAAAACATGAATCCAAGGCAGAGATTATAATAAGTTTTCCCTATTTTAACGTAGCCTTGTCATATGGCTGCAGGGGATCTACCCATTAAAGCTAGAGAAGAAAGATACTAGATTTTATCATAACATTCATTAATCTATATATATTTTTAGTCTTGTCCTTAAGTTTTATAGGTATCAAATATACACATAGCTAAATCTTAGAAACATAAAAGACTGTATAATGTTCATGAAAAACCATAAGATATTCAAGTCTGAATTTAGAAAATCATAAACAAAACATTCCATAATATTGTCTCATCATTCCCCCTAGCTTAACTATTTGCTAATCCTCCAGCAAATAAATTCTTTAACCTAGTCGCCAATCTGTAGTCAGTAGTTGTTTTCTATCTAGTACCTCCCTCTGCATGGCTCCAATAGAATCCCTTTGTTTCCCTATGTTTCTTCCATCTGTCCTTTTCCCTCTACATATCAAAACTGTCCAGATTTTTTGAATTTGCAAGCAAAGGAGACATCAGCAATGGAGGCTAAAAGGTTAATGGGATCCATAAACTTTCTCTTTCTCTTCCCAATGCAATGTACCAAGGGGCGCGCTATGTTGCCATAGCAAAATTGAGAGGTGAATGTGGTTCTTTATTCCTCATCTCTCTAGATAAACTATTCCAGTGCCACTGAATGGCATTTTTAGCCTCAGGCATATCAGAATCCATCATCTTCTCATATGCATTAAATGCTTCATTTCTCATTAGATAAATGATCTTGCTACCTGAGTCAGAAGGGGCTATCCTTAACCAATTATAGTAGTAAGTTTTAGGATCTTTAGCTTTAGGCCTTAGAAATAGGGGAATGTCTGACTCCAAATCCCTATACACCTTAGCTTGAGTGTCCCAAATTATTTCATTTTGTACCTAGGACATGAGGGCTCTAAGTTGAATATCCCCAACATAAAGCAAGGGATTCTAAACTTGGTCATTAGGGACTGCTAGGTTGTGGAGATACAATTGACATAATAAATTTTGAGTGGCTGCAGGAGAGTTGTGGAATGCTTGAGAAAACTGGGTAGGCTCTTGTAATGAGGAAGACCTATCCTGCATAATACATGCCATTTGATAGTTTAACAGCTGTTCCTTAAGAAACAAGGCATAAACAAGTGATGGAGATCTACAACCCATCAGGTCAGGAATTAAAGATGTAATTTTGTCAAGTTTCTCACTTAATTGTTCTATCTTTTCCTCTTGAACAAGTGTTTCCTGATAATGAAGGTCCACTACCCTATTTAGTTCTTTGTGTTATTATTTCCACCACTCTCTCTCAGAATTTAATTGCTTAGATAATTGGAAGATAACAGACAACAAAGAATTTGAACTAGATTGACCTGTTACTGTACTAGGGCTAGAATTGTTTGCTGCTATAGAAATAGATGACTTACCATTATTAGCATTTGTCCTCTTCAAAGGATCTATCTAGATGAGCATAGCCCTCTTAGTGTTAGAACATTGTTGAGCCACTGAAGCTAATCTTCATTTAAAATTTGCTCTACAACCTTATTGACAAGGTCTATGTCAATATTTGGATGTTCTTCATAAGGGTCCCTTCCTGCTACAAGAGACTCTGTTGTAGGAGAGAACGTTGTTTCATTTTCTTCCCTGATGTAACTATCAGAATCATCACTTTCTGAATCATCTTCCTGAAAATTCCTAGGGGCTGATTCTCTCCTTCAAAACACATAAGCCTGCTCTTCCGAGCTGGAGTCATCTCCGATTATGATGACTTCTGCATTAACCAGCTTATAAGGAACCTGCTCTATTTTAACATCAAGACATTCCTCAAATGTATTCTATTCCATAATCTCAGTCCATTGTCCTTCCTGCTGAGAAGTCTCAAGCTGTAATTCAGATTCTTGCTGAATGTTTTCATCCTCTTCTTCCTTCTACCCAGAATCTTGTGTTACATTTGGCTCATTAACTGGAATCTCCTCAGTTGTTTTTGACATCTTCCTAGCACTTCTCCTTAACGAAGTTTCCTCCTTCTTTGCTGGAGCTTTTCTTTTTCTAGACATGCCCGTGGCTGCAGGAGATGCCTTAGCCCACCGACTAGTACTAGGGTTAATTTTCTTTTTCTTATCCTTTGGGGAAACTGTTTCCACTGTAGGAGCAACCTCAACCTTTTCTGTAGGAGTCTCCAATTCCTCTTCATGAGTTGTTCTTGAAGTAGAAGAATTAGTGGAATTAGGGGAATTAGGGGAATTAGGGGTCCTAACCCTAGATTTCTTCTTGGAAGAATACTGTCCTATTTCAATAAAAAATTTCCTAACCCCTTTAGTAGTTTTAACCCTTTGTCCCACTCTATGCCCAATTGGTTTAGGGGTAGGCTCCTTAAACCCGTGTAGCAGAAATTCCTCCCAGGAAATATCTGATTGTTCTCTTAAGGCTTTTTCCACTACCAACTTGATTAGATAGTGGTGAGAGACAGAATTTCATTTACCCTCTTGGACTAGAACAACTTGTTTGGACAGAATACCAACACAAAACTAGGGACATTGATAGGCCTGTTATCATGTCTCAAGCAACTTAAGAATTTAAAGTGTACATCATGCATAAATGAATGCCTCCCTTCATAGGTGAAATACCTAATGATATAAACTACACATTGTTTAAACGGCTCAGGAAGAGATAACCTAAATGTACCTTGTTTTCTATCCACTTCAAGCCGCAGGTCTGTATGAAGAGTGAATTGAGCTCTGGAAGTAGTTGCGTCAAGATTCTCTACAAATTCCTCACCCTCAAGCAATAATTCCATGATCTCTACCAAAATTAACTGAGAAAATGGCACCTTCAGTCCTTTAACTATAGCCACTCCTTCTTTCAGGGAGCTAAGAAACTGAAGTGCAACCTCACCATCCTAGCTAGTTAATTTCTAGACATAATCCATCCAACCCCTTGCCTGGAAATATGGCCTACAATTCTGGTCTTCAAGAAAAACACCATGCATAGTAGGCTCTCTTCTGATGAGGTCACCACCCATCATCTTGTTTCTGAGATACCCAAACAGAGTTGCAGGAAATAAAATAGACAACTAGAATTTTGAACAAGAAAGCTTGAAAAGGTAGGTTGCTGGATGATTCAAATTTAGAAATTTATAGCAAAGTAGCTCGAGAAATGAGCTTATGAGTAACATAAATGCAAATTACCATATTATCATTTCATAATTACTCATAAGTACACTCCGTAGAACTCATACTCAAAATAACTTGGCACCTTAGTTTTATATGTGCGACTAATCATGGCAGAAAAATACAAGTACGATAGGAGAAAGGAATAAATATAAAGATTGCATAAACATAATGACAAAAAAAAACTAGTAAACTTTCCCCCCCAGCTTAAGATATTGCAAGTGGGCCCTCACTTGTAGTAATGACAAGGCATACACTAAAAGAAAATGGAAAACAAATTAAAGTGGCATACCTTGAATTGTGTGCTAACCTGAAGTACTGGTGAGGTGGTAGTTGTTAATTATCCATGAATGAAAGAAAAATATGAGGTGGATGGATGGTAGACTAGAAATGAAGTGGAAATTTATTATGGAGAAGTGACTTTCTTGAAGAAAGTGTTTATTATGGAGGTGAAAAGACCGTTTTAGAGCGAGGAAGGTAAATGAGCATGAAGCTCATTACGAGTGGCTACAGGAAGGGTTTCACCAACGGTGGAAGAGAATTGCTGTAGGAACTCATCCTTTCTCTAGGGTTTATGATACAACTTCAATCTATGACCATTGACCAGCAATTTGAAACGTATTGGATCAATTGTGGAGAGCTGAACCGCGCCATTTGGAAAGACTGCAATTATCTCATATGAGCCAAGCCATCTGGTTTTGGAATTTCCCTGGGTTATGCTGGTACTGAGAGTCATAGAGGAGCACCCAGTCTCCAACTAAGAACATTTTGTCCTTGACAAACTTGTCATGCCATTGTTTGCATTGAGTTTGGATTAATTCGGTGTTATGCAGGGCATATTTTCTCCACTCATCAAGGCCATTCAAACTAAGAATCCTGTCTTGCTGTGCTGCAGTGAGATCCATCCCAAGATCAAGAGTTGTCCTAAGTGTCTTATGTTCAAATTCAATAGGCATGACTGTAGAGCGACCATAGACAAGCTCAAATGGTGTGAAACCAGTTGTAGACTTCTATGTAGTTCGGTATGCCCAAAGTGCTTCAGGAAGTCAGATAGCCCAATCTTTCTTATGAATGTCTACTATTTTAGTGAGAATAGATCCCAACTCCCGATTGGTAACTTCCACCTGCCCATTAGCTTGGGGGTGATAGGGTGAAGATTTACCATGCCTGATGTTATATTCCTCCATTAGAGCAGCAATCAAATTGGAAGTAAACTGAGGACCTTGATCAGATTGAATCTCCCTTGGTACTCCAAATCTAGTGAAGATGAATTCATAAAGGAACTTTGCAACATTGTTATCCCTAGGGTGCTTCATAGGCTTAACCTCAGCCCATTTTGTAACATAGTTAGTGCAAACACGGATATAAGATTTACCTTGGGAAGAGGGCTCAATAGGACCAAAAAAGTCAATCCCCCATTTGTCAAAGGGTACGACAACTACCTGTGGTTGCAGGGGCATTTCATCTATCTTTGTAGGTCGGCCCATGCATTGACATTTATCACACTTTTTGGTGTACTGAGCATCATCCTTGTGGAGACTAGGCCAATAATAACCTGTAGTCAAAATCTTCAATGCTGTTCTTTTGGAAGCAAAATGTCCACCACAAGGTTCATCATGACATGCCTTGAGGATATCATAGGTTTCATCCTCTCGAATGCATCTTCTAGTTACTTGGTCAGGACCAGTATAAAATATGAATCCAAAAATCCATGAATAATTAAAGCTCTTTTTAGTTAACAACCTTCTTTCTTTAGCAGAGAAATGAGCTGGTGTCTTACCAGTTGTGAGATAATTGGCAATATTGGCATACCAAGGATTGTGCGTAGTTAGCAAGAAAAGATGTTCATCAGGAAAACTATCATCAATTGCTATAGGATCATTAGGTACATGCAACCTAGAAAGAAAATTAGCTACCACATTGGTTTTACCAGGTTTATCGATGATGGTAATGTCAGAATCTTGCATAAGCAGCAACCAACGAGCCAATCTACCAAAGATTGTAGACTTGTTCATGAGATACTTAATAGCAGAATGGTTGGTATGCACATAGATCTCATATCTAGTAATGTAGTGTCTAAATTTATTCAGGGCATAAATGACTGCAAGAAGTTCTTTTTCAGTAACAGTATAGTTAAACTCAGTGCCTTGCAAATTCTTAGTGATAAAGTAAATTGCATGTTCAACAGAGTCCACCTTTTGGCCAAGCACAACTCCAATAGCATAGTCCAAGGCATCAGTATGGATGTGAAAAGGTAAGCCCCAATTGGGTCCTCTCAACACTGGTGCTGTAGTGAGAATTTCTTTAAGCTGCAGGAAAGACTTAGCACACTCAGAATCCCAAGCAAATTCAACATCCTTCTTGAGCAAGTTATACAACAATGCTGCAAGCTGACTAAAATCTTTTATAAACCTTCTATAATACCCCACATGACCAAGAAAACTTTGCACATCTTTTTGTTTTGCTAGAGTAGGTAATGTGCTAATTACTTCAATCTTGGCAGGGTCCACTTGAATACCTTTTGAAGATATGAAATGTCCTAAGACAACCCCTTCTTCCATCATCATGAAACACTTTTCACTATTAAGAGAGAGATTATAATCATGACATCTCTGAAGAAATTTCTCCAAATTTTCCTTGGCCTCATCAAAAGTATGCCCATATGTGGTAAAGTCGTCCATGTAAATTTCCATGCAATCAGCAGAGATATCTGAGAATATACTGATCACAGCTCGCTGGAAGGTAGAAGGGGCATTACACAACCCAAAAGGTAGCACTGAATAGGCAAATGTACCCTATGGGTAGGTGAATGTTGTCTTCTCCTGATCCTCAGGGGAAATTTGTATCTGATTATAACCACTGAATCCATCCAAAAAAAAGAAGTATTTCTTTCTAGCTAAGTTATCAAGGACTTGATCTATGAATGGATATGGAAAGTGGTCTTTCTTAGTGGCTGTGTTAATCTCTCTATAGTCAACACAAACTCTCCACTTTCCTCCTTTTTTAGGCACTATGAAAAGAGGGGAGACCCATTGACTATCAGAAATGGGATAGATGAATCCAGCATTTAGTAACTTCTGCAGCTCATTTTTTACTATATCCCTTAGAGCTGGGTTTACCTGTCGCTGAGGTTGGTGAACATGTCTGAAATTAGGGCTGATATAAATTTTGTGAGTGTAGAGCTTAGGGTCTATACCTTTCATGTTAGTATAATCCCAAGCAAAAGCTGATTAATGTTCTTTTAGAAGCCGCAGGACATCTATCTGCTAAGAGAGAGTTAAGACACTATTTACATTTAACTCCTGCCCTGAGCTAACCTCTAGTTTAGTGACCTTTTCTACCATGGATAGCTGAGCAATTGGGGAAGACTCCATTTCATGAGGTAGTAATGTATGAAGAAATTTGGAAGTTTCTGAATACTGCAGGGCATCAATATGTGGTAACAAGGTGTCAAGGACACAGTTCTCTTGGGAACACACTTTGGATTGCACCCCATACTCATTCAAAATAATGGAGGAAATTATTTCATATTCCTCCCTAAAAGCTACAAAAGGTTCCCTAGATATCATCATTAACTGACGAATGGAATTAACCTCAGGTTCAATATCATCCAAATCTGGCCAGATTATTTGGTCATCTTGCAATAGAGGTTGACCTGGGGAATATAGAGTCAGATTTTTAGTGTTGACTCCATTGGATATAGTCATTTTCCCTGACCAACAAGCTATATAGGCATCTTCAGTAGCTAGCCAAGGCCTACCTGAAATTATTGGATATCCTCCCATGTTAGCCTTTGGAGAAAGGACAACAAAGTCAACCGGATATTCCCAAGAATTCAAGGTGACTATCACATCCTCTACCATCCCATCAAGTGTAATGGTGGAACTATCAGCAAGTTGAAGGATAGTTGGGGTTTCCCTAAGACCGATGATATGTAACTAAGACATTACTTCCTTGGTCATGACATTTATGGATGCACCTAAGTCAACTAGAGCATTTTGGACTTGCATTCCTTGAATAGTGACTGTAACCACAGGGCTACTAGGATCAGAATACTTGGGAACTGTCAATTTCTCCAACATTATATTAGACAACTGGCCTAGGACATGGATGGTTTTAGGATCCTTTTTCTTCCTCCTAGGCTACTTGATACAAGCTTCCTTGATGGCTTTAGTATATGCAGGTACTTCCTTTATGGCATCTAGCAGGGGAATCTTTACTATCATTTGCTTTAGTTGGGTAAGCAAATCCAACACTGCTTGATTTTCCACTGGCTTAACTTGTTTCTCCAACCTATGAGGAAATGGGGGTGCTTGTGCTGCAGGAGCAGCAGGAACAATAGGTTGGACTGGTACTTCAGTTGGTTCTGCCGAGGCATACTCAATTTCAGTAATAATAGACTACTAAGGAGGAGGAAGAGTTGTGTCTGATCTTAAATGGATATTATTCAGGGAAACTGCATAGCTCTATTATTGCGGTGTTGGTTTAGCATTGTTGGGATTTGGAGTAGGCTGAGTAGGCAATTGAGTCTATTTAGGGGAAGTAGTATTGGCTGCAAGAGGAGGCATCAAAGCCGGCTGCTGAGGTGGTGGCATCAAAGCTGGCTGGTTGGATTGGTTCATCCAATTGTGTGGTTGTTTCCACCCCTGTTGGGGCTGCTACCAAGATTGTTGAGGTTGTGACCAACCTTGTTGAGACTTTTGCCATCCTGGCTGATGTTGCTACCAACCCTATTGGGGTTGTTGCCAACCTTGCTAAGGTTGTTTCCAATTTTTTTGATGCTGCTGCCAGCCTTGCTGAGGTTGTTGCCAACCTTGCTAAGGCTGCTGCCAACTATTATACCCACTAAATCCACCATGTTGTTGATTTTTCCATGCATTAGTATTATTAAAAATTTGAAGAGGATCTTGGGGAATACCTAGTCTCTAAGCCCATGGCCTTTGTTGGGCAATGTAGAGCACCTCTCCATTCTCATCTATGGCTTTGAACTCAGTAGGCATTGGTTGGGACTCCAAGCTTGCAATAGACTTACACCGACAATTCTTTTTCTTTTCCCTACAGTGTGGACAATACTCTTCTAACATTGCATCAGCTTCATCCTTCTTTCTCCTTGCTTGCATTGTGTCTAATTGAGTGGTGACATCATTAATGATGTCCTGCTTGAAATCTGACAATAGATTGGATAACTCCATTTTGGACACCCCTGCACCATTGGACTTATGAGGCAAGGCTCTCAAGCCTCTTCCTTTCTTGACAGTGGCTCTTGAATAGTTCAGACATATGTTCTTTATGTCCTCCCATGTCTTCTGAGTAATGTCTCCCCCTACCATAAGGTCAAGGGCCTCTATGCTCCCATCATTCACA
Source organism: Chamaecyparis obtusa (assembly GCA_027943335.1). Classification (NCBI taxonomy): domain Eukaryota; kingdom Viridiplantae; phylum Streptophyta; class Pinopsida; order Cupressales; family Cupressaceae; genus Chamaecyparis; species Chamaecyparis obtusa. Next base: position 307,968 of record BSBK01006829.1, on the reverse strand, counting down.
CCTCTAAAAAACAAATGCTTTTGAGACTCTTCATTCAGCACATGCTGTGTGTTATGCTGCAGGCTGAACATAAACCTATAGGCATAGTCTTCCAGAGTTTCATCTTCCTTTTATGACATTTTAAATATGTCATCTCCCTTTAAGTCTCCTCCTCTGCAATAATATTTATACTTCTCAAGAAACATGGTGCACATTAAATTCCAATCTACTACAACATCAGCACCCAAACTCATAAACCACCATAGAGCAGCCTCCTTTAAGGTGGAAGGAAATAATTTGAGCTTATGGCCATCAGTGGTGTAATCATAGCTTCTGCAGAGGACATCAAATTCAAAGAGGAAGGTCTCTAGATCCTCTGTGATGAGTCCATAGAATTTAGGAAGTGTGGCTGCAGGAATGTTCTTCAGATTTTGGTTACCTTGCTGAGTAGGAATAGGAAAAGGGAAAGTAGGATGAGCCATTGCATTATCTAGATATTTAGGGCAAGCAAAGAGGGCATTTAAATGGTAAGACTCCTCAGATGATGGCGGTGAAGGCAAGTGATCAAAAACATTAGCAAACATGTTCTCAAACGATTCTTCTTGTTGTGGTATTTCTAATTGGGGTTCCTCAAACGTTAGGTCTAAAACCTCAAATGGTTCTTCCTAATTAAGGTTGGGTAGGAATCACCCAAGATGGTCCCTATGCCTATGCATGCAAAATTATGCAAAATGAAAACTAACTTAATGACTTCTGGGTCAAATTGAATTGACACCATCCCCGACAACGACGCCAAAAATGACTAGTTAGAATAATATCCAAGCAACGCAAGGATTGGACATCCTTCAATAATGATTCATTGCTGCAAATCATCATGTTTCTACTTAGAACATTATGCTAGACTTCATTTAATGTATCAATCTGGGAACGTGAACTTGAGATGATGGCTGCAAAGTTTATGCTTTAGTTCTTCTCAATAGTCATCACTACTAAAGTAAAAGCTATTGCTACAGGAGATTTATGCTAGAAATTGAAACTACTGATTAACCTCATCTTGCAAGAAACAAACTTAACAGTAAATAGATAATGCTTGAGAAGTAAACCTATGCTGCAGGAAACAAACAATGGTTCTGCTACCAGTGGCTGCAGGAGCAATAGTACTTAACAACTTTGAAGAAACTTAACTAAATCCTACTTAAACATGAATAGGGAATTCATCTCTCGTGTGGGCCCCCATGAAAGTATGAATGAATTATAACTCAGAGATTGAAATGAAGAACTGTCATATATTCATTCAACAAAACATAAGTGCAATATAGGATGTCAAAGTATTTTTACTCTATCGCTGGTTTACAGTATGGAATTCTCAAAATGACTAACTAGCTTGGAATCATCACTTACAGCTTATTTAAAAGAAACTAGGAAAAATAGAACTCCTACAAACTAGATCCTTCATTATAGATCATAACAACTTCAGTTATAGGAATGACAACATCATTCATGCAAGAAGATAAGCCACATTTAGTGCTACAAGAATATAGGAACATTGGCAACTAGATTGACTTGGATTGAATCAGCAACCGCAAAGTGATGGAAGGAGTGGAGTTATGATTGAACTTCTGAAATAGTTATCTGCCTTGAAAGACCCACTCATCCTTGAGTCCGCACTCCTTGTTGACTTATTCTTCCTGCAAAAGGTTAACATAACAAAATCCAAAACATGAATCCAAGGCAGAGATTATAATAAGTTTTCCCTATTTTAACGTAGCCTTGTCATATGGCTACAAGGGATCTACCCATTAAAGCTAGAGAAGAAAGATACTAGATTTTATCATAACATTCATTAATCTATAGATATTTTTAGTCTTGTCCTTAAGTTTCATAGGTATCAAATATACACATAGCTAAAGCTTAGAAACATAAAAGACTGTAAAATGTTCATAAAAAACCATAAGATATTCAAGTCTGAATTTAGAAAATCATAAACAAAACATTCCATAATATTGTCTCATCATGCATCACTTGAATATAAAAGGAGTAAGACCAATAAAGCAAAAACTAAGAAAGATGCATCCCCACATAGCTTTTCTTGTAAAAGTGGAGTTGGAAAATTTGCTGAAAGTAGGGTTTATAAGAGCCATTGATTATGCCCAGTGGATTTCAAACACTGTGCCTATTTCCAAAGCAGACAAATCTATTAGAATTTGCATGAACTTTAGGGATCTTAATCTTGCATGTCCTAAAGATGACTTTCCATTACCAAGCATAGACACCATCATAGATTTGAAAACAAGACATTTAATGTTCTCACTTATGGATGGGTTCAATGGTTATAATCAAATAAAGATAGCACTCAAATATCAAGACAAGATAACATTCACATGCGCATGGGGGACATTTTGTTGGAATGTTATGCCTTTTGGTCTAAAGAACACTGGAGCAACCTATTAAAGAGCCATGACAACCATATTCCATGACATGATGCACAAGTTCATGGAGGATTATGTAGATGATATACTTGCTAAATCCCACTCAAGGGAAGAACATATACCCATCTTAGAGAAAATATTTATAAGATTGGAGCAATTCAAAGTAAGGTTAAATCCAAAGAAGTGTGCATTTGGTGTTCAATCAGGAAAGCTACTAGGGTACATTGTTTTAGCAAAAGGAATAGAGGTAGACCATGCCAAAGTAAAAGCCATCATGTAAATGTGGGCACCTAGAAACATAAGTAAAATGAGATCTCTTCAAGACAAGATTCAATCCATTCGAAGATTCATCTCTCAATTACCAGAAAAATGCCACAATTTTACTCAACTCCTTCATAAGGATACAATTTTCAAATGGGATGAGAAATGTGAAGAAGCCTTCACCTTGTTGAAGAAATATCTAATGAACCCTCCAAATTTGATTTCACCTATAAGAGGCAAGCCCTTAATTCTATACATTTCAGTGACCAACATTCATTAGGGGCACTCCTAGCTCAAGAAGATGAATCGGGAAAAGAAAAGGCCATATACTATATAAGCTGAACCTTGGTGAAATATGAGTTGAACTAAACCTTCATTGAAAGAGCATGTTTGGGCGTAGTTTTTTCTTCCCAAAAATTACACCACTATATGTTATCCCACAAGATTCGACTCATTGCAAAGATTGATCTCTTGAAATACCTTCTTAGCAAAACACCATTGAATGGGAGATTAGCCAAATGGGTCATGGTGCTAAGTGAATTCGACATAGAATATGTGGACCAAAAATCTATCAAGGGCCAAGTCATAGCTGATCAATTAGTAGATTCACCATTACAAGATGAACATCCAATTCAAGTGGAATTTCCAGATTCTAAAATTGTAAATGTTGAAACAAAAACATGGCAATTATATTTTGATGGTTCTTATAGACAACATGGATTAGGAGAAGGCATACTTTTGATTACTCCTCAAGGGTTTAAAATTCCAAAATCATATAAATTGTTATTCACATGCACAAATAATATTGTTGAGTATGAAGCATTGGTCATTGGAATAAAATTGACATTAGAATGGAAAGTGACAGAGCTACAAATCTATGGAGATTCACAACTAGTTATCAATCAAATAAATGATTAATATCAAAATAAAGATGAGAAGTTGATACCTTACAAAAATATGGTTGAGAATCTCAAGAAATACTTCACTCTCATCACATTTGAGTAGGTACCAAGAGATAAGAATAAAGCAGCAGATGCAATGGCTACTTTGGCATCACTTCTCCAAATACCAGATCAAAGTGCCAGATATGAATTCCTGGTAGAAGAAGTTGAGCAACCTGCATTTGACCCTACCCATCCTCATACCATTTGTTTTTTAATAGGACATTAATAACCTTGGTATGGATCTATTTATACCTACTTAAAAGACCAAATCCTACCTACAGACCAAACCATAAATCAAAAGAAAAGATTTATCTGACAAGTCTCTCGTTATACTTTAATATTTGACATGTTGTATCGTAAGAGTCTAGATAGAATGCTTCTAAGATGTCTAGAGAAAGAGGAATCAAACATAGCCTTACAAGAAATTAACGAAGGAATTTTTGGGTCACATTCAAATGGTTTAACTCTAGCTAAGAAACTTCTTAGGATAGGATATTTTTGGCCTTCAATGGAAAAAGATGCTTGTCACTTTGCAAAAACTTGTCATAAATGCCAATATCATGGGAACTTGATCCATGTACCAGCACAAGAGCTTCATCCTATGACAACACCTTGGCCATTTTATCAATGGGGTTTGGACTTAATAGGGATGATTTATCCACCATCTTCAAATGGTCATAAATTCATCATTACTGCAACATAATACTTTACCAAATGGGTGGAAGTTGTACCCTTGTCAACTTCTATAGGAAAGCATATATCCTTGTTCATATTAAATCACATAATTTTTAGTATGGTGTACCTCATGCCATCATAATGGATAATGAAAAACATTTCAAAAAGAAGGATTTGAAAGAACTATGTACCAAATTCCACATGATACATCACTCATCTTCAATATATTACCCCCAAGGTAATGGACAAGCAGAAGCAACAAATAAGAACATCTTAAAGATATTGAAGAGAACTGTGGATAATTCAGGGAGAGATTGGCACATTCAAATAAACCCAACTCTATGGGATTATAGGACAAGCATCCAAACAACAACAGGAGCTACACCGTTCTCCTTAGTTTTTGGAGTAGAAGCAGTTTTACCTTTGGAGGTAGAAATTCCATCTTTAAGAGTATCCCTACATGGTAAATGATAAGTGAGGAAAATTATAGAGTGGCTAGGTTACATGAACTAGAGTTGCTAGATGAAAAAAAACAACAAGCCTTCAATCATTTGAAAGTATATTAGAATCGAATGTCAAGGACCTATAACAAGCATATCAAATCAAGGACATTCCAAATACGTGATTTAGTTTTGTGAGAAAATCCCAAGAATCAAGCAGAAAGAGAAAAGAAAGGAAAATGGGAAGCAAACTAGTTAGGACCTTTTGTGATCACTTTGTCTTTTGGGACAGGAACCTATAAACTAGTTGATTGTGATGGGGAAGAATTACAAGAACCTATCAATAACATTCACCTAAAAAGGTTCTACATATGAAGTAGATGAAAGAGTATAAAGAAAATGAGTATCAAAAAACTAGATGAAAGAATCCTATTTATTGTATATAGTCAAAAGAGATCCTGAAAATACCAAAAACATTGGAAAAGTAGAAAAGAGGAAACAAATCAGAAATGCAGAAAAGATCAAAAACAGTGAAAAATTGAGCATGAAGAAAGCCAAAGAAATTCAGAAGGATCCTCAAAAAGATGTTTTTTTGGTGAAAACCTAGCAAATAGGCACCTTGATAATATGAAAAGAAAAAAATTGAAAAAAAAGAAAATACAAAAAAAATAAAAAAAAGATATGAAGTACCTTGGTGAAAACCTAGCAAATAGGCACCTTAGTAGCAAAAAAAGGAAAAAGCTTTAAAAATGGAAAAAGAAAGCAAAAATCCATTCAATCAGTGAAAACTTGGTAAACAGACACCATTGAAAGTCCAAGTTAGTCGTATACCTAGTGGTCATCCTTGTAAATATTGCATTCGCTAGCATTTGTATATATTGCATAATAAAACCCCACAGTTGCATTTGCGAGTACCTAAAGATTTTGATCACATAATCTAAAAATTGTCCCAAGTCCCACAAATGTAATCATATCAAACTAGGGGAAATCTACTCTAAAGGAGGAAGGATTCATCAAAAGAAAATTTCAATAAGATACCAAATCAATTCATCAAAGTACAAGTGAAACGCTTCATCGAATCTAATCCTAAATCCAACGTCAACAAAATGCAAAATTTGATCCAAGATCTCACAAGACCCTATCTTTATCAGGATTAAAAGTATGAAATGGATAGAACTATACTTGAAATATGGATTTGAAAAACAATGCAAAATTTTCCCAAAAAGTGTTGACTTGATTGATGAAATCATGTCTTTCTAGCAAATTGATGAAAGTTTTTAAACTAGACAAGCTATGATGAAAGCATGATATTTTATTTCTGAATGACTATTTTAAGAGAAAAATTTAAATCATGTATTATTTATCTAAGGATGTGATCATCAAAGAATCATCGAGGACTTGTACATATGACTAAACTAAGATCTTTGTTTGTTTACCCAAAAGGATACCTTGGATATTTTGATGTTAAATATCATAATACCAAAATCCACTTGCAACATAGAATTTGACAAAATTGGTATTCATACTCTCATGATTGACTTAAATCAGTGATAGTCATACCAAAAGATGGGAAAGCAACGAAAGAGGTGAAAAGGGTATTCATATCATCATAGTTAAACTAGTGATGATTGTACTAAATTCGGGATTCCAAAAACTACTCAATGATGAATATAAGCTCCAAATTTTTGAATAAGTGATAGTTAGTTGCATACATCCTAGATTAAATGCATTTAAGAAGATTTAACTTTCTTATCTTCAAAAACTAAATTGCAAGAGTAAAATAGAAAGGGGGTGGAGTTAAATAAAAAATCAAATGAACATCAAAAACTATATGTGATCGAGTGTGTTGGAAATAAAAAATAAAAAACAAGGGTGCATTACATTAGTTCACTTTCATTTATTAGATTATGATAATCTTGCATTCATTTAGGAATTCTCCCTAGAGTTCAATTAAGTTCATTGCATGTAGCTTGCATCGATTTTACTAAAGTTAATTGCATTAGTTTCCATCATTTAATTTCAGATTCATTAAGTGACATTGCATTAGGTTGCATTCATTTTAAAGATCCATCGCATTCAGTGTGCATTCTTTTTGAGAAATCATTCATATTTAAACCATTAAGCTCATTTTTTATTACAATTCTTTAGATGATGTTCATTGCATCCATTAAGTCATTTCATTCAAATAGACATAAATTCATCATTAGGTGCATATCATTTAGTTCATTCAAAAACATTGCACATTGCATTATTCATCTAAATACATTCATTAAAAACTCATGATAGTTACATTCATAATACATCATATATCATTGCATTTGCATTCATCTATATAACATATAATATTTAGGGTCATTAATCATTAAATATCCATATGCATTCATTACATCGTATAGGTCCATCACATTTTACATCACATTTTGCATACCATAAATCCATTACAGTCATATCCATTACGTATATCCATATTATCAAAATAAATACATCCATATATCTATAAATACTATTATATCGCATTATTCATTAAATCATTACATCATCATACAACACATTTAGGTATCATTTGCATCCATAAAGCATCAAATATCATAACATTAATCATTACAAGAATCATTAAATTCATATCACATCCATTCACCTTTTTCTATGTCATACATAAGACAACCATTTAAGCATAAATAGAACATGTGCATCCATATCATAAACTGAATTATGAAAAAGCATAAAATAAAGCATATAGGAGATAGAATCATATAGATCTGCATATCATAGAAAAACACCTAAAAAATGTGGTCCAACACATAATGACATCACATAAAGTAAATCGATCAACTGAGTATCAAAGTCTATGGTATCATCATCATGAAACATCAAAAAATCAAAGTCTATAAAAGTATCAACAAGTATCAACGCATAACATAAAGAACATCAACCAATCAAAGAATAGAACATAATCCAGTGTCTTGATATTAAAAAAAAGGGCCATCATGTACATCAATGAATAAAGAATATATGTCAGCTCAGCATAAATCAACTGACAGAACCATCGACAACATCAGCACCATCAGGACCACGATCACTATCAGGAGGTCTACTGGAGCTAGCTTGTAAACCATGTTGACTCATAGTAGCCATGAAGGTCTACATCATCGAACTTAGCTGAGTAACTTTCTATCTCATATGTAACATCTCAGACTGTAATGATCTGACATCTAAGGCTAAGGCTGGTGTAGGAGTCTGAGCTAGAACCTGTGTAGGGGGAGTCAGTGGAGTAGTAGTAGAAGATGTAATGGAAGATGACAGAATGGATAAAGATGGAATGAAAGTAGAAGAAGATGGAAGAGATGAATAAGATGCAGGAACCTATACTGGAGGAGCTTGTGGAATAACTTGTGGCATGATTTATGGAGGAGGATCCTGTGTTGGTATAGCCTCTGCTTGACCTAACAAAATCTGTGTTGCTTGAGCATCCACTTGTCTATGATATCATACCCTATGAAGGCCCCATATGGCTATAGGATCCACAACAACCTGATGTAAACCCCTATCCACATCAACACCTCGAACTCTAGGCCGACCACCCCTCATCTGAACACCACCCCTAGGAGGAATGGGCACAACAACAATCACTGGGATCATAAATCTACCTCCTCTACTTGCTCGATGACCTAGTCATACCCGATGATCTTGTTTCCTACCATCCCCACTGTCATCATATGACTCCTCCTCAATCCTTAGTACCTACTTTACTGGATCTGTGAACCTCGAAAAAGGGTTCCGAGTGAACCAATCAGCATACTCATTACTCATCCCAACATCTATAACATGGTCTCTCATGTCCCAAGGTAGGTGACCTAGCTTTTCTACCTCCTAGCAACTCATCCTATAATCAATCTGTGGCCCCCACAGTGATCTCTCCACTTGTACCTAGGCATACATAGCCAAACCCTAAGGCATGCCCTGTGTATGACCATACTGTCGTAACACTTAGAGGAAGCATAATCTCTCAATGATAAGTGGAGTATTCCCTATCATCCATCGAGGAGAACACAGAAAAGGAAGCTCATATGCATCTTCTAGCCAAGCCTCGCATCCAAGATATGGCCGCCATACGACCTGATCTACATCATCAATCATGCGCTACCAGTAATCCAACTTGCCCAAATGGGCCTGCACCACCATGCCCTTGTACATCCAAGTGAGGGGCCAATCTAGATCACAATGATGAATAGAAATAGGCCTAGTCATTGAGATGTGCTCCCATGTACATAGCTGAAGTAAGATAACCCCAGCAGACAGAGTCTCCCTGCGACGGTATACCACATGATGCAGCTCATGATATAGCTGCACCAAAATACAAGTACCCCAATCAAACCACTAGGGCTGAGCAATTAGATCCTCAAGGATGTGTCCCCAACCGACCGCAAAACCATGCCCTCGATGATCAAGAATGAGGAAGCCACCAATAAGAGCACCCAAGATCACAAGAATAATCAGGAAAGATGAGAACTACGCCCATTGGATATGATCATCACTGATAGTCAAGTCTTGAAATACCCGCTGACACGCTGTACCATCATATACCTGATCATAAAACACCAACTCTCTACGAGTGGGGATACAAAGGATGTGATACACATCCTCAGGAGTGATGGTCATCTCTCCCATATGCAAATGGAATGTGTTATGGTCAAAGTGTCACCTCTCTGCTATAGCTGTAATGAGTCCCTGTTTCACTCGAAATCAAGGTAGGATGAGTAAAAATGAAAGATCGTATCTGCCAATATGTCGGTAATCGACACCACTCAAGTCATCGATCATCTGGAATGGTAAGGGATATACGCCTCTAACGGCGAGCGACTTAAGCTTGGCCTGCAAAAAGCAAGTTTAAATCACATCAATTTTCTAAAACAATATCTTTTGAATCATCCTAAGTCAATCAAACATTTAAAAATCATCAAACCATAATCAATTTTCCTGATTCTACTCAAAGATGACAAAAAATTTATCATCATCCATCATCTAAATCGAGATTGACAATAAAAAAATTCAAACTAAATTGACTCAAACTGACATCCTATGACTTGCTACCAAATCAAGTTTGTTACCTAAGCCAATCAATTGATTGACGACACTGGATAGTTCAGAAAACTGACTTAGTCATTTGCATTTTTACCAAATAGGGTGAAAGCACTTTTTTAATGATTAAAAGCGCTAAAAGGCAAAAGTGCAACTAAAAATATTGAAAGCGCAAGTAAAATTTGTAAAAGCATTGTTCTAAGCTATACGCGCTAACAGACTTTGTACACGCTAAAAGAATACAATGTACACGCTATTTAAAAAATCAAAAGTGCATTGCAATTTGTATGTGCTAGAGAAATTTTTAAATGCGAAAGAAGCCCTAAGTTCTATGTGTGTACACAATTAAAAGTCGCGGAAGCACTATAAAAACTATGGAAGCACTAAAAGGGGAGTATACACGCTATTAAAATGATTAAAAGTGCTATTTAATTTGAAAAAAAGAAAAAAAGAGGGTTTTTCTCATAAAAATTCAATTTTTTCAGATTAAATGCATCAAATTCACAAAGCAAGTTGATCGAGTACATACTAGAGGTCCATAGCTAGGTGGTCGCAGATACCGACACCCTCGCTCGAATCGGTTCTCACGAATTGGGATAACCATGATGAAAAGCTCAGAAGGCTCAGAGAGGAAAAGTCAAAAGGCAAAGTAAAAATGAATAGTGAAAATGACTTTTTACCCCTATATATAGGCCATTTTGAGCTAAAAAGGGCATCTTTGACCAGAAAGTGACTAGGGACCCAAAATTTTCACCAATTCTACCAAATCAGGGGCATTTGTCATAAAACAAGCACAAATTCATTATCAGAAATAAAATTGAAATTCATTATAAATTGACCTAATTAACGCAAAACTGACCTAAACCATCATTTTTTTAATAACTATTAAATTTCATTTCATTTCCAAGGGGGCATATACTTGGATAATCAGGAATGACATCAGTATCATCAAATCAGGGGCACAACCATCAAATTAAAGCATAATCTTTTATCAATTTTTTTTTTGCTTATCAATCAAAAGGGGCATCAAACATCAAATCATATCGAAACAAGTACCATATCGGATAATTCATCATCAAATCAACCATCAGGACATCAAATCCAATCAAACTTCATCAAAATCTGCATCTTATATCGAACATCGAAATCGACCATCCATGAAATTAGGACTTTACATCAACGAATCAAGACATTCTTTGAATCGACACACTTTGCATGTCGACTCAAAGAGGGGCATTTGTAATCACCTAAAATTGGACAAGATGAATCAAGTGAACAATCAAGACAAAAATCAAAGCAATTGAATCAAATCAAGCATTTATCAAATTAAAATTCAAATCAAGCCATAATTCAATTTAATTAAAAATCAAAAGTCATAAATTCAACTTAAATCAAATAAAGCATGGTAAACCAATCAATTGTGTAATTAATCTAATTAATTACTTAGTTCATTTAAATCAAATCAACCCATTTAAGAGGTACAAATGGCTAAAGATTTTAATTAAATTCAATTAATTAAATCCTATTTTTCCCTCAACCACCAAATGGGAGAAAATTCATCAACTAATAGGATTTAAGGATAGAGCTCACATGGATCAAGCCTAAATCGAATCTCAATCACTCACTTGGAGAATGCATCTTGTCCACTCATTTTGTCCTTTGGTCCCAAGCTTTGAGGACAAAATATTTAAATGGTCTCCAAAGGTGGAACCATTGACTTAACCCTCACCTAATCATGATCAAATCAAACACACCCCCTACCCTTTCCAAAATCTATAAAAGCAAGACATAATTCAATCAATAATCACCCAAAAATATGAGAATAACATCAAACCTCTTGCAATTTATAGCTAGAAAGGAAAATTTAGGACTAATTAAGGCTTATTTCCCTTGGAATTGAACTTTTTAGTTTACTTATCATTCATTCTCATTTTAGGACTGTCACTAATGGAAGCTTGCTGAGAGCTTTGCATTAGCATCCCTAAATAGAGATCCATAGAGTGCTTAATTGTCAATTATTTGCTTAATTAGATTGCTATTTGTGGTAATTTAGTTGTTATTTTGATTTATTGATGATACTAACCTGATGAAGGTACTTTTTCTAGTACACAAAACCTTTCTCTTAAATATAGAGTATAAAAATTGGTAGGAGGTCTACAACTAACAATTTGTGGAACAAGGTTTCCGAGTCTCACTACCTTTTCATTCAGCCTTTTTATTTCTACCTCGTTACTCTCAATTTCTTTTTCAAATTGAGGTTTCATGTTTTCTTCTCACAAATGTAATGTCACTAAATGCCATGATATATAAGGAGGAGGTATTATAAATTTATGTGTTTTAGAGATTGCTTCAATAATTTTCTCAACAATGCCTTGAGTTTCTTGAGCACCCAAATTAGCTTATTTGTCAAGATTTCCTTCATTTCCCTCATGTTGATCTGGTTGTTCTTGCATATCCCCTTCCTCTTATATCTTATGGTCATCATGCTTCATCCAAAACTCTTCATTATTTGGAACTTGTTCATTTACTATGGTAGGAGTTATATAATCTATTTCTTCATCCCCTTTCTCTTCTTCCCCTTCACTGAGTATATCAATTACAGACTTATCCTTTCTTGTTTCCTTTTTCCCAGTTGTTTGGATTCAATTAGATTTTGGTCCTTTTAATAGAGTGTTGAATCTCTTTTTATTCCTTTGAGTCTATAGTAGTCAGAACCTTTGTATTTAGGGGGAAGAATGAAATTAGTGTAGGTTTTTTTGAATTAGGAGATTGCAAGTTTTTCCTTTTTGAGGATGGGACCATACCTTTATCTGCAAAAGAAGATTTTTGTTTCTTTTCACTCCTATAAATATTCTCCATAGTTGGACCATAATGTATTTCAATCTCGTTATCCTTCTTTGACTTATTTTTGAGAGTTTCAGACCCCTTTTGTTCTTCCTCATTTGGGGTTTTTTACTTGTTACCACCCTTAGGTGAAGAAATAGGGGTTTCTTTGATAGTTATTTTCTCCACAAAGCCTAAGCCTAGGGTTTCATCCTTTTTCTACTCATGCTCTTTTCTAGGTATTTCCCTTTTCCCTTTTCAACTTCATTATCAAGGGATTTATTATATGCTTATGTAGGAGTTCCTTTTGGAGATTTTTGTGTTAATTTCTGACTTCAGGTTTTAACTACTGGAGATAACATTGCAACCATTTATGCTTCTTCCTCAAAGGATCCCTCTTCATAATTCTTATATTTTTCCTCCTCCAAGGAGTTAGATTATTGTTTCAAACTTTCTCCATATTTACTCGACTCTCCTCTTAATCTTAATTTTCTACCCCCAACACCTAGGTTACTTTTCTTAACCCTTTTGATATCTAAAAATTCTTTCCAAGTCATCCCAGGAAAATAAAATTTCAGACTCCTTTTAACAAGTAATGCAATCAAGCAATGATGAGAAACTAAATATTCTTTACCTTTCTAAATTTCTTCAATTATTTTTGTCAATAAATTTGCCAAATAGTCAGGCACAAAGATGAGTTTCCCTTGGCAAAGGTGGCTGAGAAATTTGAAATGGTGGGCATGAAGATTCAACATCCTCCCTTCACAAGTGAAGTATCGAATAATATGGGTGGAATCCATGGCCCATTTATGAGGTAATGAAATCCTTCTACACCCCTACTTTAAGAATTCTAAAGGGTCTTCCCCTGGTCTTGTGAATTTTTTTTTCAAGTAGAGACTAGATCATGAGTAGCAACATATTCATCTCCTTCTATCGCTAACCCTATTACATCTGCAATAGCTATCATGGTAGCATCAAAATTCAACCCTTTTACAGTATCCACACCGTCTTTCAATGAGAAGGAGAATTGAAGAGCAATATCAACATCAAAATTTTTAATCTTATGAAAATACTCCACCCATCCAGTGTCGAAAAATTCTTGCTTTCACTACATGATTTAGTATCAATGAGTATATGCTTTACATGATCACTATGAAAGAGATCACCCCTATTACTAAACTACTTCAAGACTTCCTGAATTTTAGCTCAAAATAGTAGGGCTATCGTAATTGACAAGGGTTTCTGAAAACTTAGAGACTTACACAGACTTCACATAAACGACACATGAGACTTACTACAATTGATAATAACTCTAGCTCTTTATGACTAATTTATGCAATATGGTTACTTGAAATAAAGACTCAACTCATGTTAATTCTCACACATTTGAACATTATGCATAGAAATTAATATTAATAACAAAACTTTCAAATCCCCCAACTAAAAATGAAAAACGGGTCCACACATTTGAAGGGAATGGTTTGAATTATGATGTGATAATATAGTAATATGCATTTGATGTTTTTAGTATAAAATACAACTTAATAGCAATGATTGAATAAAATGTGATACACGATTAAATTTTATATAAATGATTATGATGTACCTTGTTGAGTTCACATCATATTCATGAAATGGAGCTAAATTTGAGACACGTGTGAATGATAAGCAGAGCCCAATATTTGGTACGAGCAAATAATCTTAAAAAGATAATGAATAAATATGATAAGTGTAGACACCTAAATCCAATTAACAATATTATAATCATATTTATTCTCTTATAGGCATCCGAATTAAATGTTATTATTTAATTAAGATTTGTTGATTCCTTAATTAATTAATTAATTAATTAACTTAATTATAGTCCAATTAATTAAATAAGCAACCCCGACTGTTTAAATTATTAATCCCCTTCTTCCATTAATTAGATCAAACGTATTAATTTGATTTAGTCCAATTAATTAAATAAGCAACCACTACTATTTAATTAATTGATCCCCGTTCTTCTATTAATTAAATCTAATTTAATTAATTCTCTTTCCCCCTTATTCTATTATTTAAATCTAATTTAATTAATTCTCTTTTCCACTTCTTCTATTTTCTCAAAATTAAATAAATTAAATTTATCCTATTCATTTTCCCCCTTTAATTAAATAAATATTATTTAATCAATTAGAGCACATGACTACTAACTTTGACCCCAACCTAACCTCTAACCTAGCCCTTAACCTAACTCATCCCAACCCATTCACACATACTAATTACCATTTAGCTAATTAATTATTATTAATTAACTAATTATCATTTAGCTAATTAATTATTATTAATTAACTAATTAACTATCCACTCATTCTCTCATCCCACTTGCATCTTCCATAAAATCTCACTTGCCTACTAATTAATCTTAATCCAAGCCTAATCACCCTTTGAACATTTACACAACCTTAATCATGAGGATTAATGAATATTAAGCCAACCCAAGTCAACTCTCATATCACTACAATCTCAATCCCCAACCACATGTGTAGGAACCCGCATGGGTCTTATACACACTTATCCCCTCCAAAAGAGTATATAATTCTTTTTGCATATCCTCCAACACCTTTCACATTCTCCAAAATTCATCCCACTTCTGAAAATGGTCACATTCCTCAAGGATTGAATTTTGGGATTTGGGACAAGATATGTCTTTATGGAAGATCTTCTCAACTAATTAACCCTTAATCAAAGCATAATCCAACCTTAATAATAAGAATTAAGAAATCTAGCCCAAACCTCAAGTTAACTTTTGTCACATCCTCCCACTCCCCAACCAAATGCTTTTATGTCAACCTTAAATGGTCTTACACCTCTCTTACACATCCCTTACACCTCTTACACATTTGTCCCCTCCAAATAATATTTTATTCCTTCTTCACATCCTCCAAAATCCTTCCTACTTCCCAAAACGGTCACATTCTTCATGCTTAACCTTTGGGGATTTGAGACAAGATGTGCCTTTATAATATATCTCCCCAAACCCTAATATCCTCTCAAACTCACTCCTTATGACACTTTCCACGAGACTATGGATTTAAGAAAGCACAATCCATGTGCTCACCTTCAAATGCATCTTGGCTACTCCTCATCTTTGCATCTTGACCATCTATTTGACCTTCTCTTTACCTATAAATTGAGCCCATTCGTCCTTCATTTTCATCCACCATCCAAGTAAAGTTATAATGTCATTTTGAGAGCCAGAATCATCAAACATAACTGTATAATGTCAAAATATCTACACACTTTGAAGTTTTGAGCAAAGATCTTGAGCACACATCTATTAGCTTAGAAAAATCTACAAATCAAGGAAAGAGCTTCTTCATTGATTTAGGGAGGTTTTCACTTCTTTAAGCTTTATTTGATTATTTTGCTCTCTTTCTTATTGTCTAATCTAGATTTTGCAGTATTTCTTAGTTTGTTAAATGCTTAACAAGTTTTAGTATTCTTTGCACACTAGTGTTATTATTCTTTGCACACTAGTTTTATGCACACATTTTGGCACACCCAGTGGGACCTACTTCAAGGGTCATTCTCTTTTTCATCATTTTACTTGCAAACTAACCCTCTAAGCTAACATGTTTTGGTGTTCGAGTGTATTTTTCAAGCTCTTTTTATTGTTTGTAGGTTGGAAAAGGCGAGAAGGATTAGTTACGCTTCCGTGGATATCTTAGAAACACAAACTTAGAGACTATATTCTTTTTATCTTCTTTCTTCTTTCTCTCTATTGCCCATTTGTGAGAATGTGGTCTATATCAATATGATCATTGTTTGTAGAAAATATGATGGTTTGCAATTCACAAGTCTATGGGATTAACCACCTAGTTTGGAGAGAATGCATATAATCTTTTTAATTAGAAATTAATTCATACTTAACTTTGATGCTATAAAACTTACATTGTATGTCACACATCACTTTCACATTTGGATTTTGGGCATAAAAAGAATCAAGGTTAAAAAAATATACAAAACAAATTTTCATGCTTGGTTTTTGGGCTCTAACATTGGTTAAATTCTGAACAACTCTATTAAACATTTCAATTTGGGCACTAAAAATGAACAAAATAAATTCAAACCTCTTTTTTGGGGGGCTTTAAAAATAACATCACAAATTCTTTAATGCTTAAGGAACAATGAACAAAGCAATAATAAACACTTCAATTTAGGCTTGAAATGAACTCACACAATCTTGAATGTTAAGAGAGTAAAACTTGTTGATTTTGCAAATCAAACTTTCTGCTTCTAAGAATTGTCATTTATTTTCCAAAGAACCTTACATATTAATCGGGAGTGTTTGATGTCATAGATAGAAAACACTTAGATAATTAAATTGTCAATTTGGAAAAAAATGAGTTTTTGGCATGTTTGAAGGAGTGTTTTTCAACACTTCCTTAGAGCTCTTTTATTTCATTGCAAATCCTTGTTAATTAAGTGACGTAAAAATAATTAATTTGTATTTGTATCATCTCCCCTCGCCTTCGTGGAACTTGGGTGAAGAGAAAGATCAAATTCAATTGGTTTTGCTTATATCGAGGCCTATCTAAAGGGTGTGCTCCCTTTTAAAGCATGACCTCAAACTGGTAAATACCCTGATCAGTTTATAAATAAGATTGTGAGTAAACTCTAATTTTATATCCAACCAAGCCTGGACATGGTGTGTGGATGATAACTTTCGGATTGGGAAAACATGTCTAAGGAGCCGATGTGGTCCACTAGGTTCTTAAGTGAGTCACACATGTACAAACTAATGGGGTAGACGCCACAAAAATACTAGAAATTATTAAACTAGAAACCTACCTGATCTACTCTTGAAGGTTTGATAATCTTTGTGAAAGGAGGATAGTCACCTCCCCAAGATACTCACCACATCGTGCCATACTTGAGTGCTTGGAGTTGTCTAATATGATATTGTTTAACCCATTGTGTGGTTTGTATTGGTCATATTCTAATTAGCTCTTGGGTGTGTGCCTAAGTTTGTGAGAAAAGGTTTTCAAGCTAAGCCAATTCCATAGGGTAGAATTGTTTGAGCGTGTTTTTGATGTTATAAACCCAATAAGAAATATTTGTTAAAACATACACAACTTGAAGTTACAAATTCTTTTTCCAAAGAGATCAAAACCCTAAACAATGTTCCAAAATCAAGCCAAGGTACACTTAGCGTAGTCACTACCTAGTTTGTTACCATCACCAACCTTGTCGAGGCTATAGTCAAATCTATGACTGATCCTATGAAATAGAAGAAGGCCAAACTCGCAGTCACATGTCTGTACAAGGAAAATAATGTCGTCAAACATAAGCTCAAAGATTATCAACCTCTTATGAGTGAAATCCAAGAATAAATTAAGTATGAAGAGAAGCTTGACAAAGTGACTTTCATTGTTAAGATCTTGCAATACACCACTCATTTCTAGATAAACTGTACTTTTGTCAACTTTGAGAGAAGACTAGTTGGCCTATCACAAATCTATTCTTATAATTCCTACAAACTTGTCTCATCATCCTTACATCCTAGATTATCCCTGAAGCATTTACATCATCCATTTTAGAAACTTTCATTTATATCAAACCTCATCCTTAATCCAAATAAAAAAAATCCAAAATAAAAAAAACATCCTCCACTTAGTGTCACATCCTTTTGAGTTGTTATATCCTTCATCATATATCAAAACCATCCCTTAGCTTCACTCTTTGACTAAAGCATTATTTAGGGTAGCTAGTATTTGTCCTTGTGGCCTCATCACCTTGATCCAAAGGTTGGTTTACATTAACAAGGATATCGTCATCCAAAAGACCACAAGTTTGTCTTAGGTTGACAATCTTATCCACTTGATCCTACACCAGATATAACAAATCATTTTCATTTGACACCAAGTAATCCTTAGGTCTGTAGGACATCCTCATCATCCCATTCAAACATCATCCAAATATCCTTTAAGTCATCTAGGTTCACCCTAGGTCTTGCATCATAACTTGTCCTTAGATATCCTAGGACCATCCTAAGTCTTTGCACTATCCCCATCCTCTTGTCCTTAGACTCTCTTGGGACCATCTTGAATAAACAAAATCCTTTTTGAAACCTTAGGTCCATCTTTGCACTCCCCTCACCCATCCTATAATCTATATTTCATCCATGTTGAGACATGCTTAAAGAAAAGGAAGGATATGGATCCCAACCAAATGACCAACACGTCAAACACCATACTTGACTCAAACAATGCATTGGTTTCATATGATCCTCAAAATCAAGCACAAGTTAAAAATGTATGGACAGATCTAGATGAAATTCCCAACACAAACTCTATGAAGCATTTATGAGAAATCTAGGGAATGCACAAATGGTCAGTGTTATCATAGCTCAAAATTGTGCCACCATCTTGGCCAATTTGCACAAGAGGGTACTTCCATTCCCTCAAGACTTAGTCCCTTCAATCCTACACATCCCCAACAACATTTTCATTATCGTCATCCAAAAAATTGTAGATCCTATCCTACAAACATCCCAAGTTACTTCAACCATCCCCCACTTATTAAAGACAAGGTCTAAACTACCCATAGTGCATACAGTGGCCCAAACCACCCCATTCTCCATCATGGGACCACCACCTCCACCCCTAACATCTCAAACTGCCACTCAAGCACAAAGCTCCATGTAAGTGACATCTCCTCCCCCCACATCTCAATTTTACACCCAGGCATAAGGGTCCATGCAAGCACAACCTATGACTCCTATATCCCAAAGCTTCACTTTAAAGCCACTTTTCCCCCATACACAACAAGGGGAAACACAAGTACCTCCATTTAACGCCCAACAAATCTTCACCTAAGTGCCAAATATCACTCCCGCCTTTCATCACCACAACACAACCTCAACAACTATTTTACACAATAAGGATGCCTCCTACAAGACCCCTAAACCAACCACTCATACCACTTTGGGTGCTTCACCTCTGTGAGCATCACCTAGATCCAATGAGTGCTAAGTGTTCCATTCATTCTCATGAGAGATGGGTTCATATGAACCACTACTCATGAAATATTGGTCAATGAGTTTGACTCAAAAAAAGCTACATAGTTGAATCTTGATAACAATATCACTGTATATTGGTTCTCGAGTTACAAAAAACCCCGAGGAAGATGCCATTTGGACAATTATGGTTCGTAAAGGCAAGCATACTTTAGCTCTTCATCCTAAACAAGATTTACCACTGATGGCTTCACCACCTAAGGATTAGTTTCCATCCAAAACTTCCAAGAATGTTTCCCTCCCGCAGGGTATTTAAAAACTTACTTCTCAGGAAAAGTCATTACCAGCCACTGATTCTCCCACAATTCAGAATGGTTATGTTTCTCACTTGCCAGAAGCTAGCACTCCACAACTAGCTTTATTGGTTTTTGCCACTCCAACTTCCTTTTATCACTCATTTAGCCCTCTTAAGAGAGAGAACATTAAAGATGAAGGGCCAACCAAAAGACAGGTGATCTTAGGGGACCTTTACCCCATTTTTCATTTTGACTCATAATTTTTGCACAATAGTTTCTCCTCTCTTAGGGAGGAGGATGGTATGAATGATGCCTTAGAATGAATTTTATCTACTGGAATGTTCGAGGTCTAACAAACCTTTCTCATAAATATTTTGTGCGAGATGTTCATCATAAGTTTCCTCACAAAGATGTGTTGCACCTTCAAGAGGTTAAGATATCTAGTTTTTTTCTCGCATCGACATGCCATGTAATTTGGCCACACAACCTAATTTTTTATTCCAATAATGAAGCTGGACGAGGAGGGGTTGTCACCCTACTTGTGCCATACTGGAAAGATGCAATTGTTAATCATGGGGAGGATCCCATGCACAAATTGGTTTGGGTTCTCACACAAATTGACAATTATGTTTTGGGCATTATTAATATTTATTCTCCCAATGATGTGGTGGAAAGAGTATACCTTTGATGGTAGATAGTTGACTCACTACCTCCAGCCACTTGGGTTTTGTGTGGAGACTTCAATATGGTTGAGGTAGCTTCTAACAAGGATGGAATTTCACCATTTTTCTGGACAACTAGGGAGTGTGAGGCTTGGTTCTATATGCACAATAAATTAGACCTTTTTTTATCCCAATACCAACTATCGCCTTTCACATGCAGTTTGGCTATGTACTTGGAGTAATTTCAGGGCTGCTTCTGATAGAGTCTTTGAATGCCTTGATCGTGCCATGATCTCCTCTCAATATTTTTTCCTTTTTGGGACATATCAGTCTTTGCCAGTTTTGCCTTTATCTGATGTCACTTTGTTAGACCACTTCCCCATTAACTTTTCTATTGAATGGTGTATAGCCTTGACATGTTCAGTCTCAATTTTTCCTTATCAAATCACTTATGAGTCATCTACCTACTTTGGACCACATTAAATAGATTTGGAATTTATAACCTAGACCCACTCAAGTTCTAGGTTGGATTTTGTGGTGGAATGATGCAATTCATAGAATAACTAAATTCCTTCATTTTTATGGGAGACAACTTGCCCAATTCCATTAGCGGTCTTATTATCATACTACCAAATAATTCCATGTAGCAACTGAGAGTTTGGAAGCTCATCCTTTTTCACTTGCTTTACAGTTAAAAGTGGTAACTCTCTGTCATTAGTAGTAGGTTGTTGATAGTTATGCAGCTAGGAATGCTCAAATTAAGGCACGTATGCATTGGTTTAAAGTGGGAGATTGGGCTATTAAGGAGTTTTTTTCCTGCCTACACCCTCAACATTCCTCTCCAAGTATAAAAAGAATCAGTGAGGGCAATTCAATTCTCACTAAAATTCTAGACATTATCCAAGCCTTTTTCATTCCTTATCAAAAAGTTTTCAATGCTGAAGATCCTACACTTGCTAGTCAACAAGCCCTCAAGGATTATCTTGCAGCGGTTCCCAATAGTCTGTCAAACTCCCAAAGAGATTTATGTGATCAGACCTTATCTTTACAAGACCTTAAGGATGCTCCTTCTTCCATGGCAGATGACAAATCCCCTGGTTATGATGGCTTCCCCTGTGAGTTTTACAAAGTTCTTTGGGATTGTGTTGGGTCAGACCTTCATCATGTTTATCTTGAACCATTTCAAAATGGCTCACTAGGTACATAAATAAATAAAGGCAATATAAAGTTCATACCTAAATCTGGTGACCCAGATGATATCTGCAACTGGGACCCAATTACCTTTCTCAAAGTATCTTATAAAATAATTTCCAAAGCCCTTGCTCTTAAAATTTGCCATCTTCTTACTTAGATTGTGCGACCTAAGAAAACTGGCTTTATATAGTCCAGATTTATTTTGGATAACATCATAGCTATTTAGGAGGGCATAGAATGGGCCCACCATTCTAATCATAATGCTATTTCCCTTAGAAATTAATTTTGTTAAAGCTTATGACCACATTGAGTGACCTTTTATTCTAGCCATGTCAAAAGATCTTGGTTAATGGCCATTTTGCTGATGATTGCTTCCTCACCCTCATTGAGGATAGAGATAATATCCAAAATGCTCTACAATGCTTGGAAATTTTTTGTTTAGCTTCCAACTCAGCCATTTAATGGCACAAAACCCTATGTTATCACCAGCCATTCCTTCCAGCTCCTCACTGGATTCTTTAGTATGACTAGATATAGATTCGACATAGCCAGGTTTTCCATTTTCTGGGAATCCCCTTTGCTTTCCATGGGTCATCCACACAACTTCAGGATGTGCTTTCAAAACTTGAGACCAAATTGGCCTATTGGTTGGCCAAGCCCTCTCCCTTACCGAGAAATTTTAAATATGTTCCAAAGATCTTGTAGCCACACATGTTTATTACTCCTCTTGTTGGTCACCTTCCAAATTTGTTTATAATAAGCTTGAGAAGTTACTGCGTGACTTTTTATGGGCTTCAAATACATAGAGACATGGTTTCCATAGAGTGGCTTGGGATTATTGTTGTCTTCCCAAACACTCTAGTAGCCTTGGCTTCATTTCCACCCAAAAACAAGGTCAAGCCTTGTGTGTCAAATGGGTTGTTCACTACATCTCAGAAAATGAAGCTTGGAAAGTTCTTCTTAGTCACTGCATTTCCTTTGGGCTTTTTTTGCACCGCACAGCTTGGAAAGAGATTGGTTTCCACATCATTCTCATTATGCGAGAACTAGTGAAAATCTAGGGCTCATTTATGACAAAAAGCATTTGGCGTGTTTGGGAAGCTACAAAACCATGGCTATGATGGCACGGAGTTGGCTTTGAGATGGGTTATCTTTCAACTAGATGGAAGGCATATTGCTTGCTCGAGTCCCGGGTTTACATACTCTGTGCTTTCATAATCATGACATTCATACCCCAAAAGACCTCTTTTGCAAATCTACAATGTCTCTCCATAGTTGGGAGGATGTGCACCCGTTCAATTTCATCTTACATGTCAAGGTTGTGAGACTTTTGAATTACTTGTCTCCATCTTGCTAGTGGAATTATTGCATAAGATTGACATTACTAGTATTCAGCCTTGGTGGAAGGATTGACGTTGGTATTCTCAGATGACTTTCTAGAGATACATACCTCATTTGGCTTTCTCCCTATTTGTTAATGGTCAAGGTTTTAAACTAGCGATGACATTTATAGTCCTCACATTCTACCTAGAGGTTGCGATTTCTTACTATCTGGTCTGCTGTCACAGAACCCAAAATAACACATTTTGCTTAGTGTATTCTTTTCCAAGGCTTGCTGCTAGGATCTCCTCTTCACTATTTGGGCTTCCCAAATCCCCGTTGTCCTTTTTGTGGTCACTCTCAGTCTTTTCTTCATGTGTTTTGGTTTTGTAGAAGAGCTCATAATTACTGGGTTTGAATCCATGATTTCTTTTCTCCTTTCTATCTAGAGTTGTTTTCATGACATATGGTTCTCCTAGGAGATAACCCTAGACTTCCTTTCCCTTTTCTACAACTTTGGCATACTTTTAGAATGAAAATACTATTTGCTATATGGAAAGATAGAAATGTGGCAGTTTTTTTACGCGCCACAATTGATACCAATGTATCTATTTTTGCTAAAGCTTGCATATGTAATAATGTCATGTTACAAATACAAGTTCAAGTTGACAAGGTGGCCCATTTGCAAGAGTTATTACAACATTGTGAAAATGCACCCTGTATGGTAGCCAGAGTACCTCCAAATGCTTTTGGTTCTGGTGGCTGATCTCCTTCCCTTGGCCGCCGTCAAGGTTGGAGTTCTTCTCACTGGCGTACATAAAGTTCTCGTTCCCAGATTCCTTGATGACACTCACCTCACCTCCAGATGTTGCCTCACAACTCGACTGGTCCTCCACACCATCATGGGTCCCCCTCTGGGTGGCCTCCAACAACTGGTGCTACTTCGACACCCTTGGGTTGGCCCTTTGTGGGTGGTGCTTCAGGTTGGCCCAATGGAGACTCAAGATGACCTTCCACTAGCAATTTCTCTAAGGCGAGAAAAGACAGAGGTTGAGGAGGAGAATGCTGACGGTTGGACACTTTCTGACCCTGAACCACACCAGGAGCTGAGATGGGGAAAGAAGGATGAACCAAACTCTCCTCCTCCCGCTATGGCTACAACTGCATGAGGGTGCTTTTTTTCTGGGTTATGCCCATTTGCTTTTATATTGTTTCTGCTATAGGACTTGGCCCTTATGTTTTTAAGAATTCTAGTTTATGGACATATGCCCATGTGACTCTCAAAGAGTAACTTCTTCCTCCTAATTATTTTTTGATTACTTTGTACTTATGCTTATTTTAAATTAATATATTTGATTAGACTATTTCATTCCAAAATAAAATAAAATTTCAGAGACATTATATATTCTTTCATTAATGGTAATGATGTGACATTTAATTTGTGAGTGGGTTCCATATATTGTTTTGGACTTTATATAGATGTAAGATAGGCAAAAAGTAAATGACCTTTTTAACATGAAAAGAAAGGCAATTTCTGGTGAGAATGTGTCCACTTGTCATCGTTATAGAATGGCGGTTTAGTTTCCCGAGTACATGAATCTTTTTAACGGATATACTTATTTGACAGAAGAACTTCCAGAATCATGATTGAATGAGACAAACTAAATAAATAAATAATAACAAAACCATATTGAAATATTTGAGGGCCTGCTGACCAGAAATATTTAACATAGATCAATATTTAACAGAGCTCAGTCAATGGAAGACAAAGCGGCAGGTAAAAGAGGTTGTTATTTTTTTTGTTTTTTATTTTTTATTTTGAACAAGTAATCAGACGAGGAGAGCTCAGATAAACAAAACAGAACAGAGCCTTGAGAATTGGTGCAGAGGAAAATAATTGTGATGGGAAATTCAGCATCAGGGCGGAGATCTGATGAGGAAGAGAAAGACGAGAGCCGCATCAGCCGGCGCAGCCGTCTCAAGAAGAAAATTTTTAATCGTAGGTCAAGCCATAGCAGTAGTAGTAGAAGTAATAATGGTGAGAAGAAATTCTTTACTGCCGATGATTTTTACGGAATTGTGCGTTTCCAACTTGTGCAGGTAAAGGAGTGTGTGAATGTTGTTTTTGATCATGCTTGCTTGCGTGCTTTACTTTTATTAAGTTTATGAAATTCATTCATGCAGGCGGATATGCAGTTCAGGGACAAATGGTTTGCTTGCTTTTCCCTTGGGCAGCAAACTTTTAGATCTGCCACTTCGGATCAGTTGAGTGCATTCGAGCTTGGAATAGTTTGGTGATAACTTTACATTATGTGGACTTTCTTTTCTAATTTCATATTGGTGCTTGGTTAGGATAATTTGAATTCAGAACAAGTGCATTTTTTGTTGCCCTGAGTAGACTTGTTGCTAACAAGAGAAAAACTGTGTAAGAGTTGAAGGCTTTTTATAATTAGATTTTTAATTTTTGTGGGATTTCATCGATGTTGATCCATACATGGATTGGCGATGGCATACAATAGTCATCAACATACACATTTTAACGAATAAATTAACACTATACTCTACTATCAATTAATTAACTTTGAAATTGACAAAAAAAGAGAGCAAACAACGGAATAGTTGAATACACGAGGATTTTATGCTGGAGAACCTGAACTCTTGGAAAGAAAAAAAAAAACTCCCGCAAAGGTGACAAAGCAACTCGTTGTCACTATCTTCAATGACAAACACAATCTAAGGCCTCTTAGGCACATCACCAGTCTGAAACAAACTAATTTCAGTGCCTAAGATCACATGCAACCCTTTTAAATAATCTTTAGCTCCGATTTTTGACTACTACAATTGACTTTGAACCCTTTCGATTTCTCGTGGAATTCATCTCTAATACCTTCTATCCCATCTCTTGGACATTTACGACGACTTAATAGCTTTCTTCAAGCAATTTACTGCTTCCTCTACATAGCTTGTTTTCATGAAATCTATAATCGAAACCTCTTCTTACTGATTTAGAATTTGTCGCGTGCTCTGCCTTTTGTACTTTTCTTGTGCCATGAGACTGTTTTAGCATACCGATCTTCTGAATCTGAATTGTCTTTATGTCACTGCCATAATAATGCTTACGACACAAATCTAGCCATTTTTTCTTCCTTTCTCTGGGTTGTGTTCTAGAGTTTTACCACCCTTGCAAAACATTTCTTGAGATTTAGAATGTCTCATGAATGTAGGATTTGACCCCTGCGTTGTACATTAGACTGCCGAAAATTCTGCTCCACATCTGGGTCATTATATTCAATGTGATCATTGTTCTAGAGTGATTGAAAACATCCAGTGACTGCAAGGTACTGTCAACCCTATGCTGCTGTAGCTTATATGGATGCCTACCTACAAAGCTGGAAGTGTAAGTTTTCTCAATCGCAAATAGCGTCTCTTCACCAGAACCATCTAGAGAGTATAAGGTTACTTTATCCCATGCTGGTGTAATCCATCCAGCCACTCTTCCCAGAGAACTAACAATATAAGTTTCTGCGTTTGGATAAAATATCCGTTTCCTAGAACCACGTGTCCTGTTCAGTATTTCATCATTCTCTGGTAGCCGCAAATCATTAAACCTCTGCTTACTAGCACTACTCTGTTATCTTTAGAAAATATTTTCTTGGTTTCATGTCGTGCTTCCTTGTATGAATGGCATTCATTTACTTTTTCCCTCTTTCAATAGTTTCCTTACATTGAAGCCGTGCATGTCCAGGTGATGGACAATCTCTTGCCTGATATGTTTTGAGGAATGATGGATATTTCTATATCTGAATTTGAGTCCATATAATAATTTATCATGTAATATGATATCTGATGTCTGAAAGGAAGCAAAGTATGGAATCATGCTTCCAAATGCTAAATCTAACATGAGAGATAATGCGAAAAATTCTTACAAACCCTTTAAATGTTATAGATTAGTTAAACACATACAAATTTCAGATTTGAACAAATAAACACATAACACTAGATTTACATGGGAAAACTATTTCGGGAAAACACGCACACTCCAGAACATAGACGATACAAGTACAGAATCTATGCTCTTCTAGGAGTAGCTACAACAACAGATAATTGTGAAGCAATTCTAACAGCATAACAATGTCTTAGAAAATAATCAACCTATCTCATAAAATCAACTAAGGCATCAACATATATATAGAGCTCAACACAGAGGTAGGTGCCTATGGTTTCCAAAACAGTCTTCAACACCTAAGAGGCAAGTGGTGTCAAAAACTACGACTTGCAATCTCATGACATGTTGCACATAGCAACTTACAAAGCAACTACGATCAACTAAGTATGCACCCTTGTTGAGTTCTTAACTTGAATACCTGTTGAAACATGTGTTGGTCTCACAAAGTGTGGGCTCTGATAGTTGAGACCAACCTTTAGAGAGGGGTGGTTCCCTTGGAGCTTCACCCAAAACTAAACTACTAGCTTGTTGAAGAATGGGGAAAGAGATAGCTTGAAATGAACTTTTGACTACTACGATGATGCACCTAATGAGATTTCAAAACCTATACTGCTGTTTTGAACACAGAACATTACATACACAACTCAAAATTTTAGGTGTACTTTGCAAGAGTATTTCATAACCAGGTTGATCTGGGTTCCTCTTACATTTGGGAAAAAGTATATTTTCAGATCAGAAATAAAATTTAGAATTTTCAGCTTCATACATTTTTGAGTTTTGTCAATTTTCTGAGTTGAAATAGGCTGAAGGGCCCTCCCTGAAAACCTAGGTTGAAGAAGGGGACATTGCAATTACCACTATTAGTTATAGAAGAAAACTAGAAAGAAAGAAAATAGAAGGACGCCCAAAAATGACCAAAAACAGATCAATGGGACTGGAATGTACAACAGATAAAACAGCAAAGGAGTAGTGCAAAAAAAAAAGGCCCTAGTGTTAAATCATACACACGGGGGTAACCTAAAAGACGTGCATATCCTCACTTAAGACAATAATAATAAGACAAAAGGAGGAATAACCATTAGGGTAATTAATAGAAGAAGATAATTTAGGCTTGGAACCAAAATTCTCAAGTGTTAGTGTTCTAAGATACATAGGTGGAGCCAACAAAAATATCATCAATCATTGTGAGAGTACTAATGCAGTGTCTAAGAATGTTCGTTGGGGAGAGTCCAAAGTTAGGGGAGGCAGTTTGGACAAGCATAGGAGGTAGTTGATGCTGCTTTGACCCCCCTCAACATTCAATGTTGAAGAATTGTTACTAGTGGGGAAAAAAGAGTAATGGGTGGCTGTTGCTGAGAGATGCATCAATGAAGATCTTATGCTGTGCTCAAAGACTTATTTTGGACATTTTCATGAACTAATTTTGTCCATCTCTCATCCAAGCTCTCATCTTCGTCTCACTGGATGCATTGGAAAACTCCTTTCCTTGGCCCTGCAATGACATTGACTAGAATAATAATTTATAAACATGCCATTTATGACAATGGCAGATAAAGCTTTGGATATGTCCACAAAAGATGGCATTAACAAGGATTTATCTTGAGATATGACTCAAATGAAAATTTCATATGAGTACAACAACATGAATGTCAAATTTCATTCTTATAGAATTAAATACTACCAGATCATCACATTTTGTTAAATAATTAACAAACAACTTCTTTTGACAATATATCTGCTGCTGTTATCTCCCCTCTATAGATCTGCAAATTAAGTATTCTACTTCGTGTTTAGCATATTAGGGAATTCAAGAAGATTAACTGATTCTGAAAGGGTAATTGACAACAGTTGTGGCCTAAGAACCATATTGACGAGTAAAGCTCCAGTGGAAGGGTTGATATCACAGGATATCTTTAGTGAACATGTGGCAATATGCAGACCCAAGGAAGCATCAAAGAAATCCTGTGGAAGCTGACTAATTTTTCTTATAATCCTAATGAGATTCTTCCTTTCAAAGCATAAATATGTCACTTCTGAGTTGAGGTAAATTAAGTAGATAAGATAAGATAAGATAAAATTATTAATGTCCAACAAATGACCACAAAGAAGGTCAAAGAGACTGCAGAAGGAATAAGCAGTTCTTGACACCTTTCACACAGTATCAATTACAAGGGACTCAAGAATTTGAAATTAGTAGTGCAGCGACTGCTCCTATTGGCATCAAGAAAAGGCAGCATGAAATGATACGTATTCTTCTCAATTTTTGTGTTGCCTAGTTGGTTACACAACATTCATGTCTTTTGCTCAGTTTTCTCAAACTTCAACTGATGTCAAATTCTAACTGTTTTTAATCTCTTAAGTGGTAACTCCACAGCAATATCTGTGGCTGATCTGTAGTGTTCCTTTCTTAAGCATCTTTATTGCTTTTGTTCCCATGCTTGGACACCCGAGGTATGAGTTTAGTTTAGTTGCAAATCTCTGACATTTAAACATGAATTCCTAAGATTGGGTCCCTTGATGCTCTAACTAGAACGAAGTATCATGGGTACTCATCTAACCTTGAGAAAGAGGACATGCGCAAGTTTTTTTATATGCATCCTCAATGTTTTAAAGAACAAGGCATATGCAATTAAGCTCTCTTAATACTACTCTCAAACAAAGGGCACATAATTTATGATGTCCTTGGGTCTTGATTCAGTCTCTAGCTTTTCTCATTTCATAGTATTTTAAATTATTTCCTAAGGAATGTCTACTGTTATTATTGGTATTTGAAGCTTTATAGATTGATCATTGACACCTTTTACTTCTTGTTGTGCATGCTGTGGGAATACCTATCATACAGCACAGAGAAGCCTGTTTGGAAGTCTGTGAGTAGAACTATACCTGTTCTCGTAGTCCATTAGTTCAAGAACTCTTTTAAATGGATCAGTTGCAATAACAGCATGGCTCTTTTTAAGCTTACACTTCTTTCAATTTATATTATTATTGACTAGATATACCAAACTTATATATTAGTTTCTGATGTTCCAATAATTAAATTAGTTCTATGTTAGTTTCCTTATTGAATTTAAGGACTTGATTGACATTAAACACATGTGGATGTTAAACATATCTTCAGTTCCTCTCTTATGAACCTAAAAACTTATAGAAGATCTATCGTGTGCATGAGTGTGGCTGTGGCAAATTCATCAAATCTGAGGTTTTGCATTCTCAAATATACATATGAATGTGTGTATGCATACATCTTTTCATCAAATTTAGATGATGTGCGAGTGCAAGTGTAGAAGATTCATTAAATTTGAGGATTCAGAGACATAACTCATGTATTTTCATATATGTATAGTTTGACTAGAAAAATCATATGTTTGCAAACACGAATCATCCAATGTTTCCAATGATGAATAATGAGATATTGATTACTTGAGTTTTGATTCATCAGAAGTAAGTTCATATCTCATATAGTTATATTCTTACATCACAACCATAATTATATATTCAGTTAATACAAATATGTTGAAATTATTTAAGTTAAAATAAATTGAAAAGTTGAGAAATGAAACAAGTTGAGTATTCCTTATCATAGTCTCTAAGATCATGTACATCATCTGTGCAACATCTTGTAACACAAGTCTATCTTGTAAGATAAGTCCATCTTGATGATATCAACCATGACCAAAAGCATTTGCGTAAGAAGAAGTAGAGCCATATGCAAAAGGTGTCGAGGCCATAACTGAATTTTCATCTTCCATAAAGTTCTTTTTGAGCAAGGATGATCTTAGTAACAATCCAGCTCTGAGTAAGGCATTACCTTCTGTTGGTGTAAGTATTTCAGTTAACCTAGGATAGCTTTCATCCCAAGATTAATGTTGCACATAGTTATTAAGTTTACATAGAATAATAATATTTAATTATTCTCCTCTAGGTAGCTAGTAATGACATGTATTCTCCTTGACTTGAGGTAATCAAGTGCCACCACTGCCTCATCAATCCTTGATTGATGTTAGTTAGATACCACCCCTATTTCGATTAGACTAACTCACCTCTTCATTGGGAGTGATTGAAAGGTAATAACAACTCATCTCCTTGATTCTTTTATTTAAAAGGCCTATATATTTGTATCTTACTCTTTGTAATTTGCTCCATTATGTTGAATATAGATTATTTCTATTGTTTCATTTGTATTTTTAATTAGCTCATAGGCATAAGGTCTTTATCAGATTTCTCATTTATGCAACATTCTAATATGGTGTGGAGCCATGACGTCATAGGGTTAGTCCATTTTTAGGTTTTGGAAGCATGTAGATCTAAATTTGTGGCATATCTAGTGAGTGGTGGATATATTCTGGGCTCAGAATTGTTTCTATAATAGTCAAATTAGCTAAGATCAGTTGTTGATTTGTAAGCATCTAACAATTGGAATCTTAATAGTAGTTTGGTTTACTTTTTCTATAGGATTCTTTTGGAGCCTTTTGGGCTATTTTTGACATTATAATTGTCCTTAAGTGGTCGAAGAAACACATTTTGATGATAAATTTGAGTATCTTTGTTACAAGGGGAAATAAATGCCTATCACTTGTAGGTACTAGTTTCCAGGTGGATCAAGATTTTGTACAAATTTCATAAAATCTTTGGCAGCAATTATGGATATTGTTGCAAATATTGATTAATATTTGAATATTTGTAAAATTCTGGGATGCGTTCAAGGTTCTTATAGAAGGTCAAGATTTCTATTAAGTACCAAGCAGGAACATTGGTACCTTGCCATTAACATAACATTGATTTTATGTTAGATAGTAAAATGTACATATTTGAGCTCCCAATGTAGCAACAATTTTACTTTACTATGGTACTTGTATGAATGGTGCCCATGTAAGCATTTGAGGCACTCAATTATTTTTTGGAATGCATGTCACTACCATGTACAATATGGTCTTCAAAATATTGAGTCCCTTTAGGCATTATAAGTGGTGTCTTGTTTATGAAGCTATAACTTTTATAAAAGGTAAGTGGCGTCTATTTAGGATCCTCCTTAATATTTGGTAAGTCATTTTCATGTATTATAAAATGGACCCACTATTTATAGAATTTCTAGAATATTCTTTTTATATGTTCGAATATTTTTAGAGAATATTCTTTATGGTTTTTCTGTTCCCTACATGCCACTTTCATGGGAATGAGCATATCTTTTGTCCGAGGTATTCGTTTTTTCATGTTTTTACAGGTATTGGAAAATTGCTTTTGCAATCTTTTGTATGGAATAATTTGTTTCTATTTTTTGTGTCCTTTGTGCATGTTTTGAAAATAGATTCATTGGCACATCTATGTGCACCTCTAAAAAGACTTGTATTTGCACTCTAAGTCACAAGGTTCAAATTCAAATTCAAGTTCGGAAACCATAAAATTCGGATGAAGTTCAGCAAGGGTTAAATTTGGAAAAAAACTTCAGATTAAATTCACGTTATATAATTTTATTTATGTTTAAATATAAATAATTTATCCAATAAATTATCAAGATAGTTTAACATTGCCAAATAGATTTGAAATCATTCTAGAAAGATGACATATTTATAAAATATAAACTATTATAAACATGTTAAATTACGATTGCAAAGATGTTTTTTTGTCAAAAAGGTACAATCAAAAGTCAATACTTCAGAACATAAAAAAAGCTCTAAGTCATTAAGAGCACTTGGCTCAAATGGTGTAGCATCATCTGTTTACTGCCTAGCAAATAGGACTCCGGAAGGCGCTGGTGTCGAGGTGACTATCTCAGGGTCATCCTCCGCCATCTGATTACTATCTCCCTCGTCAAGGTCACTAGAACTCTCCGAGGTCTCCTAACAGCCACTATCCATGTCATCTGACTCTGATCCTGAGACAACTTGTTGATGCCTTTTCTGTCCTACAATGGCCTTCTATCCTGTTAGCGTATCCAAGTGCCTCCAACACATGACCGACAACTCGTCAGGTGCCAAGGGACCAAGTCTCACCTCCAGTTTGTCAGCTGAAATCTGTGTATGCGTAGCATCCAAGAATAAACCAATGGTGTAGTGCATCATATAGAATGTCTTATGCTGCAACGTCATAAACTCATACATACGCTTTGCTAATAATGTAGCCCAGTCATATACCATACCATTGATCAAATCGTTCATCAACACTATCTGTGGGAGGGCTATGTCTGAAACACGATTGGACCTTGTAAGTCTTCTTTTCACAATATCCATAATGCAACGCCATGGTCCTTCCCGAATGGACTTCATCATTCCCCTACCCTTTGATGCCCTTGCCACAGAATCCAACTCTACAGCTGTCAAGTCTCTGCATACCAGCTTAATCCAAAACTCTTTCGCCTCCCGCGTCATCTTTCGTGCCTTCAAATCAATTTTCTTCCCATGGCGTTCTGGAATGCCAAACACAAGTGAACTCGCTTGCTGTGAATACAACCTGTGAATCTCACCCGAGGTACGGAATTGTGCTGGTTTTTGAATGTCTATTGAAGGTCTCAATCATAGCTCGGAGAGCACCTTCGTAATCCTTGATACAGAACACTGACATTTGTATCACCTAGTGCATTTGTGCAATCCTAAAGCTGTTCTTTATCAACTCGTTTTCTGGCGCATCTTGCCACCACTTCCAACATTCTAACCCATTCAAACCCTCGAATGCTATTGTTTGTGGTGTGACTAAATCTCTGGATGAAACAACAGGTGCCATTTGCACTTTAGGCCGTACCTTTTGCTTGCCATTGGTAGAAGTAGTATCCATTCCTCCTGCAACTTTGATTCTGGATGGCAATATTTGAGCATTCCTATCCATATAGCCGCTTGAACTTGCTTGCGTTTGCAACTTTGCCTTCCAACTCCGCTTGCCAGCCAAATCCATCAATAATCGTTTCTACTTTGCTGGTATGTGTAAAGAAAGAGAAAAAACGGTTAGGTCTTGTTTGCAATTCTCACCGTACGACGTTGGTGTCCACAACAGCCGGGCTGTCTTTCTTCCTTCACCCACTCTTTGCCGCATCTCCTTCCCCTTGCTACGATTTTTTTTTGTTTTCTTTTATTTTTTGCTTTCTTTTTGCCTCCACGCCAACTTTATGAAGAACGGTGGACCTTTCAGCACACGGTGGTTCCACCATTCAGTGACCACCAACAGTTTCCCTCTTCTTTTTTAATTTTTTTTTAATTCAATTTTAGTTTATGCGTAAGTCTACATTATCATGTCTACGACGGTTGTCTTTGTCATGCTGATCCTCTTGCCTTTCATGGTAGATTTTCAACTTTGAACCATTGACATGATTTGCTATTTCCTTTCCGTCCAAAGTCCCCAGTTTAATTGCTCCATTGTCGCCAACTTCTTGCACCTTATATGGCCCAAGCCACTTTACTTTAAATTTTCCCGGCTTGATTTCATTGTGTCCATTATATTTCAAAACTAATTGCTTAGGTGCAAATCTTGTTCTCTTAAGGTGCTTGTCATGCCACACCTTCCGTTGCTGTTGTGCAATTTCGGTCGCCCACTGTGCCGTGAGATGCCGTTCATCCAATTTGTTGAGATTATACAGTTTCTCCCTTAGACTCTCCATATCTCCCAACTTGTTCTCAATGGCAATCCTCAGATTGGGTACCATAAACTCGACTGGTACGACAACCTCCTGTCCGTACATCAACTGAAAGGGTGTGTGTCCCGTAGTGACCTTGTAAGTGGTATGATAAGCCCACAGTATGGATGGAAATATTTCTTCCCAATCCTCCCCGATTCCGCATGACTTATACATCAGGGACTTCAATATCTTGTTGGTGGCTTCAGCCTGGCCATTAGCTCTCGGGTAGTAAGGGCTTGAAAAAGAATGAAAAATCTTGAATTATGTAGTGAGCAGTTTTATCACATTGTTAACGAAATGTCCCCCTTGATCACTCGTAATCTGGATGGGTATA
This sequence comes from Chamaecyparis obtusa, assembly GCA_027943335.1. NCBI lineage: Eukaryota > Viridiplantae > Streptophyta > Pinopsida > Cupressales > Cupressaceae > Chamaecyparis > Chamaecyparis obtusa. The sequence continues at coordinate 272,983 of BSBK01006829.1, read as the reverse complement.
CTGTATCGTGTGATTATTTGTTCATATATAAATCTCGCTGTACTTAAGGGTGAGATATTCGGAAGGGCTCGTGCCTCAACCCACTTCGTAAGGTATTCCATCGCTATGATGATGTACCTACACCGTCGTGCTCTGCTTTCCTTGAGCAGCCCCACAAAATCTAGTCCCCATCTTTTAAACAACTCTTGTGCTTTGGAGGGGTTCAGAGGCATGAAGTCTCTCTTGAGGGGCTTCCTTTCTCTTTGGCATGTATCACAGCTCACCACTGATTCCCTCGCATTTTTGTAAACTGTTGGCCACCATAATCTTGCTAGAAACACTTTTCGTGCCATTGTATCTGGTCCCATGTGTCCTCTCGTAGGACCCTCATGTGCTTCCCTCAGTACACTCGAGACTTCTTCCTCCATAACACATCGACAAAGGACTTGGTCAAGCCCCATCTTGTATAACAATCCATTAATCAGATGAAACATTCCGCTCCTCAACACCAACTTCCTTCTCTCACTTGCTTACATCTCTCGAGGGAACTGCCTTGTTGAGAGGTACTGACAGTCCCAACCGGTGCTGAGAGGGGAGGGGTGAATCAACACCTCCAAAAACTTTTTCTCTTTAAATCCGGTGAAGTAAACTTACAGCTGAAAGGCAAACAGATTTTGGCATATAATAACAGTAAGCAAACAATCACACAATGACACCAGATTTATCACGTGGAAACCCGGTTAGGGTGAAAACCATGGTGTGAGTAGACCTCACAAATTCTGTACTCTTTTGGAGTACGCCCTGTTAGGAGCCTTCTTGGTTAAGAGATTACAACACACTGTTAGGTGCGACTTGGTTAAGGGATTTGTTACAATAAGGCCGATTAGTGCCTGTCTGGTTAAAGGACTTAGAACACCTCACAGGATGTCACCCGGTTAGGGGATTTGATACAAGGGACCTGTTAGAGTCCACCCAAATACTGGGATTTAACTATTGTAATTGCTAGAGAACAATAGAGGGATTGACCTTTTACAGATGGCTACACATAGCCTGATAAGATCTCTTTTAGTGCTCAACTGAGAAGCATCACTGGTCGTTGCAGGTGTGTTCTCCTCTGCTATTGTGCTTCTCTGCACACTCTTCTTTCTCACTTCTTCTTTCTTTTTTTCACCCCTGGCTTCTTCAGCATACAGGTTCACTCTTTTACTTGGTAGAATGAAGGCAACTTTTATTCGCCTTAGGTAGAAGAATATATAGAGCCCTAGCCCTAAATGCGATCCTCATGCATGACCTAATTACAGATCCTTATCGGATTCATCACTCAGTGGAGTACCAGTTCACTGAGGAAACATCCGATGCATGCCCTTTCTTTTATCTGTTTTATAAAGAAAGCAATAGTTGCGTGTCAAGCAACTTTCCTTTATGAAAGATAACGCTTTGTTTTAAAGCCATTGATTCCGGCTTTAAGACCTCCAGACGCGCCTCAAACCGATCACCAGTTTAACTCAAAGACTTCTGGATTTTGTGCAGAAAATCCCGGTCAAAGAGTTGGTAGGAACAAATAGTTTGACTATGACTTCCTCGGTTCATATCGGAGTCATTAATATATCAGTTGAGATCCTCATGCTATGAACAGGTAAGAGTCTTTGACCTGTTGCTGTCCCTTGGTTTACCGGTTGCACCTTGGTTGTATTGTTGACACCGGTTTGCTGTTGCTTTCTCTGTACTTGACTACACCAGTTGTTCCTTTGCTTGACTATATACATTACCCGGTTGCTGATGAGTTGTATAGTGACCGGTGGTATTTGCTTACAGTCACATTCACATCTGTCTTGTATGTTGGCACCATCTGCCAAACCATCCTCCTTTCGTACAGATCTCCTTGGATCTTTAGACTTTATAGAGATGACAAGTCTCTATACTCTTTTGCCAATCAATGACAATACTTGTACCGGTAGAGGCTTACCAGTTATCATCACTTAGTGCCAACAGGTACTCCCTGATACTTGTATACCGGGATGGTAGCACTGCAATTCTAAATAGGTGTGCATTTGAGAAGTCATCATTGAGACCTTCGGGTGGTTCTCCGGATTTGATTCTTGACAAGTGATCGCACTTACATGGCTCTTCCCGAGACGTACTATAATGTTGAATGTAAACTCTGGCAATAGGAGTAGCCATCTACTTACCTGCCCTTGAGTGATCGACTTATTAACCAGGTACATCAGAGCCTGGTGATCCACATAGAAAATTAATGGGGTCGCCAATAAAAAATGTCAGAACTTTTGCACGACATAGACAATCCCGAGGGCTTCCCTCTTTGTCGTGCTATAATTCTTCTCTGCCTTCAACAGGAGTTTGCTCGTAAAGTAAATAGGGTGATCCAACCCATGATCTCCTGTTTGTGCTAGGGTTGCTCCAATGGCAAAGTTTGATGCATCCACATGGACATGAAACTCCTCCTAGTTAGGGTATGCGAAGTTAGGTGCTCCCACTAGCCTTGACTTGAGCTCCTCGGATGCCTTCTCCTGCTCTGTTTCCCATGTGTAGGGCTCTCCCTTTTGGGTCAGTCTGTCGAGTGGGTAGGACACTTGGGCAAAGTTCTTAATGAATCTCTTATAGTACCCAATGTGCCCCAAGAATGATTTCACCCCGGTCACATTCATAGGGGTTCCATCTCCAGAATTACTTGCATCTTGTCTGGATCCGTCTTCAATCCAACTTTGCATACGATGTGTCCCAATAGTTTCCCGGGCCAAAGTAACGAGAATCGGAATCGGCAAGGCCGAATCGAATCGTGAAATAGCCATGAATCGGAATCGAATTGGCCACAAATCAACAAATTTAAAAAACCCTTGAAATTTAGAGATTTTAACAATTTAAAACTTATTTCATGCAACCTTTATTGAATATAACTTAAACACACTATAATATCATCAAATAGAAGCTAACATACATAAGCAAGGAACATAAATGATAAATCTATCACATACGTGACACGTAAAATGTAAATTGTAGCTGAACTCTGAAGTAAATAGAAATCATAGAATCATAATGAGTCAAATCATAGAATGTATGTAAGATGAAGATCCATAAGACATCAAATCATAAATGTATGTAAGATGAAGATCCATGAAACGTATGTCTATCAGTATCTGTAAAGTGTAAACAAAATGAAAAAACAAGGCTCTAGCTCAAGCCTCATCATCATCCTCAAGCTCGACCGCCGCCTCAGCCTCAGCCTTTGAGTATCTTGTCTTCCTTCTACAAAGGCGTCTAAGGTAGGTCCTAGAAGACTGTTAAGCCATAGCCCCCGCATGTAAGATGGGCTCATGAACAACATCACTAGGGCCTGTGTCCGTGCGTGCGCGTGTGCGTCTGCCAGTGCCTGAACGTGCTCTAGCCGCCTCCTCTTCCATGGCCACAACCTTAGCCTCTCTATCTACCTAGTCAATCCACTCATGGTCTTCCTCAGTGAAGACCGTATCCACAGCCTCAGTGAGCCACTGTCATTCTGGATCAATCTCCTCCAGAATGATCGGAGAGGAGTCAGCGCCCAAAATTTGTCTAATCTTAAGACGGAGGTTGTAATGAACAAAGACAAGATCATTCAACCTCTGCACAGACAACTTATTTCTCCTCTTCGAGTGGATATGCTCGAACATGGACCAATTGCGCTCACATCCAAAAGCGCTGCTTGGCTGACTCAGAATACAGATGGCAATTTTCTGAAGTTTTGGGGTTGTGGGCCCAAACATTTGCCACCATCTATCTGAAATAAGGGAAAACAAAAACAATTAGTCTCATTTACAAAATTACAACTTTAAAATTACAAAATCAAAAATTAAAATGCACAACTTATAAGCCATAAACTTAAGATTCAAGAATATATTATTTTTACCTGGTTGTAGTGTTGTCCGAGTATCTATGGCCATCCTGCTAGAGAACATTGGCCCTTATTTATTATTGAATTTGTCTAGCTCAATGGTTGTAGCTAAACTATCCTCATCACTACTCAACCTCTGGATCATTGTATATAGGCCGGTGAGAACCTCCTCATCTGCCTTGAAGTCAGGACGGAAACGAAATGCTGGATTTAGATAATAAGCTGCAGCATGGATGGGTCGGTGGAGCTGATTCTGCCATCTCCTATCAATGATCTCCCAAATAGGGGCATACTTCTCCTGCACTCCTGCATACTGGGCTCTAATGGTCTCCTTGGCCCTATCCATGCCCTCATATATGTAGCCCATAGAGGGCTTCTCCCCATGAGCAATTTGTAGGAGAGATATGAGGGGCTCAGTGACCTACATATAATGTAAAAAAAACATTTGAGACAAAACTTAAATATAAAACTAAAAGTAAAACTAAATCATTAAAGTTTTAAACAATTAAATAATAAATATTAAATACTAAATATTAAATGTTAAATTGTAAGAAATTTACCTCAAGGATTTCTTTAGTCGGTTTTCAAAAACCATCCTCATCAAAGATGCAATTCGCCACATCTACCCTTGCAATGGTCGTAGCATAGGAGGATGTAGTCTACTCCCGCCCAACAAACATTCTCCTCAAATAGGCCCTTGATGTCAACAAGGACTGCAGTGTGATGAAATTCGAGGCAAACCTCGTGATGCCTGGATGAGCTAACTCCTTGCCTCCCGTGTACTCTCTCATTGTGCTAAGGACGAATGCATGATTATAGATAAACTTGCATATATTCTTGGCCCTTTCCACACATGATTTGATCTACTCAAGCTTGCCAATTTCCTCCAACATGAAGTCAAGGCAATGTGTCGCACAAGGAGACCAAAATATGGTGGGGTGCCTCTCCATCAAAAGTTTACCTACAACAATTTTAAATTAATTAGAAATTTAAACATGTTAGGAAACTTAGAATTAGAAAAGTTCAAATAAATTTATTTTTAAAACTTGAAAAGTTAAAAGTTTACCTGCAGCAACATAACTTGCTGCATTATCCGTCACCACTTGCACCACATTTTCTTCCCCCACCTCTGCTATGACTTCCTCAATAACCTCACATAAGTATTTGGCATTTTTTATATGAGCGGAAGCATCAATAGATTTGAGGAACATGGTATATCCTACAAAACAATGAATTATCATGGATCATCAACAAATTAGCAATCAACAAATCAAAATCTAAATTATTCAATCACGATTCACAATTCATAATGCATGTAGGAAAGTAGACTGTAGAATGATCAATCACCTCCACAGGAAACAAGAAAATTGAGGAGTGTTCTATTCCTCCTATCCGTCCAACCATCAGTCATGATGGTGTGACCCTTTTCGATCCACTCCTTTCGGTGGTCCTCAAGCTCAACCCTCATATCCTCAACCATTTCATCTAAGAGGTTTCCACTCAACTCAGTCTCAGTTGGGGCTTTAAAGCCCGAACCACAAATAGCAACCGCATCTACCATCTTTTGCCAATAAGGAGCCTTATCACAAATAGATTATGATTAGAAATTTAGATGACAAATCATAATGATATAATTAAAATTTAACTTTAAACTTAAAGAAAACCAATAAAAAAGAATCAATTACTTGGCTGCAATAAATGGAATGTTGCAAAAGTACCAAAATTTGCAAATTTCTTTTCTGCCAGCATCATGAATCTCCTTGTTCAAACCCATGCCCTCAAGCGTGGGCTGTGAGCTAGGAGTAGTGCGGGGCACAAAGTAACAATCCATTTTGTTCTTCCACACTCTAGGCTGCAATAGACTAGACTCAAAATGAGAATAAGAACGACTAGCACTAGCACTAGCATCAGCACTAGCATGAGCACTAGCACTAGGATAAAAAGGAGGCCTAGAAGAACCCTCTCCAACACAACCTACGGATGCGGACTTTGATGCAGATGCGGCTGTGGGAGCATAGGAGCCAATAGCCCTTATCCCTTCTAGTTGCCTTTTCTTATTTATTTTCTCTTGTTCAAATTTTTCTAATGCCACTAAACAAGTGCATTTTGCCTCAGCTGTTTGTTTAGTGCAAACTGTAATATCATGTCCAGGTATGGTAGCAATGTGGTATTTGAATCTATAAATGCCACCAGAATTTATACTTTTACAAAACATACATTTTGTTTGAAATTTTGTTCTTCTAGGAAAGTCTTTGGTATATTTCCAACACTCATCTTTTTTACCCATTGTGGAAAATGAAAATTAAGTTTGCTGCAATAAAAAAATTCAAGTAAAACCTCTATGTTTCAAAATTCAAACTAATAAGCAAAACAACAAAGCCTACTTTGCAATTTAGTAAAACTAAAAAACATTCAAGATTTGCAAATGAAAACTAAAAAAATTTAACAAAAAATGAACAATACACTAACATACAAAAAAAAATCAACACTTACCTCTTGCAAATGAGTTGAGGAGTGTTGCTATTGACTCCTTAATGCTCCCAATGCAATCTTATGGCCTCCCCAAATGGATTTTTGTTCTCTTTGGTGCTCTTCCTTCTTGCTGGTTGCAAACTTATGGTTTTGCTTTTCTCTTCTTCTCTCTCACTTTTCCTCTCTTCTACTCATGCTTAAGCAATTAGAAGACCCTTTAGGGTTAAAACAAAAATAAAAGGCCAAACGAAACCTAAAAAAAATATATTATTTTTTATGTTTTTTACTTTACAAATAGCCAAGACGCGCGGTTAATTCCACGTGCCGATTTAGGCAATTTTTTGGCATTGAATCACTGGTTTGGCGATTTGGGTGATTCATGCAAAAAAATCGGCCAATCCAATTCACCGAGTCATAAAAAAATCGTTTGCATTGAATCAAATTGCTGAACCGGCGATTCATGGGCGATTCTCGTTTCTATTTCCCCTGAGGCACCATAAATCTGCACTTTTTAGGATTGAGTGGCAATCTAGCCCGTTGGCACCTCTCCATACATTCTCGGAGGGCTACCATGCGCGTGTCTTCGACACTTAAAATGGACCAATCATCGAGGAAAGCTTTGAAGTTCCCAATAGACATCTTGTCGAAGATATGCAAGACGATCCTTTGGAACGTTGCCGGAGCATTACAGAGTCAGAAGGGCATTCAGTTGTATGCGTACAGTCCGTCTTCCACTACGAAAGTTGTCTTAAGTTTATCTTCTTTAGAGATGGATATCTGGTTGTAACCAAAAAATTCCATCCATAAATGAATAAATCTCATGTCCTGCAACTTCTTCTAGAATACTATCTGTAAAAGGTATTGGGAATGGATCCTTGATAGTGACCATTGATTGCATACAAACACTTGGAAGTCCACACATATTTTGATTTGATTTGCGTCCTTCAACGAAATCACGATTGGGGACATCCACTTGCTCGTCTGCACCCGAAATATGATGCCTGCATCAAGCATCCTTTCAATCACTTCATTTACCCGTGCTATGTAATTTTTATTCATATTGTATGGACGCTTCCGTATGTGTACGACTCCTTGTACTGACGGAATCTGATGGACACAGTTCTCGTGGCACCCCTTTTGAATCCTTGTAGGTCCAAGTGAATACGTCTTTGTATTCCATAAAAAAATTAAATGCGTCTTCCTTTAGAACAGGGTTCCAATCATCATCTACAAAAATATTCTTCGGATTGGCTTCGTCCCCCAAGTTCATAACCTTCATTGAAGACTCTTCATACTTTATTGATTTTTCCTTGTCAAATCGGTGTGCAGGGGTTTCCATTATCCGAACTTCTCTTTCTTTATATTCTTCGTACTGCGAAGGGAATGTAGACTTTTCCTCCCCTTCATCAACCTGTAACATGTTGCAGTCGAACGGTTCATAATCTTCCATTTGCCAATGGAAGAGTCCATTTAGTGAGTTTAGATCATCGTCAGAACATCCCTCTATTTCCAAATCTCCTTCCTTGTTTGGTTCCATCTGTCACTTCCCTTCGTCAGTTTCTTCCTCAGCTTTGGACTCAGACGATGACGCAATGTTCTCACTCACCATCTGTGTGCGTAGGTCTACTGTGAATTTTCAGCCACCTTTTTCCCTTGAGAAAGTGTTCCTCTTCCAGTCATGGTTTATCTTTGCCTGCACCAACCAACCTCTTCCAAGGATAGCATTGTACCCTTTTCTTTTTGGTGGTATCACCACAAAATCCAAGATGAAGGGTTGTGTTCCAATCATCACTTGCTGTGCCATTAGGGTCCCGATGGGTTTGATGCCATACTGATCGGCACCTACGAGTTGGAACGTTGGCGGCCACAACATAGGTCACCCCAATCTCCTCCATGTTTCCTCCAGAAGTACATTGACACCGAAACCTTTGTCCACAACAGTGTCTGTCAAGATGGTTCTCAAAATGCCCATTGCTACCACCGCTGGGTGTCTTCCAGTGTTTATTGCGAGTAACATGGGATCTTTCGTAGTTTCGAGAGGATTCTCCTTCTTGAGAGAGTTTTCACCTTCACCGTGGGTTCCTGCCCACTTGATGCTTTCGGGTATGGTGTCACATTTAATAGAGTTGTTGGTAATTGTGGCATAGTAACAAGGTCTTTCAACTTAATGGGGATTTCGGTTTTCAACACCTGTTGTACGATATTTTGTTCCACCTGACCCCTTAGTGAGGTGTTGGCGGTGTTGTTTGTCTCCCTTCTTTTCGCCATCATTTCTTTCTCAATATCTACCATCGCTTCCCGCATTCTCTTTTTCTCAGCTTTGGGGTTCAAGTAGGTAGCCTTCTTTGCCTGTGCTTGGGTGACGGTGAGGACCTCCTCCCTGTTATCTTCAATGTTCAAAAGATTTACTCCAGGCTTTGGACACTTGGCATCGTCGTGGTCTCCGAGACCACACCATCTGCATAGAAACTGCAATACTTCTCCCCTCCTGCAGTCTCTTGCAAAGTGACCCCATTGGTTACTGGTATGACATTGTATCATTGGCCGTCCACTTGCATCGTATTGGATACGGCTACAACCCCCGTTATTGTTATTGTTGTTTCCATTATTTCCACCTCTTCCTCCATACCGGTTATTCTTGAAACCGCTAGACGATGCCGTATTGGTGTTTGTGTTTGTCGCCCCCGCTGTTGAGGTAGAAGCTTCTTGTGTCATTAAGATTTGTTGAGGCCCTCTTGTTTTCATATTGTATGGACATTCCTTAGTGGAATGCCCGATAATTTGGCAGATGTTGCAAAATAGCTTTTTTGGATAGGAGCCCTTTGTGTGACCTTCCTTGTAGTCCGTACACCATAAGTCTCCTTTGTCATTTCGGGTGGGGTTGCTTTTCATGGTTTTGAACTCCATCATACGAAGTATATCCTTTTGGAGAGCTTGTATTTTCTTGCTCAACTCTTTATTGCTACTCTCTCCAGGAGAATCATCATCGTCATCTGATGATTTGCTCTTCTTTTTCTTTGTTGTTTTGCTTTCACTCTCCAGATCCATTGCTCTATTGTAAGCATTGTCATATGATGTTGGAGGTACTATCTTCATTTTTCTCCGAAGAGCAGGCTTCACGCCCTCGATGAACCATCTTTTCCTCAATCCATTTGCTAGTGGGCTCTCCATTTTTCCCACCAATTCTTTGAGTCGTCATCCGTATCCACAAATTGTTTCATCTTTTGCTTACTTTGTGTTATAGATCTTGGCCACTATTTCATTGTCATCTTTGAGTAGTCGGAATTTTATCTGAAACTCCTTTAGGTTCGCCCATTTGGCTACCTTTGTTTTATCGACATAAAAAAACCAGTCAATGGCTACTCCCCTCAAGGTTGTTGGAAATTGCTTTACCTAGTCATCTTGATCTATCACCCCATTGGCTGTCCAGATCGTCTCACACGTTTTGCAATGTCGCATGGGATCTTCTTTCCCGTCACCCGTGAACTTGGGTAGTTTTTGCTTCTGCCCCGCCATGGTGGCTAGTGTAGGCATTGGTTGTGTTGGTATGGTCGGTTGTGTTGGTACCGCAGAATGTGTTGACACCGTAGGTTGTATTGGTACCGTCAAACTCGATGTCCTGATACTCGAAGTGTTTTGTACTCCTTCGCTTGGCATCTCCGAACCAGTCGGAGTGTCTAAGCCTGGTAGGCTGCCTTGATCCCTATGCCCCTCTGTCACTTCAATACTCGTGGCGACACTAGTATCCTCTGCTTCTCTTACCCTTGGCTTCTTCTCTCTCCCTCCTTCGAGCCTCCCTTGCCTTCATTCGTGGAGTTAAGGTTAGATTTCCAAGTAAACTTATGGTTTCTTCAATGAAATCCTTACAATTTCGTTCTTCAACACTACCTACGGCCTCACCCTCGGCCTCTTCTGATTGTCTTTCGGTGATCCTCCAGAATCTTTGTCTTCTTTCTGCTTGTTGCTGCAATAGTACGGATTTCCTAGTAGCCTCTCACTCCTCTATCTCCTTTTTCGTGTTCTTATTCTTATTCAATTGGTTTGGCATAAATGTTTCACTTATTTATCCGCAAGAAAGTAACAACACATGATAAAATTTAAAGAACCCTTTTTATTTATTTAATTCTTTGTCCACACTTCATGTCACTTAGGACATACTCATAACAACGTGTTGTCTTTATTGATTCTCCCCTCCTAGGATTTATTTCATGTTCCCCTTACGATGGGATTCATCTCGTTCTTCTTCCTCCCTCCGGTGATAATAGTCACTCAGAATTTGTTCCCCTTACGACAGGATTTCTAGCTACAATGAATGAAATATCACTTGAATAAAACAAATTAGCTAGTGCATCATCCACCTATTGTTTCTTTGTTGGTTAAAGTTGGTCAATGTTCCACTCTCTTTTGATGCCCTTATGGCCTTGGGTTGACTAGAAGAGGAAGACATAATAGATGTGAATCTAGACACATCCTCTTCAATTCTTTGTTTCTTTTGCGCTTCATCTATCTTGCAATCAAAGAGGAATGTTCTTTCCCCAAAATAGCTCTAATCTCTGGTTTTACACCTGGACATGCAATAACACCACCATGCCCTTGTAATATCAAGCAAGTGGTCCATTACCCTTGTTAAACTTCCGGTAAAAATTTTTGGGAACTTGTTACAACTGATTTCAACACCATTATAGGTCACATATCTCCATTTCTTGAAAGTTAATTTGTTTGTAGCCAGTACAATTTGTATTATTGAAAAGAAAAATAATATTTAATATTTAAAACATCAACTAAATTTTATTTAAAAAATATCAAAACACAAAATATATAAATATTTTATTTTGAATTCTACAAAACAAAATGACTAAATAAGTTTAAAACTTTATTTTAAAGATTTTAATATATTAAAATAAAATAATATAATATTAAATAATTAAATAATATATTTGTTAAGTTTAAATTAAATATGTTAAATTTATTTTTTTCCTAAATATTTTTTTCATATTAAAGATTGTGCATAAAAAACACAACCAAACTATTAAGGAGAAAGATAAGCAGTCTTAGGACCACGAAGGATCTATCATAATTCTATTAATATGACTTTGCTATTGGCATAAAGCTTAGTTGTCATAATCGGCAAACATCATCAAACACACCGGTACTCATGATAGAACAACAATGGTGAACCGGTAGAATTACTAAGTAAACAGTGTCCCATAACCAGTCACGGTTATATCGGTTCAGTCTTGTCCAACCGGTCTTGGCAGACACCACAGGATGCATATGACTAACAGGTTGCACACCGGTTTGCACTCCATTGCAAATTTACCGGTTACTGCTTTATAATCCGATCCGGATTATGCAGAGCATTTTTTCAGATGAACTGGAGTTAGCTTTATTTTTTGCGAGCGTTTCAAGGTAAACTAAAGGTTTCTTTGCACACTTTTTGATCAAGAGTTCTGCATGTGATATTTTTGGGAGAGTTACAACTTGGCTGCACCGTTTGGTGTAATTTTAATAAGATAATTTCCTATAAATTCAGGTCATCATGCACTAGAAGATGTGTTGTTGAAAATCTAGAGTGAAGAGCAAGCAGAGCAGAAGAACAGAGTCTTATGAGAAGGGATACAGTCACAAAGAGTGAAAGAGAGAGAAAGATTCAACAACCAAGTAGAGGAAAGGGTGAACAGGTATGATCTGAATCGACAGATACAGTGTCAAAATAAGATCATTGCATTTCTTGTGTGAAACACATGTAAATCCCTTAATCAGGGTGAACCCTAACAGGTTCTATTGTATAAATTCTTTCATCGGGTATCATCTTTGCTGATGTTTTAAGTCTTCTGATAAGGCGACTCCTCACAGGGTCACGATCTTAACCGATCTTTTAAATCCCTTAACCGGGTAGCACTCTAACCTGTGATTTGTAAGCCTTTAACAGGGCAACTTTATTACTGCAGTAGTGGAGTTTCGTGGGTTTTGTCCCACCGTGGTTTTTTCCTTCTAACCGAGGGTTTCCACGTATAAATCTTGTGTTGACTTGTGCATTTGATTTCTGTTTATGATTGTCAAAGCATTCTTTTGTTTTCAGTATTAACATGAATATTAATTTAAGGAAAAGAATACAATAAATTGAATTTACTGATTTACCCCTCCTCTTAGTAATCGATTGGGATTAACATTTGCAGGGTCTAATGTAAAGAGCTGTAGAGTATTAATAAATTATACAAAAAAAGATGATCGTTTTAACAACCAAAAAAGAGCTATTAATCTACCATGAACTATTGTATGCTATTTGTTATATACTAAGATTTTGCTAATACCTAGTTTTCCAGGAAAAGACATGGGATTGACATTCAATGTTAAAGCTTCCCCTGGAGTAAGTTCACTATTACCATCACATTCATCTTCTGTGGCTAACTCCATAAGTTGGGAAAGACCCAAATTCTGGTCCCTAGCTACAATACCATTAATGATATTGCAAGCATTTTCAAATTTTTTCTTATGGGAGTCTGACAGGTATAGAAGAGGTTGAGTAGCTTGAAGAGGTGTTGAATTCCTTGATGTAGGAGAAAATATCAGAGAAGGGGCCAATGGACGAGTTGGATTTCAAGCACTAGATTTTTTTTATTATTATCCTCACCAGTATCAAGAATTGGCATTGTGCTAGTTTTAGGAAGGATAGTATCTTGCTCTATTGGGATTGAAGAAATTACAGAGTTTCCCTCTTTTGAAGGACCCTCACAATCCAATCCTTCTTGTCTTTTATGGGCCATTGATATCGTTTGGAACAAGTCAGATTTTGTAATGTCCCCAATTTTAGGCCCTTGGGATTAACTTATTTTAGTGACCCTCGTAAGCTAATCAGGTTGTCAGAGGGGGTCGTTTGGCAGAGCCAGTAGTTGGTTTCCACTCTGGAGATTCCAGTTGCCAGGATTGCTCTTCATTGGGGTTAGTTTGGCAGTCTTACTACTTATAGTAAGTGGTATTTTTGGTGTTAGTCTGGATTGCTATGTTTAGCAGAGCGCCTATGCAATGGTTTCAGTTGATGCAGGATTACTTATGCAAAATCTCCAATTTGAGGGACTTGCTATTTTTAGCAAGTCTAAATTAGTCTGGTTACTATTTCTAGCAGGGCAATGTTTGCTCTAGATGCTGTTGTCAGAGAAATTCAGTTGCACCACATTTTAATTGAAGTTATTAAATTAAGTTGTTTTAATTTAATAACCATGTTCTTTACATGTTTTAATTTACTAGTGTGTGGATGAAGCTTCTTTAATGAGAAGTGTATGGAAGAAGACTTCTCATTTGCATTATAAAACAAAGGGATTTCTCTACCCATTGACATTTTATGAAAATTGAAAGTGATGTCTTGAGAAGGATTTCAAAATTGTACGAGGAAGAGCTAGGGTTTGGTTCAGCCATTGGAGAAAACATCAAGCTTCTTTCAGGATTGCAGATTTATGCTCGATAACCAAAATGCCATTAATTGGTGAGTTTACAGAAATGTTCAGCTGAGAATACTGAGGGTGTACAACATTAATTAAAGAGCTGCGAGCTGTTACATGAGTTGCGGTTCTTATCTTGGCTGCGTCCCATTCCTTGGTGACCGTATTTGTGTTTTTGCTTACCGGTTACTGAGGGGGGAGGTGGGGGGGGGGGTGAATCAGTAAATGCTCCTAACTTAGTGTAATTCTCAACTTTTTGCTGTCCTTATGGAGAAATAGAATATAACAGTCATTCACAAGCATAAACAGAATCACACAGATTAACACAGGTATTTATACGTGGAAATCCTCGGTTAGAAGAAAAAAACCACGGTGAGACAAAGCTCACAACTTCACTAGTACCAAATGAAGGTGCCCTGTTAGGAGCTTACAAAGCACTGGTTAAGGTGCTACCCAATTAAGGGATTTTACAAAAGATCGGTTAAGATCTAAATCCTGTTAAGAGCTGCCTGGTTACAGGACTTTGAACATCAACAAAGATGTCACCCTGTTAGGGGATTTTTACAATGAACCGATTAGGTTCACCCTGATAGAGAGATTTCAATATGCTTTTAACACTTTATAAAAGCAGTGATCTATTATGACACTGATTGTCTGATTAGATTATACCTGTAGATCTCTTCCCCGGTTTGCCTGGCTGTTGATCTTTCTTTCTTACTTCACCTCTGTGCCTGTAGCACTCCTCAGAAGATATCTCTTCTCTGCTCTATGCAATCTCCAACTATCAACAACAACAACAACATATCTTGCATTCTATGCTCTATATTTATACAAGAGTGAACCTCTTGACTCATAGAACCGCTAGGGAGTAAACTTAACCATAAATTATGCAATGCATGAAAGCTGTGCGTTGTGATCTAGAGTTTACCTTGAGATCATCCGTAGAGTTAAAGCTAACTTTTGTTAAAAAAGCTAACTCCACTTCTGAGCGGTGGATGTCCCGTATAATCAGGCTTTTAACTCAAACTGTAACTCAAATTGATCCACAAAATCTGGATTGAATCTATCTTGCAGTTAGATCGGTATACCCTCATACCTGGTTTGTCCTTGTATGCTTCATAAGACCGGTATTGAGTATTTGGTTCAGTCTACCGGTGTATCTCTCAAAATAGTCAACTGGTGCATACACTCTGTTTTTCATCTACCGGTGTCTTCTAAGTAATGTGAGTGACCGGTGACCCTTTACCGGTGTGAATGGGGTTTGTGAAATACACTAATGACAACTCATATTGCTAACAATCTTCCCCTTTGTCATTGGTGGCAAAACTATACACAAACTTCACTCACGTACTAATCACAGTGCCTTTTATTGGTAGAACACTACTTCCCCTGACTGAGTGCTCCGGGTGAAAGTTCTGCACTATCCTGTACTTTGTTGCCTTTGCACTAATCCTGTCTGCTCATTCCTCTGTATCTCATTCCTCTGTATCTTCCATCTTCCCCTTTTTGCTTCCATAGGACAAAGGGTTAAGGTATTCTAATAAGATTACATTTGTAGCGTTGTGAAGATGTCCTTATAGATGTTCTTTGCAGAATGTAGGAATGGTGCCCATTGATCGGTTATATTTTCAATGTTCTTTTGGGCCACTTTTAGAGAAACAATAATGGTTTCCATATCTTCTACAGTTTTGTAGTCCGGTTCTTTGATCAGAGCATCTGTAGAAATAACTGTTTGATGCATGATATCCAGTGTTGGGGCCAGAAGCATTTGAAATCCTATGACATCTTGGATTCTCTTATTCTCTTTTTCAATTGTCTTTCTCAGGACTTGAGCAAGACTAGTCATTTCTCTGCTAAAGGTTGTCGCAGTTTTATTTTTGATGTCAAATTGTGTTGACAAAGCTCTTATGTCTTCTGAGGTCTTTGGAGCTTTTTTAGTTAAATCTTGCAAGAATATCTCAAAATTTGAAGTTCTGCTCATCAAACCTCCTGCAACTTTTGTCTGCTGTTGAAGAACTTTTAAGTTGTCTGTCAGAGTAGCCTTTATATCTGCAGCCTGTTTATTAAGAATCTCCACTCTCTTCTTCGCATAGTGGTCAATTGCCACTGTTTCTGGATCAGTTAGATCCTCACCGATTGTTTGAGCTAACACTTCCAGCTGGTCGATGACTGGTTCGTCTTCATCTATATCGGCATCTGGTACGAAGTTGTATAGGATATCTTTTACTTTGATCACAACCATATCCTGTTTTCTTTTAGTAAGCTCTTTCAGCTATTTTGTTGACATTTTGTTGATGTCAACTATTGTATCGGTTGTCTTACTTCTTTTTGCTTCAGATTCTTTAGAGGATGAGAGCTTTCTTTTAGAGGAGCTAGGAAGAGTTTCCTGTTCC
This sequence comes from Chamaecyparis obtusa, assembly GCA_027943335.1. Taxonomy (NCBI): domain Eukaryota; kingdom Viridiplantae; phylum Streptophyta; class Pinopsida; order Cupressales; family Cupressaceae; genus Chamaecyparis; species Chamaecyparis obtusa. The sequence continues at coordinate 256,814 of BSBK01006829.1, read as the reverse complement.
TTCTCTTTTCTCTGTTCTTGTGCCTTTGGAGCTTGCTCATGTTCTCTTTTATCCTGTTCGTCTGGCTTGTTTCCCTCTTCCGGCCTGTCTTCAGCCTTGTGTCCGAGCTTGTTGCAGGCATAACAGTATCCCTTGAAGCTTCCCTTGCTTCCATTGGACACAGATAAGGGGCTGGACCAACACTCATTGGTCTTGTGGGCATTTTTGCTACAGTTCTGACAGTAACTGCTGTTGGTTCTTACCGGTGCATTTCTGCAGTCATTAGTGTTATGACCCAGTTTTCCACAATGCTTACAAGAAGTGTTAAAGGTTTTCTTACCTTTTTGTGCTAGCGTTTTCCTCTTGTTCTTCTTGCTTGACTTTGCACCAGCTGACTCACCGTTCTCTTTGGTGACTGCACCGGTGAATCCAAGACTAGTGTGATTGTTGTGCTTTCTTTGAGCTTTGAGTTGCTCATCAAGTTTGACCGAGCTTTCATTGTATTTTCTCAGCATTTCATTCCTTTTTTCTAGGACTTTCTTTTGTTCCTTGAGTTGATATATCTCGATTGCCAACTTCTTGCATGCTTCATCCCTAACCTGCCATGCTTTGTGCATATTGGCATTTTCTTGGGTGACAATTAGCATGTCTTCTTGGAGTTGCATAATGAGGAGTTCATTTGCCCTTACAGCTTCCTCTGCCCAGTTCATTGCTTTTTCCGAGACTGTTGATGACTTGACTGCTGTGTTTCTTTCACTTTCAATTTTCCGTTTCTGCTCAATCAGTTTAGTCATCCTCAGAGCATTTACCTTTTGCTCCCTTTTGAGATCAGCAATCTGACCGGTTAGGATCTGATTCTTTTCCGTAAGCTCAGAGACTGCCTCCTCAACCTCATCAGATCCACTTTGCCTAGAGAGTTCATCGATGGTTTCATTGCTCTCATTTAGTTGCAGAGCCAGCTCCTTCCTTTTTGCAAGTGATTTCCTCAGTCTATTCTCTAGCGAGACAATGATGTCGTCGGCTTCCTCTAGCTATTTCTGATACTGGTAACCCTCCATGATCTTTTTTCAAGCTGTTAGATTTTGTTGTATAGAGAACCAAGGCTCTGATACCAATTGTTTTTGCTTACCGGTTACTGAGAGGGGGGGTGGTGAATCAGTAAATGCTCCTAACTTAGTGTAATTCTCAACTTTTTGCTGTCCTTATGGATAAACAGAATATAAAAGTCATTCACAAGCATAAACAGAATCACACAGATTAACACAGGTATTTATACGTGGAAACCTTGGTTAGAAGAAAAAAATCACGGTGAGACAGAGCTCACAACTTCACTAGTACCAAATGAAGGCGCCCTGTTAGGAGCTTACAAAGCATTGGTTAAGGTGCTACTCGATTAAGAGATTTTACAAAAGATCGGTTAAGATCTAAACCCTGTTAAGAGTTGCCTGGTTACAAGACTTTGAACATCAACAAAGATGTCACCCTGTTAGGGGATTTTTACAACGAACCGATTAAGTTCACCCTGATAGAGGGATTTCAATATGCTTTTAACACTTTATAAAAATAGTGATCTATTATGACACTGATTGTCTGATTAGATTATACCTGTAGATCTCTTCCCCGGTTTGCCTGGCTGTTGATCTTTCTTTCTTACTTCACCTCTGTGCCTGTAGCATTCCTCAGAAGATATCTCTTCTCTTCTCTATGCAATCTCCAACTATCAACAACAACAACATATCTTGTGTTCTATGCTCTATATTTATACAAGAGTGAACCTCTTGACTCATAGAACCGCCAGGGAGTAAACTTAACCATAAATTATGCAACACATGAAAGCTGTGCATTGTGATCTAGAGTTTACCTTGAGATCATCCGTAGAGTTAAAGCTAACTTTTGTTAAAAAAACTAACTCCACTTCTGAGCGGTGGATGTCCCGTATAATCAGGCTTTTAACTCAAACTGTAACTCAAACTGATCCACAAAATCTGGATCGAATCTATATTGCAGTTAGATCGGTATACCCTCATACCCAGTTTGTCCTTGTATGCTTCGTAAGACCGGTACTGAGTACTTGGTTCGGTCTACCGGTGTATCTGTCGAAATAGTCAACCGGTGCATACACTCTGTTCTTCATCTACCGTTGTCTTCTAAGTAATGTGAGTGACCGGTGACCCTTTACCGGTGTGAATGGGGTTTGTGAAATACACTAATGACAACTCATATTGCTAACAATTTGTGTCTTGATGGCTGCGCTATCATGTAGAAGGCCATGTTAATGATCCCTATGTGCTGCGTCATTAATGGAGGAGGCTTGTGGATGACTTAGAAGCCATATCTCTGTTCAAATTGGCTGCGTATCAGTATAAGGTGGCTGCATTGTTCACTTTGAAGATTGAATTGTTTGTTGGAGACTGTGTTAATGGTCTTGGAGGCTGCGTTTTATACCTGAAAGATGAGGATAACTTCTATGGAGGCTGCGTGACTTTCCTAGCAGCTGCGTCATTCTCTTAAGGTGCCTCTTGCATTAAATTGTATGAATTATTATTTAAGAGGTTTCAATCACTTGAATTTGATTAAGTTTGTAAGCATTCAAATTGAATAGTTGCTGTTGGATGTTTTACATATTGAGAAAATTACAAAAAAAAAGTATATTTGTTTTAAAATACAAAAAATTGCAAATAAAATAGAGATAGTAGCAAGTTTGCAGTTGAGAGCCAGTTGGGCTCATCACAGATTTAGAAGTCGACACAATCAAACAATTAGAAGAAGAGTGTCCATAATCATGACAAGTCGAGCAAAGGGCAGGATTTAAATCTATCTCAATTCGTTGCTTCCAAGAACCGGCTTTGAATATAAGTTCTAGGTCGTCTCAATATGGGGAACTCAGATTTAGTTCAATACAAATTCACACATAAATGCCAAAAAACCCTTTGACAAAAATGCTCATCCATCTTGATGTAAGATCCTACAGCATCCCTAATTTCATGAAGCAAGCATCCATTCCAATATTCCAAGGGCAAATCATAGAGCTTAACCCATGTGAGAGTTTTACCCAATGGCTAGAGCCAAGGATTGAAGTTGGGTTCCCATTCTTTGGTAAAAAATCCACCCTCCATCAATAATGGTTGAGCTAATATATTTTCCTTAAAGGCTTTGGACGAGCATTCAACCAACAAATATCCACTAGGTAAAGATTTGAAGGAGACCTCAGTAATTCAATGTTGAGACCACCAATTATGAATTTTTACTCGAGGGCCATTCCCAACACATTTGACAAAGAATGCTCAATTCTTAAGTTAATTAACCATAGGGATTAGGAATATTGAGGAAACAACTATAACCTTACTATTTGGTGTAATGTTCATTGGTTTCCGTTGTTGATCGCAGTCTCAAGGAATCCAATCTTTACTTAAAGGGAAAGATTACTTCCGTTTACCAAGAGTTTTGATTTGATAGAATGTTTTGAACAAAAGGACTGCAATGCAATTCCCCCAAAGGAATATGGTTGGTCCCAGTTGCAACAGAGTTATTGAAACCTGATTCTGTGTCACAGAAGGCTCAGGAAGAAAGTGTACATGTTATGGAAAGTGAGTTTGACTAGGAGCTCTGAGTTTTGCCATTTTTGCATTATTATTTTTTAACCTTGGTTGCTAGCTTTGGGTGACAATTTATAGGCAAATGAGTTACAAAGATAATTATGGCAATGAAAGTAATACATTTGTGGATAAATTATTCAACATTATTTTTTCTCAAGAAATAACTATAAAATAACTTGGCTCAAGAAAGCTTTGATGAAAATATTCTTGCCTTTGATGAAAATGTATTTCTATTTTGAAATTTGTAGAAGTGTTTATTTCTACAATACAAACATTTTCTTTATTTAAACATATGAATATGGTTCTCTAAAGTATAGTGACTATCAAACATGAAGCTGTCTTAACTATGAGTAGTCATCCTCCAAGTATTCAAAGTGACAACTATTATGTCTTTTAAGAGCCATTACATAACATGCTAAGGTGTGGCGAATTCCACACTTCACTAGCATGTGCAAAGCAGAGTTTAAAGTGATAAATTACCATTTGCTGGTTGAGGTTTGACCTTTCATGATATAGAAAATTGTTGTTTTATGTGTAGATTTTTTTGGTTGTTTGCTATTATGTGGTAGTTAATTTCTTAATTTGAACATTGATTCTTAGAACTAGGAAACACAATTCGCTTGTTGAAAATGAATTTCAACAAAGAATCTTGGTAGTTTAGTGTTAAAATTAAACATTCAAATGTAAAAAACCTAGTATACAGTCTTTTGTCTTATGGTGAAAGAATTTAGACGTTTAGTATTCATCTTTCGAAATGTAATTTGCAAATCATTTTTTATAAAAAAGATGCACTAACATGTTGATGTAAAAAGAAGCCTTTTCTGAATATTTTTTTAAGATAACTTGTCTATTGTGCATTTTCCCAGGAGATAAAGGTTGCACTTGAAGCAAATGGCCCAAGCATTGCGCGGATTTCAGTCTTCGAGGTTGAGTAACTTATCCTAATTGACATCTTGCATCACTTCTTGTGGAGCAGATTCAAGCATTTGATTGTAGGCCAGGGACTATGACCAACACAATGTAGATAACTTTTTGTATTAAAAAATACATGCTGAATATTTCTGGTTAAAAGGGGATTGTGGAACAGTGCATTTTCTAAATTATGTTTCTTTTGATTGTTTACAATGCCTTGATAGTTTTGCAAATTTGATTTTGGATTTGAAAAACATTATCTGAATTACTATATTTAAACTAGAGACCGGGGAATATGAGATCATACAAACAACTATTACTCTTTAAGTTGTTCATATTTTTAAGTTGGAAAAATACTTATTGATGAAGGCAGATAGATATTATCAACTTGAATTTTAGCACTTTGTCTTGTGATGGCAGTTTATTTGAGATATGACATTGTTCTGATCATCATCATTTTTGATTGGCATGCTGTTCTTCTACAGACCAATAGGCTTCGCAAGAATAACCTTGTCGGCTATTGTGAAATCGATTTAAGTGATATTTTCAACATTGTAAGGATTTTCTCTTTAAACACTTTTCAATACCTCATGATAAATGGTTGATATTAATGTTTGTTTACTGTTGTGACCCCATTCATGAGTTTAATAGGCTACATGTGATCTTCAGTGAGGAAATGAGGTAACACATGGGAATAATATTTGATTTATTGTTGGAATTACCTGTAGGAATGGCATGCACGTCTAGAGAAATATTATCCTCCATGCATTTTGACAGGAACATCTATATCAAGTTTGCACAATCAAATCAAGGAAAATATTGACTAGGAACATCTTTACATCACCACAATGAGCACTATGACAAGTTCTCCCTTTAGTTACTAAGATGGATGGACAAGGCAACATATTTTGCTGATCTCGAAACATCTTGCTTCCTCATTTAACCTTATCCCATGATTACTCGTCATATAAAGTTACAATATTTAGTATTTGATTTAAAAATTGTAAAATATGGGTTTGTAGAAAATAATATAATTCATAAAACCTAGTTGCATTTTGAAGGATGCATATCTATAAAAATTTTTCACTGGGAAAGAAATGACATTGTATATAGAATATATGGATAGTGCTCTGTACTTGATCACATCTCAACCGTCCCACCTACAACATATTTTTTATAAATTTAGTTGTAAGTGGAATGCCGAATGAGCATTGTCAAGGTTTGCATATAACTCCATAGTTTATGGTTTCATTTCTGGAACTACTTAAGAAAGAATTATATGAATGTACGCTACGAAGCCCAGGTCATTTTTCCATTTGGTAGTATCTAATTAATTGGCTAGTATTATGGTGATGTGAATGACTGATAGTGTGCATTTGTTCGTCTTATATTATCTGATTAACCCTACTTTTATATTTACTGGGGCTTTGCTGAATAGGTTTCTATTATTATAGCCTAGTTTCAAATTCAAGGGATAGCAAGATGGAGTTAAATGCTTACAGACAAAATGGTATTAGCAGAAATGCTTACATCTTCGTTCATCTGTGGGAATGTGATAGATAAAGACATTATTGCCTTTGGTTTAATTTGTGTGTGCAGGAAAATTATGTGGTCATCAATGTACCACTCAAAAGTTACATCTAAATATGAAAATGGACAAAATATGTTTGCAAGCTGGTAGAACTATGCAAACTTAAGACTGTTTCAATGAGCACATGACATGCACAATTGTTGATTCAGGGCACAGGGGTGCAAATGTGTTATGTACGAAAGGAAATAATGAAATGGTAGAGTGCAAAATATTTTTCAAACTTCAAAGTGATGAAACAAGAGAGATTCAAATGAAAGAAGACAGCATGTTATAACTATAAATTTCGAGTTTGTATTATGCAAAACTTCTGTATAGAATTTGGACATTAGATTTGTTGACAGGATGTCTATCTGCTGCTACCTTGTTATTGATTCAGGAATGAAGGGTTGTCTTAGCAATTAAAAGATACTCAATCCTTTGTCTTTAATTGACCTATTTCCTCAGTTTTATATTTTCTTGGAAATGCTGTAGAAAACTTGCACAGAATAAGACTAACATTGTTGGAGTTGTGCAGCATAAGTAGAGAGAAGTCAGGAGGCCGTGGTATATCCATATGTTGTAGGAGAGGTCCTGAACCTAATGGTGAAGATGATATATGGCTTAATTTATACAATATTTCAGTATGAGTCAATCAAAAGCAAAGATCTCCCAGATCAGTTGGCCTTCCTCAAGAAGTATGTCTCCTCTTGTGTCAAGCTGTGGAAAATGTTTGCAACTTGATAATTTGTGAACTTGCTTTGACGATCTGATATGGAGGCATCTCTTATTTTTTGTGTTTGACTCTACCATCGATTACTTAAATCAGATTTTGTTGGAGAGCTGTAATTAGGTTGAATTATGCTTACTGAAATTCTGTTGCAACATTTGGTATGCTCAACAAAGGTAGGAAGTAAGAGAAATTCAACACATATTGCATCTAGATCAAGATAAACTAGTACATTCATATTGAAAACATAAACTCTAATTTTCTGATGGAATGATCAAGCTCAATAAGATTTTGAGAAGCTTAAAGAGGTAACTAGTTCATGCCCTCGATGCTCCATTCCAAATTTCTTAGAATCATTTGTTGTAGAATGTAATGCTGTAGGAGAAAGGTTTGGAGCAATACTCCTTTAGAAATGTCACTCCTTAGCATTTGAGAACAAAAAATTGAAAGATTGAAAAAGGAATTTTTCTATCTACAACAAACAAATGTTTGCCAACAGGCATGCTTTGACCAAATTTAAACAATACTTTAGGTTGGGGAAGATTTGTGGTGGGAACATATCATAATAGTTAGAACTTCTTCCTTGGCCTGGATTATTTCAATGATGTAGGAGTAGACAGGTGACTCCTCTACACACCTAGGAACTCCTCAAGACCAAAATAATTTTCACAAGAGAAAATGGCAAGAATAGATTGCTTCAAGAATGCAACATTGATTGAATATTGCAATCAACATGAAAATGTATGTGAGAGTCCTTTCTTATAATGGCAAGGTGAGAGGTAGGATTAGACAAGATGTTGACATGTGCAATGATTCTATACAACGAGACAACTAAAATTTTGACCTAGGCAACTAAAAGTAGTTGTCATGAGATAAGATCATGTGACAACTTTGCAACTTTGCTGGGTGGATATTTTGCAACTGACAGTTCGAAGAATCAATTACAAAACAGTGGTTCCAACCATAGCATTTGAGACACAATCCAATTAATTTAGGGAAGTCTCCCCTTATCTACAATTACTAAAAACAACTAATACTAAACTAAAACCTAAGATTATGTACACTAAGCTAATTGATGGGCGTTACATTCACCATACTCTCTTCTTTCAGAATGGGTGTTCTTTCATCGTATTCTCTTATTTCAGAATACACGATTCTATCTTTACACAATAGCTCAAGTATGATTCAGCGAAGTTAAAAACAAGAAGTTCATGAAAGTTCAAAGTCTTCCAATGACTTCTTTCGTGAATTCAGGAACAAGGATGAAACATACATGCAACAAAAAGTTTCCAATATATATTTCATCTTATATGCACAAGCATAGAAAATAAAAACAACACAAAGTTTGCAAGTTACCTCCTTGCTTGAGTGTTCTACACTAGTTTCAAACTTGATAAGAAGCTCAAAGTTTGCAAGACCAAATCTGAAACCAAACTATAACTCTGAACACAATAAGTAGCTCAAAGTTTGCAAGATTGAGTTCAAAATCTCTCTTGATTGAAAACGCAAGACTCACAATCAATCTCCAGAAAATGTTGTCACATAATACCTTGAATCAACACAAAGTCTAAAAGAAAGTTGCTTCTTTTATTGAAAGCTATTTGATTTACATCTAAGCTCAGAGTCTTAGAGTGCACATACAAATTGACAGAATTTTGCTGCATTGCCAAAAGATAAAAAATACAATGAGCACCCTCTCTTATTTATAGGTGAGGGGCTGAGAGAAAAAAGTGGGAGAAGTCCAACTAACTACGATTTATTCCACAACTAACTAACTGTAGTTGACTTATTCAAAATTGGAAGTTCTATTGTATTTCAACTTGTAGTGCAACTACATGTAATTACAAGTTACAACTTTGCAAGTGATATGATCATCTGCAATTACAATTTCTAACATTACATGTAATTTGTCAAAAATAAATTAATCTAAGTGTCCGAAGACACGACTCTATTCACATCATCCTCTGTCTAATCTTCATGCTGCTACAAGATGGTACATGCTTGAAATCTTCAAGTCCAGCGAAGGCATTTCATTCTGGGACAACAACATGCATCCTTAATTGGTCTGTATCACAGTGGCCTTTATTGGGAAAGCATATTTTCAACATTTCGTGACCATAGCAGTCTTGAAAGCAATCTATTGCCTTTGATGAAACATTCTTGTCACTTACTTATTCACCACCTTGTATGGCTCTGTCATGTTGTTCTTGTTTCATGTCATTCTCCAGTCTTGGAGTCTTCTTGCAAATTAAGGCCTATGCCTTGATTTTTTGATTTGGTAGATCATGTGTGCAAAAAGGATTGACAAGGGCAAGTTAAATAAGAAGCAAAAAAGGGGTTACAAGTGAATTTCGGGTCTTGAGGACTGCATTACAAGTGTGGAAAAATATGAGCATTAACTTGTATATGGAAAAAATGAACTTATATGTGCAATGGCAATATACAAGTTTGCACTTGTAATCGGGTCTTAGAGACTCGATTTCAAGTGAAATTTTGATTGTATTTGAGGTTGAATTCTCGTTTTGAAGGTCTCAATGCAAGTTTGGGAAAACCATTATATTTTTCAAGGCCCAAATCAGGTTTTATGAATCAGGTTACAAGTAACACTTATAATCTCATTATTGCAACAAAGACTTGTAATGGGGTTCCTAAAACCCGAAAATACACTTGGGCATTAATATGATGCACAAAGGGGAAATTGAAAGTGTATTTACAAGTAACTTGTATTTTTCTGCTCTACAACTTGTCACGCGGCTTCAATAACCTAATAATGCATTTGAACATTTCATATGACCTCAAAATTGGGCTTTGAAGATACAGTTTGCAAGTCATCATAATTGCATTTTTCTTTTGTTTTAAAACTTGTATTAAGATTCTCAAAACTTAAAATGGCAAGGCTGGGCATTTTACAAATAATGTAACACAATGAAACTCTGAAATTGCAGTTGCAGGCGCACACACTTGTGTCTCCATTTAGCTTTGAACTTGTAAGACATCTTATATGACCTGAAATACAAGAAACTTATTATGGGAAGGACATTTTTAGAGAAAATACAGATTCTGTAATGCAAATGGGAGATATCACGAATCAACACAACATAAGGAGGGAGTTCTAAAAGCCAAAACCACAAACTTCACAAAAATGCCTAGAAAAAGAAAAGTAAACCTATGAACTTAATCTCAGATGCGATAAACATGAAGACACTCACATTTGCATCAATGAATCCTATAAAGACCACCAAAACTTAAAGCAATAAAACCCTAAATGTAGATAGCACAAAACGAACCACACATGAAGAAAAACACAAAAAAACACAGTGAAAGATGCCATACGTAGGTCACAGATGCCTCCAGGCGTTAAAACATTAACATTGATGCCCTACAACACTAAAAATGTTGCATAGTGCCTTTGAAATAGGAGCAAAAATGTAGAAAATAAGCTCCACATCTCTTGCACGGGATCACAAAGTTGTTTGGAAGAAATACAGTCTGAATGCAACTCATCTCCTCCAATCATGAATGCGTTGTTCAGTTCTGGATGGGTTTTGGAGATCAAATTGTGAGTTTCCAGCTGGAACGATCAACATCTTCAAATTCGGGTCTTGAAGCTTGCAATGCAAGGCTCTTATATTTCAAATTTGTCTTACTAATAATGTAACCTGAATATAGAGTTTGCATTACGGATCTCATAAAACATATTACAAGTTTGTGTATGCACAACTTGTATTTCGGGCTTAAAAAGCCATCTTACAAGTTACAAACTGGACAACTAGCCTTTAAGAATGTATTTTGGGTTTCTAAGAGTAGTTTGTAAGCTCTTTTAATAAAACTTTGCATTTCGGGCCTTACAAAACGTATTACAAGATGTTTTATAATGAAAATACAAACATAAGGGAGGGTTGGGTTTTGTGTAGCAAGCTACGAGTGCAAGCTTCAATTAAAATGTAAAAGTTAATACTTGTATTTTGGATTCTAAAACCCTATATGCAAGTTATTGTTATACTTATCATTAAAACTTGCAATGGTGATTATAAAAGCCGATCAAACTAAGGCTTAAAAACCTAAAAAACAAATGAAGGTTACTCAACCAAATTCGAATACTAAGAAACCAAATGCAACTTCAAGTAACATAAACTTGTAATTCAGATTTTAGAACTTGAATTGCAAGTAATGAAACAATACAACTTGTGATGATAGTACAAAGACCTAAAATTGAAGAAATACTTGCAATGCAATCTCTAAAATCCAAAATTGAGGAAAAAGCCAATTTTTAAACAATGAAACTCGACAAAAATAGAGGTGAAGAACTTGGATTTGTTAATGAATGCCAAAGTGATGGAAATATGCCTCGAAAAGCATGTCTAGAGCCTTAAAACATCAAAATTTTGTAGGTTATCCCTAATTTTGCATCTCCAAAATTAGGGACAACACAATCTTCTAGAAGGACACCTAGGACCTAAGTAAACTTAAGCCATGTGAATGAGTCCCCAACTAGGAATTAGTGAAATCACTGGGTACAAGACCTTACTAGGTCCAAGACCTTTTCCTCACCAACACCTCACCTTAAGTGCAACTTAGGGAGTAGATTATTATGCAAAGAGGCAAGATTATTATGATGATTGTAGATCCTAACTACAAGGACATATTAGGTACCCATTTACAATGCAATATAATCTCTCACAAAATGAGAAAACCCAAGAGAAGATAAATTTAGGAAATATCACTTTATAATTAAAAGGGAGATAAAAATAAAGAATATTATGATCCTTTGGTTATAAGAGGGATTAAAAAAGAATAGTTATAAAACCAGTTAAAAAAAGGAGAGGAATAATTATTTAATAAATGATATTTAAGGAACTTGTCATAGACTAGCAAGACACATGGACCAAATGGTTTTACCTTGGAGAATACTACTACAACACCTTTTATCACATGTCCATCAATATGACTCTTTATATGGATACGATGCACACTTTTGCAGATTTATTTTTTATTGCTAGTAAGATGCTAACAATGAGTGAATTGATTAAAGATAGCAAAGATGTTTTGAGACCACTCAAGGATCACCTACAAGCTCAATCAACAATTTTTTTTTATGTAGATCAACACTATGTTGAGAGGACATTTGAGGTTGGGGACATGGTTATTTTATGTTTGCAACCTTTTAAGTAGACCTCCATGAAGTGAAGTGGGTATGGAAAGCACAAACCTCACTCCTATGGACCTTACAAAATTCTGAAAAGAGTTGGTGAAGTAGCTTATGGATCAGAGTTTTTTAGAAAATAGTGAGATTTATATTGTTTTCCATATTGGTTGCCTCCAAAGGGCGGTTTGACAACACATTATACTGATAGTTGAATCTCCAACCTTGGATGATGAAGGAAAACTCATATTTTTGCCAAATGGTATCATTGAAATACAAGAAAAAAAGTTGAGAAACATTATAGTCACAAAATACTTGGTCTATGGATAAACCTATTTGAAAAGGACTATTGAACACCTAAATCTATATTAATTGTGGGTAAGCAATTCTGGGAAGGGAAGACTTATAATGTTTCCTTTTAATTAATTCAACTTAGGCCCAACGCTGATTCCATTGATAAGAATAGGAAAATATTTTAATAATGGGGCTTTTACATTGAATCTGTAGTAGAAAGAAATAATAAAATAATGATTAGTGGGGGATGGGATTCTAGAAGTGGGATGTTGTAACCCTTAGGATAGTAGGCAACTTCCCATGACAAATTTCTATGGCAGTATCTTACTGAGGAGTTACAAGTTAGCATTCATGACTAAGTGGGGGCTATTCTGCGGAAGGAATCCCATTGATATTTTAATTGTGATCTTTAAGAGGGGAAGTGGGGTGTTGAAATTTGTGCCCTGTTGGTGCTCTATATTGAGTTTCTTGGTTATGTTTGAGACATCTGCCAACTATTCAGTGTTTCTGTCATAGTTTGAGCTTGTGTTCAGCTGTAGGATTCAAGGAAGAACACCCTTGGATTTTGGAGCTTAATGGAAAAAACCCCTTTAATTTCTTGGAGATTGGAGGACAAAAACCATTTGATTTATTGAGGGCAATATTGCATAGAGGTTGTATTTGTACTTCAAGGATATGTTTGGGTTTCAACATATATTTTGGTATTCATAGCAAGTTTCGTATTTTTGAAGCTCCATTATATTGTGCAAGCATACATTTGTAGTCAATGAAGCACATTATGTTGTGGAGGAAGCTTTATTCAAAACTTTTTGTTATTATTTGAAGCTTCAAAATATTTATATTATTTGTTCAACCCGTTATTACATCTTTTTGGGCAATGTTGTTATCTATCTATCTATCTATAATATCATTATTCATCCATCATATGCTCTCACCTCACCCTCATAGGATTCTGGTGATGATAAAGGGATAAATATTTCTATTAAAATTTGTTTAGGATTATAATGGGTTTTTGCCTACTATTCGACTCTTGATTATTTAGTTGGCTAAAAATAATGTTTGTTCAAGATTTTTGTTGCTTGTTGGAGTATATCCTTATCATAAGCATTCATTTAATTTTCTGGCGACATAGTATAGGCATTTTGATTTTGTATCTTGGTTCATGTAGGATGTAGATCATACCTGTGAAACTCACAAATTATATGATCCCAATACAACGACTAAAGTTGTAGGCAATATCATGGTTTCCTATAGTGCTGAGGTATGTGAAAACTCTATCTTGAACTTTCTATTATTTCTTTTGGCTGTGTTTACATGTATTGTTTCCATTTTTAAAGGTCTTCATAATAAGATCTTGGGGGATATCTAAATATGAAACCTTTAAAATATAAAATTATATAATAACAACGTTTTTTAATGTTTATGATAGGACCCAGAAGACACAGAAAGAAGTTTTGCACGTCGCCTTCTTGCTATTGTGGTATTTATAATTGTTACATTTTTGCAATTTTATTCCTGAAATACAAACTTCATTTTGAAATTCAAATGATATTACATCATCAAATTCATTGAGAGATCAGTGTTTGGGTCTCGAAATCTTTAATATTTCCAAATTGATGAACATATATCTGTTTCTTCAAAACACAACTATTCTTGAATTCACTTACAATGTTATGAGTGTTGTCAACAGTGTCTGCAAAGCTATTTGGGCTTCTACTATTTAGATTTGCCAAGCTGCATGATTACTATGAGAATTGAAGTTTAAAATAATACAGATTGAGCATCTGCACAAAATGTAGGTAATTTCATTATCTTGACTAAAAATGTCATGAATAGAGGAACAAGGGCCTCTTCAGTGCTCACTGTTGTAGCTGCTTCACTAAAACCTTCCAGACATAACCATAATCACTAACTTTAAATGGTGGAAGAAAAGATATGAAAGGAAGGAATATGATAGAATGCTGCCAGCAAAACTTAGACATTAGGGTATCTTTGATGAGTAATTTCTGAAATAATATCTATATAGAGTCCTCTGATTGGTAGGCCCAAAGGAAAGCAAAATGTTCACTTTGTGATGACATTTGATGTCTACGGTATTGATATACCCATTTTTCATTACTTCAATCTGGCTCATTGTGTGTAAAGGGAAAATCATCATCAAATGCATAAACGAAAATCCTACAAACTTGCCTCTTTACACCCATCAAAACAAGCACAAGCTGGTACCCTTAGTCTTATGATTTTTTGAATCCCATTGTTTTGAAGGAGAAGGTAGCTTTGGCCTTCTCCTCCATGGACCATTCAACTATTAATTGCCAATCCTTCAAGAGTGTAATAGCACCAGAAGTGGTGAAACTTAGCAAGATGAAATTAGAGGATTCATGTAATATCATGCAAAAGAGACAATCAATTGACCAAATTTTCTAGCCAAGAAGGAGATTGGAAGCTACTCAAAGATGTCAAAACCCCAAAAGATAGTTTCACTCTCAAGGAAATAAAGAAAAGGTTTTGGATGCTGAAAGAAAGATCAGTGATATTTTTCTTTGAGGGTGCCCTGACTTAGAACATTAAACACCTAGTTTGAAGAAAATTGGAATCATATGGGTATGATGGAGAATCGTATGATGCCCAAGGATACTTGAGTGTTGTCTTCATCACAAAGCAAGAAACAGACTGAATTTTCCAGGAAGGTCTATGGGTCTTCAACACTAGGTTGTTTCCTTCAACCTAATCAAAGACCTTCTAAAAGTGGTCTCTGTTTGGGTTGACCTGCAACCACTCTTGAGTGAATACTTCCAAGAGGAAGCCTTGAAAAAAAATAGAAGCAGCTACAGAAGTATATGTCATGGTTCCTGAGATAACTAAAATCCTATGAGTTTTGGGATATGAGAAAATTTGTTTCCTGTTGAGTATATAGGAAAACTAGTTTGTTTTACTTTATATTTTGCAGGTTTTTTAGGTGCCATGCTGATGTTAGGATTGTCTAAAGGATGATCAAGCCTGAAATTTTATAACTCTTGTCTCTTAGGGACATACTAGCCATGCTTGTATTAAAATATTGTAATGTTTCTATAATGGTCATCTTACTTGGTTTAGGAAGTTTCCTTTTCTGCATTTTGTTATCAAGTGTTTCATTTAGAAACATCCTATTGTATTCTCTTATAAATAGAGCCATTCATCTCTATTGTATATATTGATTTATGATAACATGGTATTAGAGTGGGTTGATGGGGTTTTTAAAGTTTTCGTGGATTTTTTTTAAAAATTAATGGTCTCCTACCTATAATTTTTTCCGGAAAATTTTAATCTTTTTTAATGAAAAAATCATTGGAGTTTTTTGGCGAATTTTTCTAACACATTCGTGGGCATTTTTTAAAGAGTGTAGACTCTAGGGTTTATGAAATTGTTCTATTTTTGTGCAAGGGTTTTTAGCGCAATTTTTTTGCTAAAAATTTGCCGGCCCACATTTTTATCTTCTGTAATCTGGGCGTCATCATTTCTACAAGATTGCATCGCCTTCTTCTCTGCCAAATTGCACCGCCGTCTCTACAAGATTGTGTTGTCTCTACATTTTTGGGCAGTGTTTGGATCGTTTGTACTTGCATGATGACAAACTTTTTTTTATCAACACAAGCATCTTAACAAACTTGTGGCCATTTTGTATTTGGTGACTTGCGCCATTTTTTCTGAAAGATCGCAATATCGCAACATCTCATGGTATTTTTGTGCCATCTTTGCATTTCTTCATTGTGTAGCTCACATATGACTTCTTCTGGCAATCTTCCCCTTTCTTTTGCACGTCAGGCTCTTAAGAAGGGTTTACTTTCTACATGGCTCCCATCTCTAGGGTTTTGCATGATTTTTTCTAGGAAAATTGTGATTTATTTTTCTTTAAGGTTTTTCACATTTTTTCCTAAAATTTTTTTTAGGGTTTTATAATAATTTTTTCCTAAAAAAAATGTTTGGGTTTTTTCGATTTTCTCCTTAAAAATCATGTTTGGGTTTTTAGATTATCCCAAAAAAGTAGGTAGGATTTGTTGATTTCTCTGCAAAATTGTGGGTGATCTTAGCATCACATCAAGGGGTTGTCGGTTTTTTGACCAAAATCATGGTTTCTTGTAGTCAATTTTTGGGTCGTAGTGCTCATTTGCAAAGTTTTTGATAGTTTTTTGACAAAATTGTGGTTGTTGCTATTTTTCAGACATAATGTATAGTTTGGCAATTTTTCCACAAAAGCGTGGTTTCAATTTTTTGTCAACAAAAATTGATGCTTTTTGAGAAGTTGATCTCAGAGGGAAAGCTTTGTTACCCAACATTAGGTTGGATGGATTGCGGTTATCTTGGTCGTATCCAAAAGTTTTGCAGAATTTGGGAGGTCTCAACAACAGATTCATGTTGTAGAGCGTTTTGAAGAGAAGGGGGCAGCCTTCTATGTATTCGTGACTAAAAGACCTACAAATTATGTTTTTGTAGGGTAGTTAGAATGATGACCATTAAGGGAGGGTATTAAAATATTGTAATGTTTCTATAATGACCATCTTAGTTGATTTAGGAAGTTTCCTTTTCAAAATTCTGTTATCGAGTGTTTCATTTAGAAACATTCTCCTGTAATCTCTTATAAATAGAGCCTTTTGTCTCTATCATATATATCGATTTATAATAATAGTCTGGTGTAATTTGAAGTTGAAACACTATTGGCTACAAGTGTAATTTGAACAAATGTTTGTGTCTAGTGGCATTATAATGGCCTGACCATGTAGATTTATTGGTTTGGGAATGACGTATAGGTTCAAATGGGTACCGGCATCAAAGAGTAAGTCCTCCTTTGTGGTATTACATAGGGGACAAGGTTCATATTGTGATAATAGATAGTTTCTAATTTTATCTCTCTTTCGTCTATTTCTAATGGTCACTCTTTTTGTAATGTTTCCATAAACTCCTTCTGTTCATTATGGAAACTCTCTCTTTCACTCTACAAGAATGTTTCTATTTCCCCTCTCCTGTTCGTTATAGAAACATTCTCTTGTATCTTGTATATATAGATCATTCATGATCATTGTTTAATAACACATTCATTATTTTACCACAATATGGTATCAGAGCAAATTCTTGGCGTCTTCTAAAATCTTTAATTTCTTTTTTGAAATTATTAGTTCAAGATTTTCGAAGCATTTTTGCCCCGAGTGTGCTCAAAAATTACATATGTTTTTCCTCACCCACCCATCTAGGGTTTTTGCATTTTCGACTAGGGTATTGACCCTTAAGTTCAAGTCGGATTTTTCTTTTGATTATAGATTCCTTGTGGGTTTTTCAAGAGCTCGATTGGGTTGTTGTCCATTTTTTCTAGGTGCCTCGATTTTCGTGCCTCAATTTCTAAACTAGCAGATCCAAAATCTGCAAGCATATTCTTGGTGGGGCTTTGCAGATCTCAACTAGGTCAATCTCGCTTTTTTTTGGGTGCATTGTTTTTCGTGCCTCAATTTTCGAGCCAGCGGATTTACAATCTGATAGTAGATTCTATTTGGGTTTTTTGAGCTCTTCACTGGGTGTCTCTTCGAATTCTCTGGGTCTTTCATTAATCTGCCTTGAATTTCATGTCCTTTTCTGATTTTTCACGTGTTTTCTTAGAAAAACGTGCTATGGCATCTCTCACTAGTCTTATGCTGGAAGGTAGTCAACATTTCAACAGAAAGAATTACGATACCTAGAAGCAGCGCTTGTTGACGGTTTTCGAGTATTGTCGCCTTGAGGCGCTTGTTCAAGGTATTGAGACTCGTCCTACCACAGCCGATGTGACTCAAGACAAGTTTGATGAACGTAATCGTGAAGTAGTTATGCTCATTAAGCTTTCAGTTATTGATGATCAGCTGCCTCAAATCCCGTCTGGCAAGACAACTGCAGAGATCTGGACAATATTGAAGGATCTCCATGAGACATCAAATAAAAGCAGAGCCTTCTTTCTGAAGAATCAGCTATTCTCCATTATTATGGATGAGAGTATGTCCTTACAAGAACATCTTCTGAAGATTAAGGACATCAAGGATCAGTTTGAGGCCATTGGCCGTACAATGGAGGAAGAGGACATGGTGGTCATTACTCTAAAAAGCCTACCACCGTCCTATGAGAACTTTATTAAGACTCTCAACATTACTGCAACTAATGTTGACCTGAAGTTCTCAGATCTGTGCACCAAAATTTTGCAGCAGGGTCGTTGGAAACAACAGTTTGGTAGCAGTGCTCCTTCGTCCTCCTTTGAACAAGCATTTTCAGCCAAATCCTTTCACAAGGACAAAGGCCGATTTCATTCATCAGCTCCATCTCAGGATAGCTCCAGGAAGAACATTCGGTGCAACTACTGCCACAAATTTGGTCATATGCTTCAAGACTGCAGGGCTCGCATTGCTTCTGATCAGCGGAAGCAGGGTAGAACCCAGCCACAGGCCAACATTGCAAAACATGCAAACCTCTCTGATCAACCCAAGGCTGCCTTTTACGCTTTCTGAGGACATGCAAATTTCTATTTTTTTGAAGATAGATTGACCATTAAGGGAGGGGGGAGGGTATTGTGATAATAGACAGTTTCTAATTTTATCTCTCTCTTTTGTCTATTTCTAATGGTCACTCTTTTTGTAATGTTTCCATAAACTCCTTCTGTTGGTTATGGAAACTTTCTCTTTCACTCTACAAGAATGTTTCTATTTCCCCTCTCTTGTTCGTTATAGAAACATTCTCTTGTATCTTGTATATATAGATCATTCATGATCATTGTTTAATATCGCATTCATTATTTGACCACAATAGTTCAATCGTGTAGATTTCTTAGCTAGAGTTTTAGGACAAGGTTCAATCGTGTAGATTTCTTAGCTAGAGTTTTATTGCTTTGTAAGTTTTTAAATATTGTACTTGACCTCACCTATATTATCTTTTGATAGGAAGTATTCAAAGGTTTGATTGATATTTTTAATCATTGCTACTAATACTTGTTCTTGGGGATGACTAGTAGTAGGGTTTATAGGCTCATCAGAAGCCACAAGTGGTAGGCTTGGTTGTTCAGTTAATATGAAATAGAGCTAGGTTTCTTTATTTAGGATGGTGGATTTGTAGGATTTTGTAAAGTTTGTCCATTTGTTCAATAGGTAACTTGATGTTGGTTTCGAACATAGTTGCTTGACTCAGATGTCACACAAGCTCAACAAGCTGGTTTTGACTTGGACGAAGACTCTATTAGCATTTTGGCGTGTTTGCAAGACAACACAACTTAAAATTGTGAAAGGTCAAACCTCTCTTCAAATTCAAAGGGGAATCTCTTTGAGATCTAAACTAACCTAAACCCAAGCTAATTTGACTCTAAACTAAAAGCTATATACAAGATATATAAATTAAGATATGCAAACCTTACAATAATTTTTGAGCACATTTTGTATAAAGGAAACAATCACTTGTACATGTTTTTCCTTGGGCACATGCACTAGACTCTTTATATCCATAACTTGCAAACAAGATTTTCAAATATTGAAAGACAAAACTATGTAAGCATGAACAAAAACTGTAAGACCCCCAACAGGTTCTTACTTCACCTCTATAGTATCCCTTGCTATTCCTGGCGCAAATTTGAATCTCAAGGAATTTTGTCAAACACTTGTCATGAAACCTCTATCTTGCTGTCTTTTATTTTAAGATTGTTTTTGCTTGCTTGGAATGGTTTCAAATGAAGTTTAAATGTTTGCAAATGATTACTAGAATATCTAGGCAAAGAAGTAAATTGCAAATACAATTCTTTTTGTCTTTTTGAATTCATACATATGCTTTCTACATGTAAAATGCGCACCTATAGCCAATGGACATTTTCACGAACACTTGGCATGCATACTAGAGATTCAATATGAATTGAAATGAATAGCCACAAGAAAGAAATTTCAACAAACAGTTGTTGTGCAGCCTTATAACTCCTTATTTTGATTACAAACAACTTACAATAAAACTATTTGCAAATATTGAAATCTGAAACTAGTAAGCACACAATATAGAAAACCTGGTAATGGATCGTAACTTGAGATATTGTCTTAAATTGATTGCAGCTCCATCTGAAAATTAATATCCATAAACTCCAATGTAGAAATGAGACAATGACATTCAAAACCCCTCAAACATGCCCTCTAGAACACTAATGCCGCCTTCTAGTGACTCACGTGGCATTCTTTAAACCCTACAACTCCCTTTAATGCTCCACACGTTGGCCTCTAATGGCTGCAATTGGTATTAATTGATGGGTCTCCAACCTCTGCAAATAGTCTGATTTATATACTTGGATTTCAAACCCTTGTATGGCTGCAATCTGATTAAATTCTCTTACAATTAAGCACAATTAATAACCCTAAAATGAGTCACCTAATTAGCAAATATCAGTGTGTCTTTCAAGACCTCAAATGCTTGTAAAACTCTGAAGAATTCACAATCCTCCAAGTCTGAAATATTGAAACCCTCATTCCAAATTTCTCTTCACACAACCAAAAGTAAATACCAAGTCATGAGTGAATCCATTTCCTCATGTGAAGGCTTTTTATAAATCACCAAATACAAATTGAGCTTGAGGCTTCAAACTTACACCTCACATAACTTAAAGAACATATGTGCTTTTGTTGCAAAGTTTGAAATATAATAATTTATTATCTTTCCCTCCATTTGGTGCACAACAAAATAATATAAAGTATATCTTAATAAACACTTATATTTCCCTTTAAATTGACACTTTCCATTATTCCTCATATGCACTTTATAATTTGACTTTATAATCACTAAATAATCCCTTTTAATAATAAAGTCAAATAACATTTAATGATGTGCACTTTTTAATTAATTATTAATAAAGTATTACTTTATTAATAATTAAAATGTCTAAGTCCAAAATTACTCATTGTTTCTCGATTCTTTCAGATCTAGGAGATCCATCATTGTTCTCACTACACATCCAACTACCTTACTAAAAATAGTAAGGGTCCACTTCTATCAACCCCTGATTTGCTATAATTATCAAATCCATGAATACTTGACCAACAAAGATGCCAGGTGTCATCACTGAAACCGAGACCGGTCTAGGTGCCCTGTCAAATATAGAAATGTTGGATAAATGACTTATTACAAATAGTAAGTGTACCAAACTGACCCAAATGAAGATCAATCTTGAACACCTCTGACCTTCAGAAGGGAATTAGCCCACTGAACTGCCAACTGGGACCCTCTATCCAACTGGCTTAGCCTACGAGGGCCACTGATAGGCTAATCCAAACCACCAACCATGGTGAGCTAAAAAGGGGACATTACAAAAACATCCTATTGGCTAAATTAAAGACCAATAATCTTCTATAAACAATATTTAAAAGAATATGAACTTGGACAAAAAACAAACCCACAATTTCGAGAGCTAAGTTGCTAAGTTGCGTACAAAGCTACCACTTAGATGAATAATAAAATCAACACAAAGCTTGAAACCATCACTCGGTTTCAATTTAATAAATGAAATTATAAACATATCTAAATAACCATAGCATCAAATATCCTTCTCTAGAAAAAATGTATGCCAAGTACTTTGTAATATCCCTAATTCAAGAGCGACAAAAATAGATATAAGATTATATAAGTTTTAATTAAAGATTGAAACTTATATCCTTATTCCACAAATATATATATATATATCCTTAGCAATAGTTAAGAAATATCCACTTCATCACCAGGAAAGATTACTGTTGGAAAATACCAGTCAAACAATGATAAGAATATGCATCGATAATCACCGTAAGAGCAGATACCAAACTAACAATGGTTAAGAGTGTTGATGGAGGAAAGAGCCAACTACGTATAAGTCGATGAAGACAAGTCTTGATCAAATCATTAATATATGATTGAGCCCATTTAAAAGGATACACGATTATTGATGGTATTGACCTTTTAGTATGCACGGGTGGAACTGTCAAGATAGAAGATACACACGATATACTAAAGTCTCAAACACTATTGAGCATTCAAAAATAATGGACAATTACATATTTTGTAATCAACGCACTTAGGAGACATCAACAAAGATATCCGGCAAGCTGGTCCAAACCGCAAATGGAAAGGATTCTTATTTGTTCACATTATCGATAACCATTAATGGCTTTGTATCATTGATGATAATCATTTACCAACCGTGGGCCACATGAGCATCATCATCTTGCTTGGAAATTCGGTGGGGATATTGGTAAAGGATACCCTTGTTAGGAAAATGATAAACCATCGATAATTTTATTATAATAAAGATCAATTGCAAAGATTCATTTAAGACTGGTGCTATCAGGCATAATAAAAAGGTGTGTTAAATCGATAATCATTATGCTAGTAAAGAAGGGCATGGATAATGAAACATCACAAGCCATGACCCTTGGTAATGTGACTTCAAGCCCCATTCCATCGCACCCTTTCATATTTTGATGCACATATTTATATTAGCCAATCAGCTCTCCAAATGTGTGAAGAAGAATTGATTTTATACCCTTATTTCCCTTTGTGGAATTCGCTCCATAATAAGAGCATAGTTGGTTGCTGCCGCAACCCATTCGGTGCAAGCATATCGATTGTAGATCAAAGACGACAATATTAAAGAGCATATAATATTAAAGGATACATCAGAGACGGCTCCTGTATAGAGTTATTTGTATATTTAATATCATAACATCTAAGACGACATACCTTTGCCAGACATTGTTTATCCTATAACTTGCAGCACCTATATAATCGCATATCAGAGACGGCTCATAGGGTGGTGTGCATACAAAAACATTGCTAAATTAGAAACAACCAATATAAACGTAATCTGTATTTTTTGGACTACAACATTACTTTCGAACTGCCAAACATTCATTAGTGCATTTGGAATTACCAGTCATATTCCATTATTTTGGCATTTGGAATTACTAGTCATATATTCCATTATTCTGGCATTTGGAATTACTGGTCGTATATATATTGTCATCATAATACTTCATTATTGTTGCTCTCATACATTTGCATCTCCATCACATAGCATTAAGAAGATAATTGAAGCAGGAATCTAGTAATTCACGTAGTGTCCAAATAATCATAAAAAGGGGACATTACATAGTTTTTCATACAAAAATGTCCAATTTTTATGACTTTTATTTAATCTTATTTTATCCCAATAGATGTGCTTTAGAGCAAAATGATCAAATGTTTCTAAAAAGTTGGAAGAATTAGAACCTTAAAAAAATTAGTTTGTGAATGGCTTTCATGGTTTTGAAACATTTTCAGCATTCTTGGAACTAACAAATCTTGTGTTGAACATTGTTAGTGTTTTAATTTAAAAAAGTGCAACACAGCAAAATAGATGTGTTGTAGAATTTCTTTTAAAATTAGAAGGGTAAGATTCTTGTAAACAAAAAAGTGTCTTAAACTAATATTTTGAAAATTTGGACAAATAAATCTAAGATTTAAATATTATAGACAAATATATAATAAACCCATATTTCTCCTTCACAATTTATACATTAATATCAAAACCTAATAATTTCATCAAATTACACATCACAATAATAACCTAGTTTTCAAATGAAGCCAACAAAGATAAATGAACTCCTTAGCCCTTCTTAATATTATTGGGATTCTAAATACATTACAACATGCTATACCAAAAATACAAGAGCATAAATTACTATGCTCAAACCCACAACTGCAAATTATAAAAAAATGATGGAACAAACTATTTTATCCTAACCTTCATAAACCCAAAAAAATTCTTTTCACATTAACACATTAATAGTGATCACTCAGATCAGAACATAGGCCAATAAAAATGTAAGATAAATTGTAAGGCATTTCTTATACTAAATAGGTCTATAAAAACAATACAAAATGTTGCTATATCAGCAAGAACAATCTAAGAATACAATGGTTACATCATATAGGACTAGCAAATCAAATAAGTTTGATGCAGTTGGAATGCACCACCATGAAAGCTCAAACATGACATTTAAGTGAGATCACCCTTCTGGATAAAGTAGTTCTTCCTTTAACACACAAAATCAAAAGGTTTTCATTCTCTGATTGCAAGCAAACTTGAGGGTTTCATCCTTACATTTGGTTGTTCGAACACAAGGGTTCCAAATATTTGTAGTTAGGGTCTTTGTGTAGAATAATTTATGATAATCATTGAATGGATGTGCTCACCCTTTACAACATCCATATCAATGGTTGATATTAGATCTTGCTAAAGTGACTACTAGATAAATGTTAGGACCAAAGTTAGTGGAAGATGCAACTACTACAGCAATGAAGACTGGCGTTCCTTCACCTTCAATCCTTTGGATTTGAACATGATTTTGCATAAAACATTTTGAAGTAGTTGTGGTATCCAAGCTAGCTATTATTGACATCTCAAGCCCTGCAAGGAGGTAATTTAGATGAATAGTGCAAAGAGGCGAGAATGTTAGAAAGTTAGAGTTTGGGGGTTCCATGGAAATGGTACTAGGGTAAGGGATAGGACAAAGCTCTGAGTTGAAGGGTCTTAGTGGGAGTATTAGGGATTGGGGATTTTGTAATGTCCCCATTTTCCAGGTTCCCTAGGAGTGTAGTAGTTACTGGATTTCTAGGTTTGTGTGAGCATTTAGAGGGGTAATTTGATGTTACCAATGAGCTTAGATAGTTTAGAGGAGCCAAATGTTGCTTTCAAATGTTATTTTTGGATTTTTTTTGGGCTCCAAGATTCTTGGAGGGAGTGTCTTTTTGTAAGCCACCTAGTCAGGTCCATTTATCATTAGGATCGCTTACTCTATTATATGCTCATGATGCCCAACACCCTATGCCTTCACTGCACTGCTAAAAATAGCAACCGCCCAAAATAGACTTACTAAAAATAGTAAGTCCCTCAGACTGGAAACTTTGCAAATGAATCCACAGCTCCACTGATACCAATGCATAGGCGCCTTGCTAAAAATAGCAATCATGACGATCACCCAAAATAAGCACTTACTATAAATAGTAAGTCTATCAATTTGACTCAAATGAAAAGCAATCCTGACATCACAGACCTCCCGAGTGGAAACTGACCATTGGCTTTGCCACATGACCCCCTCCAACATCTTGATTAGCCTACGAAGGTCACAGAAATAAGCTAATCCCATGTGCCTAAAAATGGGGACATTACAGTCCTCCCTTTCGGAAATTGCTTGTCCCCAAGCAATCTCAAAAAACAAAACAAAAAAGTCCACCAAGATCCCAAGGATAGAATGGAGTAATGCCCTTGCGATCATCTACAAACTCCTGCAAAGAAATCATCATCCACTGAGCTAACCAAAGCACACTGACATCATGCCAACCATAGTGATCTGCACAATCTGCAGTGCTAAACCAAACACTACCTAGATCCCAGTAGAGATGAAACTCACAGCCATCTATAACAAGGAAGAATGGATATCCAAAACCATCTAACAAACCAGAGGTCTTTGCACACCCTGCCAATCTGCTTTGTGTCCTCTTGTAATCCAAATATCTATCCACTGTAAAACCAACTTGGATGTACTGACCCTGCAAGTCACCTCCTACTAACTTGTAGTAACCATCCCCATCAATTGTAGATGGAGTAAACCCATCCCATAATGGATGATATAAACTTGGAGCCAACCCACATCAATGTACAACCCAATCCTCAACCGGTGGGTCAAAAGAAAAATGATGAACGCTCCTCCCTATGTAATCATGGTGAAATGCTCCAATCTTTGACAGAGGCTCATCAAGAACAATCCGAGAATCAAGAGATGGCTCCAATATCTGACTCTGAACAACTGGTTGGGCAGGATCCCGAATAACCTGCTTAACAAACCCAACCGCCAAATCCTTGTGAGGAAGCATCGCAGTCAAGGTATCTACAATTTTTCCCACTAAAAGATGAATACTGCGAGAACCCCGAATGAGAGTAACTCAAAAGTTCTTAAAGGTCCTTCTTGCAAAGTCAAACTCTCAAGCAAGTACTCCATGAAAGACTCCGTGCAGTAGAAATTATAAGTAGCATCAACCTGCTCTCCCACAATCCACAATTGATCCCTCCGAAACTGTGGCACTGCCAATTGTCGATTGCTGTATGAGAAAAAGAAATAGATTTGCTTCCAGTAGAAGGAAACAAATCGCCATGAGAGCTCGTCCCCAAACTAGATGATACCCTGTCCATGTCCTGTGAATCAACGGGAGTAGTGTTAGAAACTGACACACAACTCTCTAGTGAATCCGCTCCTGCTACCTCAGGACTCTCAAAAAATTGATCTATATCATTTGTCATCGTGCTAACAACTGGAGAACCTGATACCACAAAAATCTCTCTGCAATCCTCCATCGAAGCACTCACCTCCCCTAAGTGTACTGCACTCATATCAAGGATGGATGTAACTGCATCCTCATCATATCCATCATCCCTATCTGTGGAAGTCAACTCACCACCAACCACCACTCTATGTAGCTGAACCGTATCTGCGGCTGGCGAAGACTATAACCGATCCAACTCCACGGCCACCTCTCTCAACTGTAGTTGCAACTCCTGGAGAGCCAACTGGGATCTCTCTAACACCTTAGAAGTCGCCTTAAGCTCATGGGTGAGCTCAACCATCTCCTCCTCTTTCCCTAACAATGCCTCGTAGCAAGTGCTACCCCACTCAAGAAGGTAATCCCTGTCAGCTACCAACTGTAAATAATTCTATTTCAGGATCCTGACAGCCTCTCGAAGTGAATGAATCTCTGCTAGGGAAAGGCAACTACCACCGTGCTCATCTGACATAGGAGCACCCCAACCATATAGAAGCAACATTTGCTGGATAGCATCATAATGCTCAAGAGATGAGGAAATATCACTATCGCTCACCTTCAGCTGACTGGTCACGTGATGTCTCTGCATACCCTGGCTCCTATGTAAGCTCTCTAACTCACTAATTGCACTGTGATAGGAAACTGTATCCTCATTCCTCACCACATTATCACTAACATCATGTGCGCTAACAACCTCGCACATGTCCATCAACGAGGTACTATTGGGTACCTCTGCAAATATCTCATCTGAAGAAGTGGAAGCCACAACTGTATCAAACTCCTCACATGCCTTTGCTTCCCGCTCCACATTTGGTCCCTGTAAACTAGATCCTAGGACCTATCATCATCCAATGACCACTCTGAGTCATCATCCAATATCTGATATGATATACTAGGCTCACTGCAGCATGAATAATCCTCATAGATAACATCAATAGTGTCCACATCACCAATGCCAATATCATCAACCTATAAAACCTTTGATATCTCATACTGCTGCCAATGTGACTCACTGCTGTCATAGAAATCAAAATTAGAAGAATTTGCACTTTCCATGCAATCCTAAACACTAACACTCTCATCATGCGCGTCAAAACCCAGTGATACCCACAACATCCTCTACACTTGCCTTGTCATCAACGACATTAATAGGCTCAAACATAGGACTGCTGTCATAAAAATCAGAACCTGTATCATTAGTAATTTCATTGCTACTAGTTGATGTAGGGCTGCCATCAATGGTGGCTATCATGTCATCAACATTCCCATGATCACGAGTTCTTGTCTCATGGAAATGATGAGACTCAATGCAGCTATCCTCAAGAAAGTCTGTCATAACCACATGCTCTTGAGAAGAGCCTCCAACATCACGCGTATAAGGATTAGTAACTGTCTCACTGAGCAAAGGCCCCAGTACCTGATGGTTGCTGGTTGCTGAAGCTACACTTGTACAATCCTCTCGTTTCTCTTCCTGCTTTCTCTGTGAGGAAGACTTTTTGAAGAAGGAAACCATAAACCTAGCTGCCCTATTAATAGTTGTCGGATTTGAAAGTTCTGCATTTAGCCTCTCCCGTGTTTGCCTCAATTTCTCCATTTCATTTGCCAAGACAACTGTCTGCTTCTTGAAATTAGTCATGCTATTCAACTGGTTTTCCTTTTTACTAGTTTTCTTGTATTTATCCATAACTGAAATAAAGCTAGAGTGCTGATCACTCATATATCAAATGTGAGAACTTAAGATTTTCAAACCCCATGGGATGGCAAGAAACCGCTTTGATACCACTGTAATATCCCACACTAGGATATTATCTCAATTCTGTTTTGGTTGTCAATTTTGAATGTTTGACATTTAGTCAAACACTTTACATGCAAAGTTGTAGCTTGTTGATAGGAATTTTAGTTTGCTGTGTATGCTCTTAAAGCAAGTAGAAATGATGCAAATGCTTTGAAATGAATGTAAAAAGATCCAACAATGAGCTGAGAATGAAATGCACTTGTTTTTTTTACTCATTTCAAATGTAAATACATGAGTTCTAGAGGTGAAATGCATTTCTTCAGCCAAGTAGCATTTTTACAAACACTTGGCATGTAAACTAATGTGCATCTACAACAAGCTATTAGGACAGATATGACAATGCAAACTACATCTAAAATCATGAAGAACTTGGTGTAAATAGGCGCCCATATCCGATGTGAATTTTTAACAAATACAATCTATTGGCAAATATCATTGACTTTCCTTATGCACCTTTGAAATGTGACTGCATTGTCAAAGCAAATCTCAGCCGTCTGAATTTGACGCCAGCAATTATCATCAACAAAAAATGTCCTTGTAATTAATGTTCCTCACGCAGCAATGGATACAAGGATGGACGACAGCCTTCCCAAGAGCAATTTGCATCTATAACTCCACTTTGCACTCTTCCAAATTAAAATGCAGCTCCCAGGTAATTGCCGTACGGACTCTAAACTCAGCATATGATGAACAAAACAACAACACAGTTCATTGCCATGAAGATCCAACTCAAAGTGTGTGGTAAAATCTAAAGAAATTTGTCATTTCTTCAAGTCCAAGACAAAACCCTCAACTCTTCCCAAATTCGATTTTCTTCAACCAAATAATTTGCATAATAGAATGAATTGCTTTCTCCCAAAGCATTGCTTTTATAATAATAAAAGATTTCTTCTTCAAGACACCAAAAGCAAATAGCTTCTCTCACACACTTTTCACTTAAAAGCCTTCATCAATACACTTTTCAATTAGAAGCTTTCATTTAATGACTTAATAATTAATAACTCCAAAGCTAAAGCTTCATGAAGACACTTTTCACTTAAAAGGCTTCTTCAACACACCTTCAAATTATAACACAAATGATAAAGTCATTTATTAAGATAAACTTAATAAACAACTTATAATATGAAGCTCCATCAAATAGACTCTATTATATGCTCATGATGCCCAACACCCTGTGCCTCCACTGTACTGCTAAAAATAGCAACGCCCAAAATAGACTTTCTAAAAATAGTAAGTCCCTCAGATTGGAAACTTTGCAAATGAATCCACAACTCCATTGATACCAATGCACAGGTGCCTTGCTAAAAATAGCAATCATGACGATCACCCAAAATAAGCACTTACTATAAATAGTAAGTCTATCAATTTGACTCAAACGTAAAGCAATCCTAACATCACAGACCTCCCGAGTGGAAACTGACCACTGGCTGTGCCACACGACCTCTTCCAACATCCTGATTAGCCTACGAAGGTCACATAAATAAGCTAATCCCATGTGCCTAAAAACAGGGACATTACAATTCCAAGTTTGAAAACGTAAGGCCCCTTGTGATCATCAGAAAATCACAACACCGAGCTTATCCACGATTCGAGGAACCTTGGAGTCACCGTATGACCTTCTTGCAATCTTAGCATACACGGTATTTTGTTCAAAAGATGATAAGATATTTTGGTATTTTGTTCTACTGTTTGGTGAGTCTAAAACACGCATCACAAGGACCTTATAGGGCAAGATCCATCAATATTAAATCAAAATCCTTAGGTTCATTAGGCGAGAACATGCCATCTTCTAGCAAATTCAGAAATTTGAAGCACATGGGGCAAACTTCACCAAGGCAATTTCAAAGTTCAAGGCTTGATGGGAAAAGTCTATAATCATTTTTGGAATTCCTATGCCCATTGGGCAAGAATAAACCACCCAGCATTTTCAGAAATACAAGCTCTGTTGGGCAAGATTCTTAGTGAAATTCGAAAATCTATTGCTCATTGGGCAAACTTCTTGGAGGATTTCAGAATTTAACCAAGCATTGGGCAAGGATTTTCTCATACCTTATTGGGCGAAACCATTAGTATTTTAGTAACTTTGCATGTGATTGGGAGAATTTGCATCAAGTGAATTTTGGAGTTCACCAAGAGGTTGGGCGAAATACATATGTGGATTGCGGAAATGACAAGGGGATTGGGTGAAATGACCCTTTTGGATTGGAAATCTTGTGTGTATTGGGAAAGATTTTATCAAGTCCATTTCGGGATTGAAGGCTTCATTGGGCAAGGTCATGAAAGTTTGGACTTGAGGGCTTCAAGTGGCAGGTGGAACATAAAATATAACATTTAAGTATAAGTCACATATTTTTTATACTTTAAGTTATATTTTATGTATATACTATCAGGATGCTTGAGAGTGATTTCAGATCTCTAGGAGCTATAATGAAGATTCTAGATTTTGGAAGATCCTAAATTTTTTTTGACTCAGCCAAATTTCAGTAATTTGCACGCTCCCATTAGTGTTCTTTTTTAGGTTAAAACTTCACCTCTTCTTGCTTTGCATCTCCACTTCATCCTTTTATGCTTTGGACAATTCATTTCATCACAAATCTCTTGACTTCAATTCCACATCCTTGACTAGCTTGGCTCAACTCTCACTCATATCCCTAACTGATTTGACTCCCTAGCTAGCCAAAGTTGCTCAAACTCATCTCTTAGACTTGGAGACTTGAAAATTGCTATTGAACTAAGACTACCCAGGAAAACTACCTCATAACCAAGCGAAAAGATGGGGTCTGCATTTGCAATGGGGCGATGGTGTGAAAACCTCACAACACGTTGTAGCTTCTATTGCACTACAAGATCAACCTCCTATCCAATCAGATTTCAATTCCAATGCTTTTTGGCCCTTTTCTCTTGTTGGGTGTAATATTGAGCTATATTTTATTTTCACTAAGGTTGTTATTTTAATTAAATATATTTATCGAGCACCTCAGTGTTGTAGCTTCTTAGAAAGAGAATGAAAAGTTTTAAATGATGGGATGCTTAAAAGTGTCTTTAAGTGCTAGACATGTTTAGATGTAAATTAAATCACTTTTTGAATTTAAAAGGCTTAATAAAACAATAAAGTGATTTTTACAAGAGTTTCTAGAAAGTTCCCTAAAAAGGTGAATTGAGAGCTAATTTGGTATGTTGGATTTGGATATTTGATATTGTTCTGGTTTGTTGGAGCTCATTCCTCCCAGGGCTTGTGAGGATGAAATCCCTTGTAGATAAGATCTTCCACGTTGGTGATGGTCCCAATTTGGAGGATTTCTTGGTGGTTTGATATAGAGATCACAACTAGGCTTATTTGTGGAGTTTACATTCAGTTTTTTACGGAGATTAATGCATATTAGATTTGTAGAGGCCAATTGAGAAGAGTTTTTGTATTGTTTTCAATATTTGTTGGGCACTTGAGGCTGGCCGTACATTTGTAAGAAGTGACATGAGCTTTCTTTACAAGGCACACTTCTTTGCTTTATAAGGCATCCTAGATGATAATTTTTGTGGTTCCCCACCCTAATGATCTGAACACATGCAGATTGAGTATATCATGGCCTCTAAAAGATTAAATGCATTCATTAATGTAGCATGAAATTGTCAAATCATGGAGTGCAAACAAACAATCAACTAAATGGTGTCTATATATCATATAAGATGGCATCACACAATGTTTGAATTATCAAAATAGGACTAAAATATTGATGCTTCTATCAAGATCTTTTAGCTAGTGTGCTGACAATATAATCAATGGGTATTACATATCTAATCTAGTCAAAGGGACATGGCCTAATGGTTGAATGATAGGGTTTTGTGTACGTGAGGGTGCTGTAAGATTGATGCAGGTTGAGCTTTACATGTTGAAACAGGAAACTTCAACAAATCGTTCAGAATCTCTATCACTTCTTCCTCTCCCACTCTCTTTTAATGCCTAAGTTAGGTTGTAACATGTTATTGTTTCTCCTAGGTACCCCTTGACCTCTGAGATGAGACTTTTTTGATTAGTTTTTACTCGTAGAGATGCATTGCTAATATAAACACAATCACAGAAATGTTATCAGCAAGGAAATGCATTGACAAAGTTACACAACATGATTGAGAATGGAGGACTTGAGAACTTTATTCATTATAATCAAGGATGCATTATTGGTATTCTTTATCAATTGAAAGCCAAATCTAATAATTATCTATCAAAGAACCACATACCTGCCAATAATGAACATTTCACTCAGACTCATAACTGGCATTTACCGCTAACTAACTACTACATCTGTTTTTAAAAGGGCTTCTGCCATTGTTTTGAAGAAAGAGGTAACTTCCTTTGGTTTCTATTTGGCCATAAACTGCATCACCCAATAAGGCAACATGCTTTTGGTTTCTTCTCTTTTGCAATTACCATTGATGAATTCCAGTTAATATCTTCATCAGAATGTAGTTGTAACTATAAAGTTACTTTAGTGATTCCTATTGCATAATGAATTTTGACTAATCAAAAGATGAAGTTTGTTTTCTATTGGGAACCAAGAAAATTATTTGTCCTAGGCATTTGCATCATTTAAAAATCTAAAGAAGCTAAGGCTATCTTTGGTTTCTAGTACAAAGTCTGAAAATTTAAGGCAGACAATCACATTTCATGAAGAAAATGAAAAAACTAAGGCTATATTTGGTTTCTAGTATCAAATCTGTAATTTTAAGGTAGACAATCACATTTCACTAAGGTTATCTTATTAAAGTAATATTATAATATTTAGTGTAATGGTCATGTAACTTTCCTTTAAGTCAGTCAGTCAGTTTTTAGTAACTTTTGGTTTAAGTTGTTTAGTCAATTTAGTAACTTTCTATTCTGTCTTTAGTTCTGGATTTCCATTATAGAAAGATCTTCTAATTGTTTATTTAAGGAGTATTCCTCTCCTTTGTTTATTGATTATCATTTCTTGGTATTAGAGTAGAGGTTAGTTTTTGATTTTTCCCAATAAAATTCTTGGTTTTAAGGAGATTTAGGTTTTGTTTGAGGGGTTTAACACGAATGTTTTTAGAAATTTTGGTTGTCCTATTCCTGTTTGCTACATGTCGAGACTCTTTGCATGAGATTCTTGTGATTACATCTTTTTAGCAATTTTTCAAGAACAAAAACTGTGGCCTCTACAAATTTCTTATTAAATCTGCAAGGGTTTCTTTTGCAAATTTTCATCAAAAGTTGTGGGTTTTGTTTTTGGTGCAAAGGAAGTTTTTTTTTCTTTGTGCAATGGGTTTTTGCAGTGTTGCAATACCGCATGATAATGGTCTTCATGACCAGTGGAGGGTTTTGTACTTTTTCCCCCAAAATCTTGATTCTGCTGATGTAAAAGGGTTTTGCTCGATTTTGCCTAGAAAACATGGTTTTCTTTGTTGTGGCTATGTTGGTTTTTGACAAGTTTTTGAAAATCATGGGTTTTAACTGTTTTTTGCTCAAAACAAAGGTTTTTGATGATTTTTTCACAAAATTGGCTTTCCATCTTTGACAAAATGTTGTCGATTTTTTATAAAATCGTGGTTTCTTGCAGAGTGTTTGGGTTGCAACTAAGGTTTCTAAAGTGAATGGTGTTACTGCAAATATATTAGAGTTTTTGATGATTTTTCACAAAATTGTGCATGATCTCACCATGCATCGAGGGTTTGATGATTTTCCACAAAATCATGGTACTATTTCACAATAGTTTCTTTTGATGATTTTTTGGGAAAATCATGGTTTTAGAGTTTTTTGATGATTTTTATCAACAAAAATTAAGTTTTTTATGAAGCTGATCTTAGTTTTTGTGTCTTTGGGTAATGGGAAGGTTGGCTTGGTTACCCAACATTAGTTTGGAAAGAACTCAACATGTTCTTGTACTTGGTCACAAATGGAAGTTCTGTAGAAAGCAGTTGGTTGATCATAAGTCTAACTAGGGAGGGTCTCAGGAGCTTGCTCATATCGCATAGCATCTCAAAGAGGAGTCAACCTTCTATGTATTTATGGTCAAATGACCTGCAAATTATGTCAAGTCTTCTGTAGGGTAGTTAGTTGAATGACCATTAAGGGAGGGTAATTGAGTAATATTAAAATATTTAGTATAATAGTCATGTAAGTAACTTTCTTTTAAACCAGTTAGTTTTTAGTAACTTTCTGTTCTTTAAGTTGTTTAGTTAGTTTAGTAACTTTCTATTCTTTCTTTAGTTCTCAATCGTTTCCATTATGGAATGTAATTGCTTATTTAAGGAGTATTCCTCTTCTTTTTTTAATATTGAGTATCAATCAAATATCATTTCATATCTTTGGTTTCTAGTAACAAGTTTGTAATTTTAAGGTGGTCAATCACATTTTCCATTAGCAATTTTAAGGACCTAAGGAAAACAGCATAAACTGGAATGACCACTTAAAACTTCAAAAATAAAATTGAAGACATGGGTCTTGTTTCCCTTTTTGAGATTTATGTAGCCCCTACTAAAAGCTAGGATAACTCTAATTTTGTTGTTGTAACAAGTATATCTCTTCAATATGCTTTGGTCATTTTTGGAAGCTTTATCAAATTTATGAATGTGGTAACATTTTAAGATTAGCATTTTTATGGTTAGTAGTTTGGGGGAATAATTTCCACTCAAGATGTTCTTTAATGCCACTTTTATATGATCACTGTGTTTTTTGTCTTTTTGATCATTGGTAGGATCACAATGATGATGGGAAGCTTTCATTAGAAGAATTCTCTGATTTGATCAAAGCTTTTGGAAATAAAATGGCAAGTCACAAGGTCAGTATATTAGTAATTGGAACTCTGATCTACCAAACTGACAGTGTTTCTACTGCCAACTTCCAAGCAAATTTACTAGTCTTTTATTTTATTATAATTTCTAATGCCTTACTAATTGAAACTCATCATGTTTCCTCTTACAAAAGCTAGAAGAAATTTTCAAGCAAGCAGATATTGATGGTAATGGTGTAGTTGATTCAGAGGAGCTTGTTAACCTTATTACCAATCATCGAGGCAAGTAAGGAATCTTCTTTTGCCATTTCATATTTAACATCTTATAAGAATTTGTGCTTACCGCACACCATAAGGATTATCATGCATAAGTGTTACTCTCTCAAGTAATTGCTATCTGATGTTATGTAAAATCCCGGTCAAGATTTGTATCAAACTTTTGCAATTTTGTGCATTAACATTTTGTCAAACAGTTTGCTTTCTCTCGGTAATGTAGAGTTTGTGTAGCAGAGATATGTGTTTCAGTTTTAAATGAACTTCGATTCAACAGTGTTATTGTGTGCACTGTCAATATTTAACAAATCATATTGCAACATCAAGATACAGCAGATAATAGTATTCAATACATGGCATTACATGTATCATATTTCTGATGGAGAATAAATCACAACGCTCAGAATTCTGACCATTACAGAAGTAAAAATAGCACTTTGAGTAAACATATATTCACCCAGTTTGTGACACAAATGACTTCATGAATTGACTGTTGTGGACTGAAATAAATCTGAAACACAATGTCTTTAACTCCAATGATAGAAAATGATCTTCACATTGATTGATTGCTGACTTTGAAGGCAGATAACAAATGATTTCATACATAAATCTGACCTGTGAGAATTTGCAGGGGCGATATTACAATAACAAAGAAGCCCACGCTAGAGGCAATATTTTCTCTTCACGTCTGCCCAGAAATTGATGATGCATCATAAGATAAGATAAATTTATTAATGTTTAACAGAAGAGCACAAAGCTGGTCTAGGGGAGTGCCAAAAGCCAAAAAGGGGGCCAGCCCATAGTAGGGACACCAAACGGCGCCTGAAGAAAAGAAACTAAACAACAGGAACAGAAAAAACAAACAACCGAAAGAGGGAAAGAGAGAGAGGAAGAGGGGAGGGGGGTCCCCTTGAAAACCCCAACCCCTACTATAAAATTTGCTCCACCGAGAAGAGCCTCAAAATAGAAGGGTAATCTATAGAGCTAGTAGGAGGCCCAGACCACTTTTGACCCTTCTTGGAGGGGGAGGAGAACTGCTGCTGAAGGGAACACCTCTTGGAGACCATAGACCGATGATGGTTAGAGGGGGATGATGGTCCCAACCGGTGCTGAGAGGGGAGGGGTGAATCCACACCCACTAAAACTTTAGAATCAAATCTGATATAATCTAACTAAAACTATAAGAACAGATTCTATCATAGAAATAGCTATCACACAATCAAGCAATAAACAACACCAAATTTATCACGTGGAAACCCAAATCGGGAGAAAACCACGGTGTGAGGAAACCTCACAAATTTGCACTCTTCTGAAGTGCGCCCTGTTAGGAGCCTTCCCTGTTAAAGGATTACAAATGCAATGTAGATGCGATCCGGTCAAGGGATTTAGAAAATGAGGCCTGTTAAAGCCTGCCTTGTGAGAGGACTTAGAACATCTACATAGATGTCACCCGGTTAAGGGATTTAATACAAGGGACTTATTAATGTTCACTCAAAATACTGGAATTTTGCTATTGCAATTGTTAGAGAGTAATAGAGGGTTTGATCTTTTACAAATGTCTTTGCTAAGCCTGATAAGATCACCGTGCTTCTCAATTGAGAGTCATCACCAATCACCATAGGTATGCTCTCCTTCTTCTGTTGAGCTTCCTTGCACACTCTTCTTCTCTTCTTCTTTTCACCTTTTCGTAGCTTCTCTCAGTGTACAGGTTCACTCTTTTACTTTGGCAGAATGAAGGCAAATGATATTCTTCACAGGATGACGAATATATAGGCTTCTTGCGCTTTCCGCTTTTTGCATGCACGACCTCCATAAAAATCTCCTTCGGATCCATCACCCAGTGGAGTTTCAGTTCACTGAGGATACATCCGATGCATGCTGCTTTATAAAGGAAATGACAGATGCATGCCGCAAGTTGCCCTTTACTTGATATTTCTCCATGTTTTAATGCCATAAACTTTGGCATTAAAACCTTCAATCGCGCCTTGCACTGATCTTCTTGATAACACAAAGTCATCCGGATTTTGTGCAACAAATCTTGGTCAAAGAGTCACACAAGTGTTTGTCGACTGTGATTTTCCCCGGTTCATCAGTCTCGATGATATCTTCACTGATCGGTTTATAACTTTAGGTTGTGCACAAGTAAAAACCATCACCTGTCACTTTTTCTTTCTCTATCTATACTGGTTTGACTCCTCGGTTCCGGTTTTGAATCCCTTGATTACTGGTTGCACCTCCCTTGGTTACCGGTAGCTCTGATGATCAGTTAGAGCTTTATCAGTAACATAGACAATGCCTCTTCTTGCTCACTGTGTGTCACCGGTCTCGTAACTAGTCTCTCTTGCGCTTATGATTGTCAACTATACTTGCTTGTTCCTATTTGAACATTGTTTGCATCCTTTGACATCAATGACAACACCTCTTTGCCATGTACCGGTTTCATCCTTATCGGTTAATGCCAACAATCTCCCCCTTTGGCATTGATGGCAAAACACAACTTACCGGTCCGATTCCGGTCCATACCTTCACCAGTCATAATCTCCCGCTTTGACAATAATGCCAAAGGCTAGTCAAGTGACTACCTCTTTTTAAAAAAAAATCTGCTCCCCCTTCGAACAACAGTCCTTTATCACCAATCCTGTTAAGATGAAACTAAATCCTCGGTTGAAGCTCAATGGATTGATGAACCTCTGTTTTATTACTGAATATCAAGAAGGGGGACTAGCCCTAATTTACCTCTGAGATACTCAAAGGTACTCTTCGGTAAAGGCTTTGTGAATATGTCAGCAACATGTTCTTTTGTGGGAACTTATTCCAATTTTATTTCTCTATTTTGCACCTTTTCTCTCAGATAGTGATATTTTATAGCAATGTGCTTTGTTTTAGAGTGCATGACAAGATTTTTAGATATATTTATTGCACTTGTATTGTCACAATATATTGCAATTAGTTAAGGTACCTATTCTTGGATTCCTTCCAATATCTATTTTATCCAGATTACTTGTGTGCAATTGATTGCAGCAGCAACATACTCAACTTCTGCTGTGGACTGTGAAATGCAGTTCCGCTTTTTACTTGTCCATGACACAATCCTCTCTCCAAGAAAGAATGCACCTCCACTTGTGCTCTTTCTATCATCAATGTTACCAGCCCAATCTGCATTAGTGAATACCTTTATCTTGAAACCTCCTTTGTGAGGAAACCATAGGCCATACTCCTCAGTACCCTTTAGGTATTTGAAGATTCTCTTCACTGCTATTAAATGTGTCTCTTTTGGGTTAGTAGAGAATTTGGCTACAATACCTACTGCATATGCAATATCAGGTCTTCTATGCACAACATACTGTAACTTGCCAATCATTGACCGATACAATGTCTCATTAACTTCTTTTGCATCCTCCTCCTTTGATAACTTGAGGTTAGTTATCATTGGTGTGCCAATCGGTCTGGATTCTTCTAGCCCAAAGGATTTAAGAATTTCTTTAACATACTTGGACTGAGAAATAAAAATACCTTCTTTTAGCTGATGGACTTGCAATCCAATGAAGAATTTTATGGCTTCAATCATGGACATTTCAAATTCTTTCTTCATCTCCTCAGCGAAGTCTTTGCTCATTTTGTCATCTCCTCCAAAGATGATGTCATCCACAAAAAATTCAGAAATCAGGTTCCCTTCTTTGCTAGTCTAGAGATACATATTGCTGTTATCTCTTGTTCTTGTGAATCCAATGGTCAAAAGGTATGAATGTAACCTTTCATACCAAGCCCTTGGGGCTTGTTTCAGCCCATAGAGTACCTTTTTCAATTTATAGACCACACCACTTTTCTTTGTGGATGAGAAGCCTTCTGGCTGTTCTATGTATATTTCCTCCTCCAATATACCATTCAGAAATGCAGACTTTACATCCATCTGATATACTTTGAACCTTTTATGAGCAACATAAGCAAGATTCTCACTCTTTCTAGTCTTGCCACAGGTGCAAAGGTTTCTCCATAATCTAGTCCCGCCTCCTGCGCATATCCTTTGCAGACTAGCCTTGCTTTGTTCCTTACCACCTTTCCTTCTTCATTTAGCTTGTTTCTGTACACCCACTTGGTCCCAATGACATTATTGTCCTGTGGTCTAGGAACAAGAGTCCATGTTTCATTCTTTTCAATTTGCTCAATCTCTTCTTCCATCGCCTTGACCCAGTTCCCATCCTCCAGAGCCTCTCTAGTGGATTTGGGCTCTATACTAGAAAGTAAGCAGATACTTTCTCTAGCCTTTCTATTACCATATTTGTCACCAATGATGTTATCAGTGGAGTGATATGTGACATACCTTGGCAGAACCGGTCATTGATCCTGGTCTATGTTTTCCGGTTGAGCAATATCTCCAACAAGGTCATGAACAATTTCCTGTTCATCATCCTGAGTTGGTCTTATGTTTTGATCCCTTCCTGGCTTAGGTACATTACCTTGCTCCAAGGGTCTATTTACCTATTCTTCTTCTTCATCAGCATCAATCATTTCATTGAATTCCAAATGATTTTCAGCATCATGATCTTGGTGACTGTTTGATTTATCACGACTGTTCTTTTCCCTTGGTTCTGAATATTCATCAATCTTTACATTGATACTTTCCACTATTTTTCCTATCCTTTTATTCAGACACCGGTATGCTTTACTCTTGGTAGAATAACCCAGAAATATGCCTACATCACTTTTTGGCTCAAACTTTTTAGAATATACATCTCTTTTGATGTAACAGTTGCTACCAAAAATTTTGAAATAGCCTACACTTGGGGTGTGACCAAACCACAGCTCGTAGGGAGTCTTTGTTGGCATTAAGAGATGGTAACCGGTAAGCCTGCTATCGGTACATGGCAATTAAAGTATTGTCATTGATTGGTAAAGAGGAAAGAGGAAAGAGGTGCTTTGTCATCTCAATCTAAGGTCTAAAGATCTAAGGAGAACACCAGTGGTGGATCTGTATGTAAAGAGACTGGTTTGGCAACCGATGACACTATGCAAGAAAGAAGAGACTATATCTGCTCTTCAAGAGAAACCAGTCACTAAACAAAATGCATTGGCAACCAAGGAAAGGATTCAACCGAGGACCGGGATACAACCGGTGTCAACTATGCAATTGAGGAAAAGGTGCAACCGGTAAGTAGAGGAAGGAAAGGTGACAGGTCAAAGTTCTTACCTTTTCACAACATGAGGATCTCAACCGATCAAGTGAAGATTTCGGTATGATAAGAAGAATCGGGGAAGTCATAGTCAACTATCTGTTTAAACCAACTCTTTGAATAGGATTTACTGCACTAAATTTGGAAGACTTTGAGTTAACATGGTGATCGGTTTGAGGCACGTTTAAAGGTTTTAAAGCCGAAGTCTGTGGCTTTAAAACAACGAGTTATCTCATGCGAAGGAAAGATGCTTGACACGCATCTATTGTTTTCTTCATCAAGCAGTTAAAGCAAGGGCATGCATCGGATGTTTCCTTAGGGAACTAATACTCTTCTTGGTGATGATGTTAGCATCAAATGATGGTAACCGGTAAGCTCTCTACCGGTCCAAGTATTGTCATTGATTGACAAAAGAGGATAGAGATTTGTCATCTCTATACAGGCTAAAACTCTAAGAAAATCTACATCAAGAGAGGCTGGTTTGGCAAGAAAAGAATAACTGTAATCCATTGTAACTGGTCGCTACACTAAGCATCAGTAACCGGGCAATGCACTCAATTAGGGAAGAGAGTATTCCAGTATCAACCAAGGACCGAACTACAACTGGTATAGGCAAGTACAACTAAAAGCAATATCCATCTAGTGTCTATAAAACAATTGGGACAATGTAACCTGTAATCCATGCAAGAGGAAGCACACCGAGGACAATGCAACCGGTAAGACAAGAAAGAGACTGCAACAGATCGAAGGACTCAACCGGATATATTATAACACTCCGGTATGAACCGAGGAAGTCATAGTCAACTGTCAACTAAACCAACTCTTTCTATCGGGATTTATTGCAGTAAATCCGGGTGACCTTGAGTTGTCTTGGTGATCGGTTTGAGGCGCAGGTAAAGGATTTAAAGCTGGAATCAATGGTTTATTGAGGCACGACTGAAGGATTTAATGCCGGATTCAGTGACTTTAAATCAAGGTGTTATCTCCTATGAAGGAAGGTTGCCTGACACGCAACTGCTATTTTCTTCATGAAGCGGATAAAACTAGAGCATGCATCAGATGTTTGCTCAGTGAACCAATACTCCACTGAGCGATGTATTGGTAAGGTCTCACGATTAGGTCATACATTTGAGGAGCAGTTAGGGCAACAAAACTGTATATATTCTTATGCCTGTTGAGAATAAGAGTTGCCTTCATTCTGCCGAAAAAAAGAGTGAACCTATATGCTACAGAAGCAGGGGTAAAAGAAAATAGTGAAAGAGAGATAGAAGATTGTGCAAAGCAGCACAACAATAGATGAGAATACACCTGTGGCAACTGGTGATGATTCTCAGTTGAGCACAAATAGAGATCTTATCAGGCTAAGCAAAGCCATTTGTAAAGATCACACTTCTATTGTTTTCTAGCAAACTACAATAGACAAATCTTAGTATTTGGGTGGACTCTAATAGGTCCCTTGTATCAAAATCCCTTAACCGGGTGACATCTTTCAAGGTGTTTAAAGTCTTTTAACCAGGCAGGTCCTAACAGACCTTATTGTAACAAATCTTTTGATCGGGTCGCATCTAGCAAGTGCGCTTTCATCCATTAACTAGGAAGACTCTTAATAGGGTGTACTTCAGGAGAGTAAAAAATTTGTGAGGTCTCCTCACACCATGGTTTTTACCCTAACTGGGTTTCCACGTGATAAATTTGGTGTCACTTTGTGATTGTTTACTTACTGTTATTATTTGCTTAAATTTGCTTGCCTTTTGTGCTGTAAGTTTACTTCACTGGATTTAGTGAGAATTTTTTTTTAGAGGTGCTGATTCACCCCTCCCCTCTCAGCACCGGTTGGGACTGTCAATTGGTATCAGAGCCAAGTCTTGTTTTCTTTGCTGCTTAACCGCACAAGAAAAAATTCAAGATGATGAGGAAGGAAGGACCAAAGTTTTCAAAAGAAAACTTCACCTTATGGTGCAACAGAATGAAGCTGTATATGAAGACCATCGGTGACTAGTACTGGAATCACGTTACCGTCGATTACAGTGAGCCCACTGGCACCTTTACACCTAATCAAGAAAAGATCAAGACTGAGCACACGGCAACCATGGACATGATAGCTAGTACACTGCCTGATCATGTTTATGCTGAGATTGAACATCTTGATTCTGCCTTCAAGATGTGGGGCAAGTTACAAACGGTCTATGGAGGAGATCCTAATGTTCAGAGAGCCAAGGTCGAAAGCCTTAGAGGAAAGTATGACCACATGAGGATGAACGAAGGAGAAGACATCGAGCAATATAGCAACCGAATCAAAGAGGTGATCAACTCCATTAGAAGCACTGGAGGCAAGCTGAGTGAAGAAGAGGTGGTTAGCAAAATACTGAGAACTCTCAGACCTCAGTATGCCATAAAGATCTCTGCCATTCAAGAGCTCAGGTCGATGACCAAAGATCAAGTCACCCTAGACTCCCTAATCGGTAAGCTGGCTGCTTTTGAATTAAGTAACTTTGATAATAGCTTGTCTGTTCAGGAAACAACATTTAAGTCCTCTGTCAACACCTCTTCCACCAAAAAGAGAAGAGAAACCGGTAATTCCTCTACCGGTAAGATCGGCAACCTTGTTGAGAATCTGCTCTTAGAGGAGATGGAGCAAGATGAGTTTGAAGCTCTCATAAGAGATTTCCCAGAGGGAAAGGGAAGTACAAAGGAAAACTCCCTTTGAAATGCTTCTCCTGCAACAAAATAGGACACATTGCTGCCCAGTGTCCAGACA
This sequence comes from Chamaecyparis obtusa, assembly GCA_027943335.1. Classification (NCBI taxonomy): domain Eukaryota; kingdom Viridiplantae; phylum Streptophyta; class Pinopsida; order Cupressales; family Cupressaceae; genus Chamaecyparis; species Chamaecyparis obtusa. The sequence continues at coordinate 213,510 of BSBK01006829.1, read as the reverse complement.
ATGATAACAGAGACAAAAGAGACCAGTTCAAGAACAAAGCAAAGAAGGAATGCTACCTTGCGAGGGAAGGAGTCACAGACAATGAGTCTGAAGACTCAGACGATCCAGAAATTGCATTTGTTGCAATAAAGGAGGAGAGCCCAGTTGTCAATGAAGTTGCACTCATATCCAGATCTCATCAGCATGATGATTGGATCATTGACAGCGGATGCACACACCATATGATCGGTGACAAGAATAAGTTCATCAACTTGGAGCTCAATGACAGCGGATCAGTCACCTTTGGAAATAATGCCCCTTGTGCCATTAGGGGTAAGGGATCTATTGGTCTCTGCAACAATGCTGTCTGTGAAGATGTGTACTGGGTTGAAGGACTCAAGTACAACTTGATGAGTGTTGCACAACTAAACAATAAAGGATTCCAGTTGGAATTCGGTCAAGGTTCCTGCATAGTCAAAAATCAGTCTGTTACTCATGTTGCAACCGATAGACAAAGCAAAGGCAACCTGTTCTACCTAGACTTAATGGAAGGAGCCTGTTTAATAGCTTTGGTCAGAGGAGACTCAAGCAAAATCAGTCTTATCTCCAAAGAAGACAATAGTTGGTTATGGCACAAGAGACTCTGCCACATAAACTTTGACCGTATTGTCAAAGTAAGTAAAAAGAAATTGGTCAGAGGACTCCCAGAAATTGCAAAACCCATGAGTGGTATTTGTAAAGATTGTTAGTTAGGAAAACTGATAGGAGCAAGTTTCAATAGTAAGTCCTTCTCTAATGAAAATGTTCTAGACCTTGTGCACACAGACTTGTGTGGACCAATGAGGACAAAGAGCTATCATGGAGACTGGTACTTCATGCTGTTTGAAGATGACTTTTCAAGAATGATGTGGACACTCTTTCTCAGAGAGAAATCATAAGCCTTTCACAGGTTCAAAGTTTACAAGGCTAGAGTGGAAAAGGAGACCGGTAGAAGCTTGAAATGTCTGAGGTCGGACAGAGAAGGTGAGTACACCTCTCAGGAGTTCACTCATTACTGTGAGGAACATGGCATAAAAAGAGTGTTTTCTGCACCTAGGACTCTTCAGCAAAATGGAGTAGCAGAAAGAAGAAACAGGATGTTGATCGACTGTGCCAAAACTCTATTGATCCAGAAGAATCTCCCTCACCAGTTCTGGAGAGAAGCTGTCAGTACTGCTATCTACACCATCAACCGAGTTCATGTCAAAGTAAGACTCCTTACAAACTATGGTTTAAGAATACTCCTAGTGTAGGCTACTTCAAAATCTTTGGTAGTAAATGCTACATCAAAAGAGAGATGTTTTCTGGGAAGTTTGATCCCAAGAGCGATGAAGGAACATTCTTGGGTTATTCTACCAAAAGCAAGGCCTATCGGTGTCCAAATAAGAGAACGGGCAGGATAATTGAAAGCATCAATGTAAGAATTGATGAATTTTCAGAACCAAATAAGAAGACCAGTTATGACAATCATGAAAGTCTTAAAAATACTAATGGAGGAGATGCCTTTGAGTTCAATGAAGCTACAACTGAAGATGAGGGAGTAACACTCATGGACAGACATCAAGAGTGGGAGACTGTACCCGAAGCTGACAGGCCACCACAGGATGGTGAACAAGAAGATGTTCTGTACCATGATGAAGAAATTGCTCAACAAGACGAACCTGACCAAGAACAGAGACCCGCTCTCCCAAGGTATGTCACATATCACTCTACTAACAATATAATTGGTGACAAACATGGGAATGTCTTGACCAGGAAGAAGGCCAAAGAGAACATCTGTCTGCTTTCATGTGTTGAGCCCAAATCCACCAGAGAAGCCCTGGAAGATGAGAATTGGGTCAAGGCCATGGATGAAGAAATCAAACAAATAGAGAAGAATGATACATGGGAACTTGTGCCTAGACTTCAGGGCAAAAATGTCATTGGGACAAAATGGGTCTATAGGAACAAACTGAATGAGGACGATAAAGTTATCAGGAATAAAGCAAGATTGGTTTGCAAAGGATATGCTCAGGAAGCTGGACTAGACTATGGATAAACTTTTGTACCAGTGGCTAGATTGGAAGGGGTAAGAATTCTTCTTGCCTATGCAGCTCACAAAAGGTTTAAAGTTTACCAGATGGATAATTTCTTTCTTTTATAGGGTTAGGTCATAACGGTAATTACCAAACGATAACTATTTGTTAAACGGCTACAGTAATAAATGCCTTACCTAACTTTTTTTTTCGCTTTTGCCAACCAGTGATCCAGTTTTTTCGGTTTGGCAATCCTCGGTTGATTACTTCTTACCTATCCGGTTATCCTTGTAGACTGAGTGAGTCCGATTCTCACTAGTTCTACCGGGAACGGTCAAAGGTCTATCGATTCCCTCTAGGCCTTTACGGCTCAGTTTGCTGAAGAGATATCACCATCTGCAGATGATGATCTTTCCTTTGTCTTCTCCTCAGCGGAGCTCTTTGATTCCTTTTTGAACCAAATCTGTCTGACTGTTTTCTCATTCTTCTCTTCCTTGTTGATCTTCTCTACCGATTTGGCCAGTTCTTTCTTCTTATTGGATGACCAGTTCCTGCAATTTTTGGCCAGGTGTCCAACTTTGTTGCAATGATAGCAGACTATCCCGGTTGCCTTCCATGGGTTCACCCTTCTTGTTTTGGGTGATTTGTTCCAAGAGTCATTGTGACTGTGCATTCCACAGTTTGTATAGTTGGCTGTGCTCCGGTTCTTGTTTCTCTTGGTATATACCGGTCTTGGGGATCTCAATGCCATAGTCTTTGATCTGCATTCTTCAACCTTGTGTCCAAACTTGTTGCATGCCTAACAATCGCCCTTGAATGTGAAGAACCTTGGCTGGTTCTTTTGAATCCACTTAATTTGAAGTTTAAATATTTGCAAACACTTGTTCAAACTTACTTTTAATTTGCAATCTAAACTCAACTTCCACCAAAAATCAATTACCGAAACTAGAACAATAAGTACCACCACTTGAACATCATTTATTCTTATTTCATATCAAATAACATAACAGAATTTATTGCTTAAATAATCAGCACTTGGCAAATTGTTATTGCTTGCAGGCGTAATAATCTCCAAGAGACAAATTGCAGCCACCAGAAGAAAGTAAGCCGCTGTCTTGAAATGCACCGTGACTGATCTGCATTTGACGTGCCTTGCTGAAACTGATAGCAGGCCCGTGATGAATCAAAACGGCACCTAGGAAGGTGCCGTGTCAGCTGGAGTGAAGATGGCGTGATGTCTCACCTCTCACGCGATTTCCTAAATGCTCATGCAACACTTGCGTGAATGATACTTGGTCTCAAAATCAAATTCAATTCACTCCCTTGTTACGTAGCTTGGAGATGATTCGATCTCCCTTGACAAATTGGTAATTCACCAACAAATTTGTAACCAAAAACTGAATGAAGTATCACAGCGAATTTCCAATTACTTCAAACCTCAGCATGTAGACAATTCAATTTCTTTGAGAGCAAATCGATTTGCCTGTAGGATAAAACTCCACAAATCTAGTATACTTCAGCACTGGATTATGATCTCAGATACAGCTGCAAAATTCACCATCAATCTGTAATGGCTCAAATTGCCAGAAGAGGAATCAGTCCTCAAAACCCTAGTCGGGTAGTCTCTCTCACAGCTTCAACAAAATCATAATTCAACAATAGATATTTTATTTTCACAAAGCATTGCTTTTATAATTCAAAAGTGTCTTCTCTCACACACTTTTCACTTAAAACACTTTTTATACTTAGGCACATATTGAATAATATAATTTATTAATTCATTTGGCTCCAAAAAAGGCCTTTTCACCAATATCATGAAATTATGACACGCAAGGTCCCTGTTTCTTGTGCCCAAGATTTAAAAGTTTTCATCTTGGTTCCAACGAGCTATAACACTAAGGTATCTAGCATATAATACCAACAAAAATGGCAACCTTAGCAAATTTAATTAAATAATAATAATATACCACCCGTCTTGCAAAAACAACTAAAGAAGCGTTTGAATCGAAATCTGTATGCACAGGATTGCTCCAGATGATGAAAGATGATGAATGAATTTGACAGGGTGACTTACTAAAAATAGACGCTCTCTCCAAGATTCTTGGAGCCCAAACTGGAAGCCAGAAATGAAAACCGAGAGCATCATTCAACTCCTCTAACTCATTTGAGTTCATCGGAACTATCCATTGACTTATAATAAATAGTAAGTTCACACCAAAGACCCTCTAAACACCTTGCCAGATCACGAGGATCACAATAATGACCTGGTACCATCAAATCAATGACCTGCAAAAAAATGGGGACATTACATTGAAGCTTTCCCTGCTTCCACTGGACACCGATGTGGGGCTGGACCAACATTCATTGGTCTTGTGGCCATATTTGCAACAGTTCTTGCAGTAGCTGTTGTTTGGCTTTACCGGTGCATTCCTCCAGTTATTTGTTCCATGACCTGGTTTCCCACAATGATTGCAAGATGTGTTAAAGGTTTTGTTACCTTTTTGTGCCAGCGGCTTCTTCTTTTCTTTTTTGCTTGTCTTGGCTCCAAAAGATTCACCAGTCTCTTTGGTGACTTCACTGGTGAATCCAAGACTGGTTTGATCTTTATGCTTTCTTTGAGCTTTAAGTTGCTCATCAAGCTTGACCAAGATCTTTGATGCAGAGGCCCTAGGTGGACTTGCAATCATTCATGCTACGAGGGACTTCACAAGTGCTTTTACAACACTAACCAAACTTCTTCATCAGGATCCTTCTCCTTGATCATGTCAATACCTTCTCCATCATAGTGCACATACAATGTCTTGTGCCACCATAGGCTCTACACCTTGTTAAAATCACAATGTCCCTCAATACAATCATTATATTCATCTCAATAACCCATCAACCCAATATTGGTTCACAATCAAATAAGTACTTTCACTGTCCTAAGCACTGTTATACTGTTTTTATAACAGTCACATACATAATCCAAAATCCTAAAGACAGCCACTACTTATACCATTACTATGGTTTCTATTTCATTCCCCTCAATGAGACACATCCAAGACAACTTTTTAAAGCCTTCTCACATTCTCCATGCCCACTAGATTCATCACAAATGACTTCATGATTTAATTGAACATAAAGTTGCCTTCTTGCTGTCCTATTGAATAGACCTCTACACAGAGACTCGTAATTTTTGGACCCGATCAGATATGCCCAATCGCTCCGGTCAGCCTCTTCATAATTTCACTATCCACAACATATCCCAAATTTAGGTCAATCCAACGGTTCAGTTGGAAGATATCCCTCCCGCACCGAGACTGTCCTTTCCTAGATAATTATTCCTTCAATCAGCGAATCTCATCAATCTGAGATCAAACATTGTCATCCCCTGCATGTCCTGCAATAAACACATAAGGAAATATCTTCTTAACACAAATATATCCTTCTTTATATCCCATAACACCCTTGGAAGTGAGGCATCATATCCATTCACCTCTGCATTAAAACAAATGACTGTTGCTTACCCTGCTGGCTATACGGGAACAGTCATTTAAAACAGGGATCAAAACGATTTTAAACTTAATAAAAACCATTCAAAACTCAAAGATAATGAATAAACTTCATTGTCCTAATCCATTCCTATCATTACTTGCAATGCAAGAAGAGTTATCAGGCCCAAACAGTAGACTGTGTCTACACGGGCAGTGACATACATATGACAGAAGATTTTACATCTTCATTACTTCAAAACGGTTTACATTCCTCTTTATGATCTGGAATAGATCATCAACTTAATCTCTACTCTCCTCGCCCCTATGTCACACAACTATACTTCTAATAAGCCTTTCCAAGGCCGGATGTAACCTCCTCCAACTGTCACAGTCAGTTGGACAGTTAGTTATTTTTGCTAAGTGTAGTTGTCTAGTTGACAACAAGTTGTCAACTTCGACAACATTAGACCCATTAAACTTTAATATCATTGGTATAATCTTTTTAGAGGTTTTCCTACACCCTTAAACCCTTTACACTTCCCTTAACCCACATTTAGCTATTTAGGCCTTAGTTTGCCATATGGAGGCAAATGTTACATTTGGCACTCTAAGTGCTTTGTCATCCATTTTTATGGCTCAATAGACCATTCACAAACATAATAGACCTTTATAGGTCATTTCCCAAATCCCATTTAACTTAGGATCAATTCATCCTTCCCTATTGACCACTAGGTACCCTTATTCCTTCTTAATGCCATTAAAGGCTTACAAATTTGATCTTTGAACAGAATGATCAAATGATTACAAAACACATTTAAAGGAACATTACATGGTCTTATTACATCCAATGACCCAGCATGGTCATGTTGATCTCTTGTTGCCCCCTATGATCTATGAGTGACCCTAGTGTCTTCATAAGTCTTCATCCTTGGTCCTGGTGCTCCTGCACCACTTTCATTGTATCTTTTCAAGGTTTCATTTATTTCTTCAAGCTATTTCATCTGCTCATTCAGTTGATACAACTCCAGTGCCAGTCTTTTGCATGCCTCATCCCTGTCATGCCAGCCTTTTTGCATGTTGGCGTTTTCTTGGGTGGCAATTTGCATGTCTTCATGAAGTTGCGAAATGATAAACTCATTTTCTCCTACAGCTTCCTTTGCCCAGTTTCTTGCTTTTTCAGAGGCAGTTAAGGATTTGACCACTGTGTTTCTTTCATCTTCAGCTTTTCTCTTTTTCTCGATTAGTTCAGTCATCCTCCGAGCATTATCTTCTTGTTCCCTCTTGAGGTTGTAGATCTGATCAGTTAGGATCTGGTTCTTCTCCATAAGCTCGGAGACTGCTTCCTCAGCTTCATCAGATCCACTCTGCCGTGAGAGTTCATCAATGGTCTCATTGCTTTCATTCAGTTGTAGAGCCAGCTCCTTCCTCTTTGCAAGTGACCTTCTCAGCCTATTCTCCAGAGAGCCAATTATCTCGTTGGCTTCCTCTAGTTGTTTTTGATACCGGTAACCCTCCATGATCTTTCTCTCAAGCTATTAGACTTTTATGTATAGAGAACTCTGGCTCTGATACCAATTGTTATTACCAACCGGTTACTGATAGGGGAGGGTGAATCAGTAAGAACTATTTTCTACTATAATTCCAATCTTGTTTAATACTTCTTGTAATCTAAGCAAAGTGTAAAGCAAACATTCAGAACTATAAAAGAAGTACACAGATCAACACAAGATATATACGTGGAAACCCTCGGTTAGAAGGAAAAAAACCATGGTGAGACAAAGCTCACAACTTCACTACTGCAGAATGAAGGCGCCCTGTTAGGAGCTTATAAAGCACTGGTTAAGGTGCTACCCTGTTAAGGGATTTTACAAAAGATCGGTTATGATCTTAACCCTATTAAGAGTCGCCTGGTTAGAGGTCTTTCAACATCAACAAAGATGTTACCCTGTTAGGGGGTTTTACAACGAACCGATTAGGTCTACCCTGATAGAGGGATTTTAATTTGCTTTCACAACTTATAAAAGCAATGATCTATTATGACACTGATTGTCTTATTAGATCATACCTGTTGATCTTTCCCGGTTTTCCTGGCTATTGAGTCTTTTCTGCCTCTTTTCCTTTCACCTCTGGTGACTGTGATCTCTTCGCAGATTTCTCTTTACTGCTCTGTTTCTTTAACTCTCAACAACAACACATTCTTGCGTCCTATGTCCTGTATTTATACAAGAGTTCACCGTAATGAAACCCTTAACTCATAGAACCGCCAGGTTGTAAACTCAACAATAAATCATGCAACTAGCACAAATCTATGCATTCTGATCTGGAGTTTACCTTTAAAACATCCGTAAAAATAAAGCTAACTCCTGTTAAAAAGCTAACTCCACTTCTGAGCGGTGGATGTCCCGTATAATCCGAATTTAACTCAAACTACTCCGCAGAATCTGGTGTGGATTTTTAGGTAGTTAGACCGGTATATCCAATACCCTGTTCAACTTTGTATGCACACCGAGACCGGTATAGTGTACTTAGATCGGTCTACCGGTGTATCCCCTTTTCTTTATCTACTGGTGCATACACTCTGTTCCTTGTCTACCAGTGTCTTCTAAGTAACGTGAGTGACCGGTGAGCGTTTACCGATGCATGGTGTTTGTGAATTTATACTAATGACAACTTAAATTGCAAACAATTATCATAGTGACAAGACCTTTTTGATATAATTTTAGTGTTGTTTGAAAGATATTTGTGAATCGTTCCTGAAACAAGAGGAATCGATTGTAAGAACCACCCTTTCTTGTAATTATCAGTTAAGTTCTCGTTGAAGCCACCTATGATAAGAGGGGAGCCTCCCCTATTGTTGAGAGGAGAGAGTAATCTCACTCAATGTTGTCTAAAATCACATTTTTGTAAGTTGTGGTCACAATGACTTACAAAATTTTTAGCCAACAACATGAATCAGGGTCTGTATGTGGGTCACTTATTACCATAGTCTAAATTGAGATGGATCCTATCCAATCTCAGACCCAAAGTTTTTGGACTGGTCAGATTTGTATGATTCAATCTGGACCTCTAAGTTACTATAGAAACTTTTTTGATATTACTATAGAAATTGCTTGGTTTTTGTGACCTTCTAAACTAATAAAAAATGCAAACATTGTTATACCTCTTACAATATAGGTATTCCTTTTATAGTATAATTTCAGTATGCTTTGCTAGTTTTGAGAATTGATACATTCTTATGCTTAAACAACTCAAATTAATTCTTCAGTTGTGGATTTTAAATTTTTGTATCTGAAGGGGATAATCTTTCTTATTTAATATCCTTATGCAAGTAAATATGTTATCTAGAGAATCTGTTAATTTCGGTACTTGTTCCCTGTGCAGTCCAAATGAATTCTTGGAGAGTCTAGACATTCATAATTGTGAAGCGTATGATCAATTGCACACAAATAAACTGTTGGCTTTTGAGAATGAATTGGATACATAAAATAAGAAACAAATGGCTTTGTATGTGAAAAGGAAAATAACTTAAAATGGCAACCCAAAATTATATTATTATTTATTATTTAGGTGCCTAAACTGATTTGTAAATACAATTTTTTTCTTTCTGCAAGTCTATTGGATAACTTAATGGGCTTTATGCATCAAATTATTCAATCCTTTTGAAGGAAATATATTAGGTTAAAAGGAAGCATCAGCATATTACCAGAGCTTCCATGGATAAGAGTCTGTCAATTTTCTATGTATTATTTCATTGAACTCTAATATTGATTTCTTTTGTAGGGAAATGCTTATTAACAGCTGTCCTGTTTGTGGAGAGGCACTTGGTGTCTCAGACAATCTAAATGACATGATTCACCTTAGCCTGTGCTTTGATGAGGGAACTGGAAATCAGACTATGACTGGAGGATTCTTGACTGAAAAGCAAGCATCCTATGGGTGAGCTGAATAATTTCATTGTGGATGAAATAATACTGTTTTATACATATGCACAGGTCCAAGGATTTCCCAAAATGGATTTTCATTTGTCTTTGTTTCTGGATTACTATCAAAGTCTAAGAGGCAACTTCGCTGCTTGTCTGAGAGTAGATTGCAATGCTAAGATTGAGTAATAGTATTTCTATTGGTTTTCTTCAGATGGATGTTCAAGATAAGTGAATGGGCTCACTTCTCTACCTATGATGTTGGCTTGAAGTCTGGATCGGCAGCCTCACATATTCTTGTAAGCATGGCTTTAACATATTGATACTATTTGTGTTCCTATTGCAAGACAAACATCTTTATAAATTATATGTGCTTATAACAATGGTTGCTACCATAGTTATGAGACTCAGTGAGTGCTTTCTGATTTTCCAGAACATAAAAAAGAGAGCGGAAAAGTACATTAAAACAACACAGAATACTATAAACTAATTTAAATGAAAAACAATTGTTTATCTATAATATTGTTTTAATAAAATTGCCTATTTTCTGTGAGTGTCTCCACTGAGTCTGAGTCCTAATCTTGTGACTGGTTGCTAACCTTGGATATTAAACAAATAAGAAATCCGAGGAAACATGTATCCTCCTCAAAGTATATATCACATACTTATGTAACAACACGTTCTTCCAATAGCAACCCCTCAGCTTCATATAACTTGAGAAAATGAGGAAAAGTGTTTGCTTCTAATGGACACTCTTGTTCTGATTGCAATGCTTGGTTGTATGAACATGACATAATTCATCATATAATTATGAACATTATTTCTTTCTTAGATTCACATTGGACCCATTAGATTTTTCTAAAAATGTTTAGAATCATCCTATAATCCTTGATTTTATTTGGAGCTATCAATATCTATATGAATTTGTGTATTTCAAGACAACTTATTCCATTTCTTTCACTTGTTGAATGGAACAAACAATGTGTATGTGTAAGAGAAAACATTTCTTCCCCTTGTTGATGATGTAGACATATGAGAACTAGCTTCGACATAATTGATGAAAGGACACTTTTTCGTGAAGGACAGGGATGCTATTGAAGTGTTTGAATGTTCAAAGCAATCAACATTCTGATTGAATTTCTTTGTATCTTCCTTCAAGTAATCATATGGTCTTCCAACTAGATGGAAAGTTCTTAAGTTTCCCTCAAATTTGTAGCATTTACTTGCTTGAGAAGGAAAATAACTTTTCAAGATAGAGCATTTATGAAGCAGCTTAGAAGAGTGTTGGAAGAAGGATTTGGAATGTTGGCAACCTTTGTAACTAGATGGTTGAATCTTTCAGTGAACTCCCTCATTGATTCATCTTTTTTCATGGCATTTAAGATTTGTGCAAATACAAGATGATTGTCTTATATTGGCTTGAGGTGTGCAAGAGACTTCTTTCATTAAGTTCCAACTTGTGATTGAACCGACAACAAGGTGCTCATTGCAATGTCTCTACAAACAAGTAAATTGCAACATCTTCATATGCTATGCTCAAAATTCCATGTGTGGTGGTGAAGGCTGAAATATGCGTATTGGGATGTTTCTTTCCATCAGTATAGAACTTGGTGAAATTCCTTCTTGATCGTCGAGGAAGTTCATGATGATAGATCAATGCCAAGAGGCCAATTTGATTACCCCACCTAGCACATAGTGAACATGGACAATTGTTGTTGATGTGGTTACCCTTGATTAGGCATAGCTTGTATTGATTCTTGTTTTGAATCTGAAAATATGTTGATGAACTATGGAACTATTGAACACACTTGGAGATTGAGAGGTGGGGGGGGGGGGAGGTGAATTAGTGTATAACAATCTTAAACTTTTTGCTTTGATTCCAAAACATGTAACTTTAATCAATAGCAATGAAAGAGAAGACAATCAACGTTGATGCAAATGAGGACACCAGATTTGCATGGAAAACCCAATTAGGGAAAAACCACAATGAGAATATCTCACAATATATGAAAAGTATTACAAGAGGCTCATCCTAGGACTTGCTGCCAAGACTCACTGTCTTAGGGCAAGATTCAAAGGGCTTGCAAATTGAAGATGTCTTCTTTAGGGAAAGATACAAAAGGATCTGAAGAAGAGATTCACTATCTCAACAAAGGATACATGGAATGAAGTATAAAGTAATAGGTGTTAAGAAAACTACTTCTTGCATTCTTCTTGAAAGTAGATGTTTTTGACATGACGTCTCAAGCAAATGTTATTAATTCAGCTCCACGACTTCCACCACACATTGCTGCTTCCTCAGACTCACATCTCCCACTTCTCACACACATTCCACTCACATTGCAACTGATTTGATCTTCTAATTATACCATCCAAATCAATGCTAAACATTAATTAGGTCATCTAGAACAAGGAACAAGCGGTAATCCGAATAAGTCGGTGACCAAAGCATAATTGCGGTGAAAGTGGTCCTATACAGGAGAAAGAGAGGACCCAAAACATCATAACAGAATATCCAATGTGATCCCAAACATCCCACATGCTTCACGCATATCCTCCAAAGTGAGGAACAGGGTAACATGTAGCAATAATTAGTTGGTTCAAAACACACCTTCAACATGAATTACTTGATGCGGATCTCCACATGGAAATGTGAGACGCAAAGCAACTCAATAGATCATCCATAGCAATTAGGAACATGACATAAGCAAGAGAACAAACCTTGTTGGTTAGATAGCCACAAACAACCCTATAAACCAACTCCAAACACAATGCAACACCAAAGAACTCAATTACTACTATGTAGATCACATTGAGATGTTCCTTGAAGATCCAACATCATTCCCAAGAATATATAGCATATTTCCTCAATGATCAAGCTGCCACAACCATTCTAATACATAATTCTTCATAATTGGAAAGTCAGGAAAACAAAGTTAGGAAGCATATCATCAAAAATATACTTGTGGTACACATCTCTATCGTAAAATTGAATTGACACATTGCATATGCGTTATGAACATTCCCTCGAAGTCGCAACACTGCAAACATCAACATGGAGAAATGTAGAGCATTTCTTGGACTGGTCCTAACAAACATGCAAATTGTCAACACACTGCATACATCAAAAATATCAGAGGCAATACCAGAGACTTGAAAAGATAGTAGTACTGTTATACACTGAATTTGCGCCTCTGATCTCAAGCTCTCTTGGTCTTGATAATCCAGTATAACAAGGGAATCATCTCAAGGTTGTGGGACCTTTGCTAACCGAGATGAGACCTCCAAGTTCTAGGCTGGTTCCTCTTGGATAGTCACCTTAGTTTGCTTCTTAGAAAGGAAAGTAAATCTTTTGAGGGAAAGGGATAGAAGGAATACATGGAAAGGGAAATAACAGGAAAGCAAACTACCTACTAGGTGATGCACCGAAACTAGGGTTTGGATCTTAGTATAGAGGGATGAAACCAGTGAAAGACTTAGATCTAGTAGATCACAACTTACTGAATAGGCTTGCATAAGTATTTCATAAGAGGGCCTAAAAATTAGACACAACCTATGACCTGCAAGCAGACATTCTCTTCAACAAAAGGGCACAGGAATGAGACAGAATGACAGGGGCTGAAGAATACCCACAAACTCACTCAGATCAGATCAAACACAGTAGTGCACATATAAGCTGAAAGTAAGAGGGATCAGGAACCCTAAGTATCACTGAAAGCATTCATAAACTTCAATCCAATAAGAGATAAGCCAAACAAGGAAGCACAGGGACATGAAGGATTGTCACAAACTGCCTCTGTAATACTTGTATTATCAATGAGAATTTACAGGATGTGGAAAACCAGAGAGCAGGAAGAAATGATACAGATAGTTTTCCAAGAAAAGTCTTTCTCTTTTACAAAAATGTGAATTCTGAGCTCTACAAGCTCCAAAAAACATTATATACATCACTCAACTGCACGCAGGCAGGAGTCAAAATTAACCAGGGTTACATAAATCTGCATAAAATAATCCAACCCTAAACCAGTCACTTTTGATCATAAATGTTCATGAAAATATCTCAACCGATCAGGTATGTGCTTGCGTGTCCACCCCTGTACTGATCATGCCTGCAGACAAAAGACCTCAATCCATCTACCTCCCTGCAAGCCCACTGAGTCATTAAGGCTCCAGATTTGATCTTCGCAAGAATGAATTTGAAAGTACAGATGGCGCCAACTCTTTAATGTTTCATCAGCATAAGAACACCGCACTGTACCTTGCAAAATCCATGGCGCCATTGACCAGATCATCCATCATCACCTTCGCAACCAGAAAATGTCCTCAGAAATCAATTCTAAGCTACCCCGCCGCTTCGCAACGTTCTCTGCAGAAGAAAGCCCGCCAAAAGTTGCACCGCCTTGAAAATGTCATTGGTCGCATGATTGCATGAGCCAAAAAGGCTTCATGCGATCATGCGACAAGCCTCTTAGAATCTGTCACCGCTACGCAAGACACCTGCAAATTAAACACTGGCAAAACTCAGGCTCGGGATCCGTCTGCAAATTTAACCCCAGGCTTCACCTCGGGCTCACTTCCTTCATAGTCGCAGAGTCGCTGAATGCTTCCTTAACCTCGAGTTCATCCAGCGACCATGCAAAAACCTTATCCGCACAAAGCTTTTTTTCAACCCCAGGCCGAGAACTACCACGTGTCACTCCCTTATTTGTTCTAGCCGCTACATCAGCAAACACCTCGGCACCTTCCTGACATGGACCCACTCAAAATTTTGGATTCCCATCTAACGGCGGGCGTAAGATCGTCTGGCCTCAGAAGATTCCATGTGAACACACGACCGTCGTTAGATCTACGCTGACTGCCACCTTGCTTTAGAAAATCTGGATCCACCACCCACTAAGATGCCCATCGAACGGTTGTCGCTACATCGCTGAGTTAACTCACCTACAACTTTGACCTCTGGTATCACGACAACCATGAGATCTGACCACGCATTAATTGCTTTAGAAGCCTTTGGCCCCACAGGCCCACTGATCAGTTGAAGATTCTCATTCAACAGTAGTCGCAGGATCGCATGTTAGGAAAGATACCTTAGCGATCATGCGACCACCGTTGATGCCTTTTGAAACAAGACACACTGACAGAAAGGTGAGAAGGAATGACGTGGATGAATTAGGAGCCGCCGAACAGAAAACTGAGAAGGAATGATGCGGACGAATTAGGAGCCGCCGAATAGGATTATGTGGCCTGGACCCACTGACACCAGCGTCACATCGAAAGGAAGATCGACGACCGTCGTTACACCGCGCGCTTAAATAGGCAACATCTTTCCTTAGCGGTGTAGCGACAACCACAAGATTTTGCCGAGCTTTAACTTTTGCAGACGGAGAATGGGCCCACCGACAGGTGTCATCCTGTCGCATGATCGCAAGGGCAAGGAATATTCGTTGCGAACACAAGACAACCGCAAGAATTTGAGGAAAGCCAGCCACAGGGCCCCACCAGGTCGGAGTTGCGCACTTAGGGAAGTGTTGACGCCAGAGTAGAAATGCGAAACATGAGGGGTCGAAAACATTGAGGGTTTTCAGACCGAAGATCGAAAACACACTGGGCTTTCAGGGCGAATGTTGAAAACATCCTGAGCTTTCGGACCAAAAGGAAGAAAACACAGAGGGTTTTCGATACTGAACCTTTTTTGAAAACCTGCAACAGTATTTCCTGCAACCATTCAAACTTGAATATCTCTGAGAGCCCTGCAATTTAAGTGATGCGATCTGAACTGGGGCTTGATAATACATCAAAGAACATGGGGCCAAGAGCGCAAATCATAAAACTTTGTGGATCAACTTCGCAAGTGAAAACAAGCTGCAGCAGGGTGGGATAAAAACAGAGACCTAGAAAATTGGCCAAATTTGCAAAATGGAAATTTTGGGCAACAAGTACAATAGCCACAAAACATACAATCTATGTTCCAAACCACAAAGACCATACCAATAAACGTGGAGGAATGTGGAGCATTCTTCTAGGCAATAGTTAGAGCATTTCTTTGCAAACACATTCTTTAATGATCGAAACACCTCAATTGCTCATTAGGAGAAACAAGAGAGATATAGCATCATACTTCCATCCATGCTAGTGTCATGCTTCTAATCCTTATCTTAGCAATGTCATGCTTTTAATATTCATCTTAGCAATGTCATACTTCTAATCCTCATCTCAACAATGTCAAACTTCTAATCCTCATCATAATTCCTCTTATTCCAATGTCAAGCTTCTAATCCTCATCTTAATATGACATTATCATGATGTCATATGATAGTCACCATCTTTCAAATCCAACTATGATCATCAACACAACAACAATATCTTGTTGCAATGCAACAACTTTAACAGATTGATGTAGACATCAACGCCAAGTAGGTAGACGTTCACAAAAGGAAATACTCAGCCATCAATTACTATCAACCATCTAACACCAACACAAGCTTTTGTCTTTTTGCAACATACCAATTAAAGAAAAACAACATATCTGATATACAACATGCCTTCAACAAACTCTCTATTACTTCACATCATGTTAGTAGAGGGTTGACAATACAGTCTCACAACCACAGTAATACACTAGGAAAAGAGTTGACATAGAGGTCAACACCCCAAACACATATCACCAAGATTTTAGCTCCAAGCAGGTGGAGGGTTGACATTAATGACAACACCAACTGCCAACAATCTCCTCTTTTGTCATTGATGGAAAAACTCGTTATCATCTACTTCTTGTTGCACAAGCTCTTCACACTCTCTCCCCCTTTCACTAGTATCTTTCACCCTTTGACATCAAGGACAAATGACTGAGGCCTTCATAAAGTCTACTCTTTTAGTCACACTCTTTCCTTTTGTTAGCAACAAACAATCAGACTATCTACACCCCTTAAGGTGAAGACTGCATCAGTCCAAGAGACAAGGGATATATCTTGAACTTCTCCCCTTGGATAGATGCACAATCTTATGCATCTAGTTAGGAGGGGCAATGACCCCTAGCTTCTCCTAGAGATACTCAAAAGTATCCTTAGTGAGTTCCTTTGTGAAGATATCTGCAATCTGATCCTTGGTGGGAACATACTCCAATTTGACTTCTTGTTCTGCAACCTTCTCTCTCAAAAAGTGATATCTGATAGTAAGTGCTTAGTCCTTGAGTGCATTACCGGATGCTTTGACATGTTTATAGCACTAGTATTGTCACATATAATTGGAATGAGATCATCTTACATTAGTTTGATGTCCTTCAAAGTCTTCTTCATCCATAGAACTTGAGTGCAACAATAAGCTACAACAATGTATTCAGCTTTTGTTGTGGATAAGGATACTGAATCCTGCTTTTTACTAAATCAAGAGACCAACCTATCTACAAAGAAAAATGCACTACATTGGTACTTCTATCATCCACACAACCTGAAGAGCACACAATTATACTGAGAGGGGGGGGTGAATCAGTATAATGACTTTTTTAATTTAAAAGCTTTTATTCAAAAATAACTTCAAATACTCAAATAAACAATTATGCACATGAACACAATATTTACGTGGAAACCCAATATGGGAGAAAACCACAAAATAATTTGCTTTTATATAAACTTGTTCTTTTACAATGATTTGTAGGCTCCAACCTCTATGTTTATGAGCACCAACTCACTGGAAGCTCCAACTCCCACACTTCGCAGGCACCGACCTACTGGAAGCACCGACTCCCATAGCTGTCTTCGTGAGCACCAACCCACTGCACATAAATTTTTCTTCCACCTTGGCAATGTTGCTATCTTCAACTGATGATGGATCCACTCAAAAACTCTTCACAAATCTGTTACATTGTTTTCCATAAATCTAAAAAAAATGACTTCTATAATCTGATCATAGGACTGTCATAAAGTGATCACAAAATCTTCTCTAAAAACTCTCTTCAATATGCTTCATAATTCTGCTTTAAGGTCTTCATTAACTTTTCAAAACACGCTTCACAATTCTTATGAAATCTTCAAGATTTGATCTTCATATTCTCCCTGTCAGCATATGCTAAGTTTATATATCTTCTGTGCATATATGATAAACACACTTCACCCTTGTATACCCCAGAAATAATATTTCTTATATTATGCTTTCATTCTTTTGTGTATATATATATTATCTTCTTTTTATATTCCATCCTACACTCCTTCCAATCTCTATATTTCTCCTTTTTATTTCTCACTTCATTCATCGCATATCCAAAATAGAGATTTAATATTTATATATTCAAATCTTAATGAAACATTATGTCTCTTTAGAAGTTATGACTTTTCATATCGAATAGGTGTCTTTTATTAAAATATTATTAACTTAAACTAAGTTAATCTTTCTTTATTAACCGCTGACTTTTATTGCAAATCAAATACTTTGCATCTTTACGTAATATATCTTATGTATTCGACGACATCATTATAATCAATATAACCTTCGAAATACAAATATTATTAATCAATATTATACCGTCTCTGCCTTCAATAAAATCGATTCCTTAAAACGTCAATTAAATCGATTAAATCGATGCCTTCAATAAAATCGATGCTTTCAAATGTCAATAAAATCGATGCCTTTAATTAAATCGATTATACCGTTTCGGTTTCATACGTCTAGATATATCGACACAAGAGTTGTGTATATGCTGTTTTGTATACTATCTATCGCTGTTTATCTGAATCTCGTGCTTGTCTGTATCAACCGCTGCTGTATCTGTGGTTTGATTGTTTATATCGTTGCAAATATATATTGATGCCGTATATATATATCAACCATTCTCAGATTAATATACTGCTATCATACTGCTGTACCTGTATGCCGTTCTTAGATTAGTATACGTACGACTGCTGACTATATCCGTCTCTATTTACATTACCGTATGTGCTATCATATTCTGTACACATTTCTTTGTATCATACGTCTCTGCTGTATACAATATTGTTATATAATCTGCTGCATATATACGTATCTTCATATATATGTATCTTTATGTATACGCTGGTTTGAATATGCAATATGCCGTATCTGAATATACTGAATATACGTATGTTCCCTGTTATATATATTTTATGCTGTGTATATTATGCATTTTTGCTGTTATGTCTTCACTGTATGTAATATATCTCTGATTCATATATGCTCAACGTATTAATCTTCCATGGTATCATGTCAAACATTTGCTTATTAACTTAGGCAACGCCTGGCTTTGTATTATGTTTGACAAAATGGCTTTTGTAACATCTTCACGGAACACTCTTTATGGAACATCTTAACCTTATTCAGACTTGCACAACTCATTATTGTTGGGTTAATAATTTAGGCACACATGTCATAGCTACATGCTGGAATATGTATATCAATGATGACTTCTCATATATATCATTCAATATACTGCTGTCATATATATATATCCAACTGTCTTCATTGCTGTATATAGTATTCAACCAATGTTTCATATAACAACCGCTATTGTCCTCCTATCAGCACTCTGTGTTCATATTGCTGTGTACCTTCATACTATATCGTATATCTCAGATATGCTGTGTAAATGTATGTATGCTATATGCTTCATTATAATTCTGTCTAATGAATATAGATAAAGTGAACATATATTGTATCTACCCATGTCCTTGACTTTGACATCAATGACAATTTTTCATCAATCTCCCCCTTTGTCATTGATGGCAACTTTTCAAATATATGGTATTGATTATGCAAGACTCCCCCTTAGTTCACTGTTCCCCTCATCTTTAATCTTTCCCCTTTTGACATCAATGGCAAAGGGTCTCCAGGGCTAGAGACTAGATCCCCCTGAACACATGCTTCTCATGAAACCTTTTACATACCACACATCTGTTGTATTATGATCTAGACTAAGAGTTCCTTTTCCCTTTATATATTGTTTTGAGTTGTCACCAAATCTTACTGATCCTTCAATAGCTGGTTCACAAGAGATGAATTTGCTTTTGTCTCCTGTCATGTGTCTAAAACATACCACCAATCTTTCTTATTTTGAGCATGTAAGGCTATTTGAACAAAAAGTCGATTTTTCTTTCTTTTTCCAAACCTTTTTAGGAGGATCTTTCTTTGCTTGATTTGTAGGAAAGATTGTTCTACATTGGTGGGCTGCATGTCCAAAATTGTTACACTTTGAACATAGAATATCAAAATTAACCAATGGAGCAAAACGATTTTGAGTTCTGAAATTTTGAGTGTTCTTCTCTTTGCTTCTGCAGTTTAGTGCTTTATGACCGAACTTGTTGCAGGAGTAGCAATATCCATTGAATGTGTAAGAAAAATGTTGTCTATGATATGGCCTTTCCCATTCATTCATATTTTGTTTTGGTATTCTACATTCTAGTGCTTTGTGATCAAACCGATTGCAAGAGTAGCAGTAGCCACGAAAATTATGACGGGGCTTATGAACATCATTCTCTTCATTCTTCTTGCAGTCCTTATATCATTTAAGCTTGTCCTCTTTTGATAGTTCATTTACGACTATGTTGCTTCCCTCTTTTATGAAACCTTTGAATGTATTGTTACTATTTGAGTTTCTTTCAAAACCAACCCTTGTTTTGCTGGAAGAGGGCTTTTGACTATCAATGATATCAGTTACGATTTCTGAACTCTTTCCAAACTTGAGACTATTGTGCAGTTTGATAGTGCTTTCCTCCAACTCTCCTTTTAATTTCTCAATTTCTAATTTTAGATCAGTTTCAACTTGTTTGGTTTCTTCTAATTGGATCTTTAGATCTTCAATTGTTTGTTCTGATTTCTTTACTGCTTCTAGATTCTCCATAGCTTCTTCTTTAAGCTTCACTAATTTTCTTTTCAATTTTTCATTTTGTTTGTATGCATAATGAAGTTCTTCTTTAAGATCAACATCCTCTTCCTCATTGCATGATTCATCTTCTTCTTTCTCATAACTATCACTTGTGTCTGCTTCAGCCATAAATAGAATTTCATCCTCCTCATCGCTTGGGCATTCCTTGCTACATTCATCCGAAGAGCTGTCCTTTTTGGAATAAAAACTCTTTTTATTTTTGTTTTGATATTTTTTCTTTTGAATAACAACCAGCCCAATTAACATCAGTATAAGCCTTCAATGAGAAATCAACATCTTCTTTTTGTAACACAAATCATAATTCGGAGTTCTCTTCAAATATTTGAATATTCTTCCAAGAACCTTCTCATGTGATTGCTTAGGATCGACTTGATTTCTTGCATCCAAACATACTGCATGCATTATATCAGGTCTAGAAGTAGTTAGATACAATAGTCCCTTATCCATAGACCTATAGAGAGTTTGATCAATAGGAAGAGACTCATCGTCTTTTCTCAAACTAAAACTAGTAGTCATAGATGTACTCATTAGTTTTGAATCCTCCATACCAAACTTCTTCAACATTTCCTTAACATACTTAGCCCGAGAAATAAAGATTCCATCATCTAGCTGAGAAACTTGAAGTGCAAGGAAGAAAGATAAGTTATCAATCATAGACATCTCAAATTCCTTTTGTATCTGTTTTGCAAAAGTCTTTCACATAGCATCATCTCCACCAAAGATGATCTCATCAACATATACTACAACTATCAAAAGTTTTTCTTCCTAAATCTTAATATAAAATTGCTATCTTTAGTACCTCTCTTGAATCCTTTCTAAAACAAGTACTTGTCCAACCTTGAATACCAAGTCTTGGGAGCTTGTTTTAGACCATACAAAGCCTTCTTAAGTGTGCAACCCATATCTGGTTCTTTGACGACTGAAACCCATGTGACTGCTCTATATAGAGCTCTTCTTCTAGATGACCATTGAGGAATGCAGATTTGACATCCATCTAATATACTTTGATGTTCTTGTGAGTATCAAAGGAAAGAAACATCCCGGTTGCCTCCAACCTAGCCATTGGAGCTAAGGTTTCCTCAAATTCAATCCCTTCAATCTGTAAATATCCCTTGTAGACCAATCTTGTCTTGTGTCTTGTCACTTCTTCATCTTCATTCAACTTGTTCGAGAACACCCATGTTGTTCCAATTACATTTTTCTCTACTGGTCTAGGAACTAATTCTCATGTTTGATTCTTTTCAATCTGATTCAACACTTCTTCCATTACTTACCTCCAACCTTCATCTTTGCGAGCATCAACAAAGGTCTTAGGTTCAATCCTTGATAGAAGATAGAGATTCACTTGCTAATTTGCCTTTGTAGATCTTCTCCTAGTTTGCACTCCATTTATCACCGGTGATTTGATTTTTAGAATGATTTCTTTGAACATAGTTTGCTAGTCTTGGGGGTCTTTTTAGGTACTTTGCCAGAGTCTTGGAGGCCTGCAATAAATGCGCACAAAAACTAGAAGGTTCTCATAGAGAAATGCGGTATGACATTCACAAGCAAGCCAAGAAGATGAGAAATCCTAATAGAGATATTTTCCTTGTATAGGGTTTTCAAATTACCTATCAGATATACCACTAGTACCTATTTTAAATTTAAAATTTGAATTTTGACAATATTAATTATTTTTTTTTGGCAAAAGGTCAGGGACCTGAATATCATATTAATAGAAATAGCATATAAACACTTTACAAAAGATCTGCAACTACTACTAATAGATCTGCAAAGTATGAGCATGAAAATAAAAAACCCAGTGGTAGATCGAAATACATGGCAACAAAATTGCAGGGAGATAACCTTGAGCCAAAGAAAACTACCAAATCCCTCTGAGAAATAAACATATCATAAAAACTGAGACAATGGTATACCAAAAAACAAAATAGAACTGAGACTTGCTTCAAACCAGGAACTAATTTGGTAGTCATGAGGACGACAGAGTACCATAGCCAATATTAGAGCAATGCCCTTGTGATACCAAAAAGAAATTGAGGCCAAAAACCATAATATGCTTCACCTTGAGACACAAGAAGACTCCAACTTCCTCACAAATTGGAGCCTATCCTTTCGCAATATGGGTTGCCGATGGGCCAGCTTAATTTTTTATTTTAATGAGAATTTTAACCATCAATAATTTTTAATTTTAAAATATTAATATTTATAATCAAAATCAAAATTGATGAACAGGCTATGAGAATTCAAAAATTTAAAATTCTGGACTTTTACATGGCAACCTATGACTTAATTTGAAATGACTATTTTTGAATTCAACTTTTGATGCACAAACAACACTATACAATGAAAACTGCATGGTAATTTAGGGTTATTTTTCTCTTTTGATAGAATAACAATGAATTAGTTTCAACAGCTTGGTGAATTATTATTTGTAGTATCAGTGAGTTTTCTGTTAAATGCAATTCACCAATAATAAGAAGCTACATTGTTAACAATCAATGAACATGCAGTTTAGAATGAAATAATTATAGGGTTGGCTAATTAATAGTGGGAAGAGATAAAAATGTAGAGAAATTTCTTTACTGGGTGTTCGACCAAATATTGACATGTTGTATATATTATAAAAAAGCTAGATGCTTATCAGCACAGGGAATAACTCCCCTTCTTCAATAAATGTTATTTAAGTTGTGCAAGTGTAATGTCCCCATTTTGAGCGGGCATTGGAGTTAGTGGATTTAGCGTGTCATTGGGTCCTTGTAGGCTAATTCTGGTGATTAGAGGACCCTGTTGTGGGTTTTGGCCCCGTTTTGAGAGACTTACTATTTATAGTAAGTTAACATATGGTTCTACTGAGCTCAGATGATTTAGAGGAGTTATATGATGCTCTCAGATTTTATTTCTGGCTTTCGCTTTGGATTCCAATATTCTTGGAGGGAGCATCTATTTTTAGTAAGTCACCCTGTCAGGTTCATTCATTATCTTTCATCACCAGGATCAGTCTTGTGCTTCCAGATTTTGATTTTGATGCTTCCTCATTTGTTTTCACAAGATGGGTGAATTATGATTATTATTTAATTAAATCGGCTAAGGTTGCCATTTTTATTGGAAATGTATTCTGGGCATCTTGGTGTTATAGCTCGTTGGAATTGGGTTGAGAAGTTTTAAATCCTGAGCTCATAAAACAGGGGCCCTATGTGTCAAAATATGGCTATTTTAATGAAAGGGTCTTATTTTCATCATTAAAGTGGAAAAAAATATAATAGTTTATTATATTTCAAATGTGCACATAAAGCAAAGTCTTTTGTAACTGAAAAGTGTGTGAGAAAAGATATCTTTTATTATAAAAGCAATGGTTTGGGCAAAAGCAATTCATTCAATGATATCTATTGTTTGCATTTTGTGGAGAAGTTTGGGAGAAGGGTTTGAGGGTTTGTTCTTGGTTTTGAAGAAATGAGAATCTTCTTCAGAATTCCGCACACTTTGAGTTGGAATCCAATTGCCAATTAATTGTGTAGTGATTTCATTCCATACATGATGAATTAGGGAGTCTGTACGAGAATCCAGAGAAGCTACGGTTTAATACAAGGAATCTGAGAATTTATCTAGGGATGTTGCGATTTAATTCCTTAAGAGCTGTGATCTTCTCTAAGGCAGCATAATTCCTCTTAGAGTTGCGACTTTATTGTATTGCTAACAGCGACTTTAATATTCAAAAAGGTGCCAGTTATGATTGATAATTTGAATTTGTATATCTGCTAGAAATAAATAAAAAAGATTTTCAACTTGTGCATTTAGGGCTTGAAATTACTTTGCATGTTATGTTGGAAAATTACCAATATATATATATATATATATATATATATATGTTCAAAATACAATTAAGTTTTCCGATAAAGAGCTAGCCAGGTTCTTTACAGTGGTATCAAGCATGTTTCCTGCCATCCTGTGGGGTTTGGAAATCTTGAGTTCCCACATTTGATTTGTGAGTGATCAACACTCTGGTTTTATTTCAGTCATGGATAAATATAAAAAACCAGGTAAATATGGGAACCAGTCTAGCGGTGTGTCATGTTACAGGAAACAATCAAGTGCCTTGAAAAATGAAATGGAGAAATTGAGGCAAACACAAGAAAGGCTAAAAGCCCAACTTGCAGATCTGGCCACTGTTGACAGGGCAGCTAGTTTCATGGTTTCCTTCTTCAGGAAGTCTTCCCCGCGAAGACTGCAGGAAGAGAAACTGGATGTTCTCACAGGTGAGATATCTAGAAATCTTCATGATTAGTTTTCAGCAGCCTTTGACCATTGTGGAGATTGTAAAACGGTAAATGCTGAGAGGGGGAGGGGGTGAATCAATATTTTAAAACCTTAAACAAAAACTATGAAACAAAATTCGTAAGAGCACACAACAAAGGAGACAAGACACCAAAAATATCTCGTGGAAACCCAAGACGGGAAAAACCACGGCATCACTAATCAAATGGGCAACTACCCATTACATCTGAGAGCTACAACTCTCCTCAAATCACATCAGAACTGGCTTTAACCAGTTTGCAATAAGGCTACAACCTTATCAATAAGATATCAGATAAATAGTACAAGAATTAGTTCCTTGTCTTCACATAAGCGTAAAGACTCACAAACATATGATAGACTTCCTTAATACATGCTTGAATCAAATCGGGCATTTAGACCTTCAGTCCTTCTTGTGCCATTTGAAGTCTAGTGTGAATTCAATCTATTTCCCACATTTCATGCTGCTCTTGAAAGGAGATTCTTCTACTCTTAGTTACACTCTTGTTGTGTGAACTTCTGTAATTTGTGCTACAAGCTCTGACTGTTCTAAAAGTTTTGCATCACTAAAACATGCTTACCTCCTCGCACACCTTCCTCTATTCAAACATCAACTTCTGTAGCCGCCACTCACACAGTCCACTCACGTTTTAGCCTCCTTTGCAATAGAACTAGAAGTATTTCTTGTTTATGATACTCCTGTTTCATATGCACCTGTGTCCCCTTTTCTTATATGCTAAGTTCTGTGTATATCTTTTCTTCTTGTCTCGACACACCCTCAATTTTCTCACATGATCCCCTCAAAACAGTTGCATTTCAAAAACTGCAAAAACCATCTACACAAAATGTTGTACTTCCTGCTTCAATCAAATTTTCTTCTACCTTCCTGCAACTCGCACTTCATACAGAGTTCTTCAAAGATCTTTCATTACGAAAAAGAGAATCTCTTTTTACTACTTCAGTCCCGACTGCAAACATCCTCTATTCTCTGCTTCCGTTCTTAGTAACCTGCACATTCGAAAAAGGATGCTTGACCTGTTCTTCGAAACTGTTACTCTTCATACGGCCCTCACACCCGTTTTTCTACATGGACACAACATCAATGTCTTTTTCATCATCATGCCACAGCTCCCGTATTAACGTGTCTCTTTTTTTATCTTCCAAAAGCTGTAGGTTGTATTGTCTTTTTTGACTGGTAAAAATAAGACATGCGTGTTTATACATAGTCGCCTTGTATATTTCAAAAGCCTCACATCCTTTTTAATCTCTGCAGTTTGAATATGATGTCCTCCCCTTTTTGACACACGTTTTACTTTATTTCCCCCACTGTTTTTTTAAGAAAAAAACTTCAAACACCCTGCTAGAGCTGTTTTTACGCTCATTAAAACACTCATTACCAGAGCCGTTTTTTTATACACTGTTTGACTGTGTATTTTTGCTATGATTATCGATTGCTTCTTTTGTTTCTAGGCGTGAGTATATTGGTAACTCACGGCATTGCATAGAAACATCATAGGAATTCTGGGCACGACTTCACTCTGATATTCTAGAAACGTTAACTCAAATGCATTGTTGGCAGTATTCACTCTGACTGAATATGCGTTTTTAAAACAAAAACTCTTCATGCTGTGTTCATATACAATAGAGAACCTACCAGGAATCTCATGATTAACCTTACGCCTGTGTATCAGATTTTAAACTACACCAGCAATCTCATCATAAAAAACGTCCACGGTGAGCCAGCACAAGGGCACACTTGTCTTTGTTAAAATACTGGAATGATGAGAACAACATTCCCTGCAGAGGCCACCCGAGGCATTTGACACAAGTGAAGAAGGGAACGTGTGTCCAAGAGAGTGCGAGCAGATATGTGAACACACTGTGACATGTTAGGGAGGTGATACACGATCATAGGGTACAGGTGCCAGATAAGACAAAACTCAAGCTCAATGACAAAAACTTACCAGAGATAACCCTGTTCTTAGTAGGACAGCCGCTAGTCCTATTTGCACACATGATGTTGGAGACTTCTTACGGGGACATGTGGATGTGCCTATCTTATTGGCAGATAGTGGTACTGAGTTTCAGCATCCCGAGCCTATTAGAGTTAGTGACACAAGGTCTGATTTTCAGGACAACAGTCCTTTATGTGAGCATGTTGTTGGGGTCTCAGATACCTCTGATGTTGAGAGTGAGGATGATGGGTGCTGCAGTGTTTCTGGTTTTCTATATCAGACTTTGGGTGTGGACTCAGCATTGTCATCCAGTGGTGGTGGGTCCCAGGATCCTTCGTTACAAGGACTCACAGATGAGGATGGGGAAGCATATAAGTGGCAAGAGTTTGTTACAACTAGGGCTTCCACTTCTTCAGATGAGGTTACTTCTTTGATTGTCATGAGGATGACTCTACTTGTAGCGGGTCATGCCTGATTTATCAGAACCTAGGGGAGGACTCTGTGTTGTTAGTGAGTGAGGATGGGTCCCAGGATCTGGATTGTCAGGTGGTTCCAGAGGACGAGGTAGCTGAGGTTTGTGATGAGACAGATTGAGCAGTAGCTTCCTCGAAGGTAGATGATGATGAGTCTGATGTCAGTACTCAGTTTGCAGATGTGTGCTCGGATGTTGGTACACAAAGATACGACGATCTTGAGGGGGGTTTGTTGGATACAGCTTCCTGGTGCAGGGCACCCTCCACTAGTAGGAATTTATGTTGCTTTATTAGTGTTTGTAATAAATAGGATGGATCCAAATAGATCATCCTAATTTTGGTTTAGAACCCTGATGTGTGATTAAGGATCTTTTGGCAAAGTTATAAGCCTAAGATACCTTAGGTCACAGGGTTCACCCAGGTAGTGACAGATTGCTAGGTTAGATTTGTGATGTTTTAAAGGTTAATTTTAGAGTCATTTGATTTTAAATAACTTGTTGATAGGTTTTGATTTCAAAAAAGAAATCATAAACTCTATCGGGTTCATAAAATTGCAAAAATGCAATAAAAAGTTGCTATTGCAACTTTCTAAAAGTTGCTCGAGAGATTGGAATTGGAAACCCAAGAGTCAAATGGGTTCTCCAATCGTCATACCTTCATTTTGAAGGTTATATATGCTTAACACTTCAAACCATAATGGTAAGAAAGTGATTTTTGTATACTGATGCCATAAATGAAGAATTTCAACCGGTTTTGAGCCATTTCTCAGAGTTGTACGGACGTGTACTGTTTTACAGAGCCATGATTTGCATGTGAGAATACTGTATTGCATGTTAGTGAACATTGTTGTTGATTTGAAGAAGTTTTAGTTTCAGTTGTTAAGGTTATTTCATTTTTTCTCCAAACAGTCCAGGAAGCAAGCTTTTCTAGGGCCCTGAACACAAATGAGGGCCTAACTTGCATTCTAGCCGTGGGTTTACCCTAGGAAATTGGAAAATGCAAGTTAGGTCCTTGTATCAATGGATTCTAAAGGCTTTTGCATTGGCTCGAAGGGCAAAGCCTTCATGCATCAGGCCCTAGTCTGAATTTTTGAGAAGATTAAGTCTAGCTAGTAGGAGAAAGTTGTAAATGAGTGCATAGATTAGTTAAGTAAATGAAGTAAGAGTGGTTTTGAGTTATTTAAGGTTGGAGAAGAACATCTGGAGCACTGTACCAGTTCCAAGAACCCTATACCTCACACTTCCTTTGTAAACCAAGCCTAATTAGGCCAATTAGGTCTGCGTACAAGGTGAGAGTTAGGTGTTGCTGGATTGGAGTTGGAAGACAAGGCTTTGGGATCTTACATAACTTCCAAATGGGTGTCTGAAAATGCCCTGATTGTATCAAGATACTCAGTTGTTCAAAAGTTAGAGTAGAAAACCTCTATTGGGAAGGCTACAAGGAAAAGGGAGTGCAGGTCTAGTTTGCTATGGTACGGACTTGATGGGAACAAACCAAGTGTTATTTTAGAGGCCTTAGGTCATATGAGGACCATCTACATGCTTGGGAGTGGTCAGGAAGTCCACTGGTGAAGAGTTTCAACAATAAGTTCCTTTTAGGCCTAGTTTCCCTAAAGCCAAAAAGGCATTGAACTTTGATTTAGTGTCTAATTTTGCAAGGAGAGTTTATTGGGATAGAAAATCATTTAATTGATTGTGTTACACCATCCTAAGAGATTGGGAATGCCCTTAAGTCATTATAGTTGATTGGTGAATTGTGGGAGTCAAGTGAAGGGCACACTATTTTCTCTCTGTCACCTCTGCATTACTTCCTACTGTAGTGTGGATAGTACATTTGAGATTTTGCATAGGAGACTCGTTTTGCAGAGTCATCATGTGACTAGCCAGTTAAGAGTTGGTGAGAGAAATATTACTTCTACTCTCGAGCATTTTAATACCACTCGTCAGTTGTTGGCTGTTTATGGTTGGGGTGCTCTTATGATGCATGAGCACAATGGTGGTTACCTATCCTTGACAGAGATTCATTCCTTGGGTGAGGCTGTGAAAATTTTGAGATAGGATTATTTACAGTTGGTAGCCAACTGAGATCACCTAGTTGAGTGATGGAGTACGACATACGACACACTAATGGACAGAGAGGAGGAGGTGAGTGAGCATACTTAGGAGCTCACAACGACTTCTCAGGATTTAGAGGGTACTTAGTGGGCTCTTCAAGAGTCGCAGTTGCAGTTGGGAGAGGAGACTATGGAGTTGGAGCGGATTTAGTCTTTGCTAGCCATAGACCTAGTTTAGTTGCATATAGTAGTGGTTGGTGGTGAGTCAGCCTCCACAGTTAGCAGTGATGGATGTATTGGGGACACGGTGACATCCATCCTTGATACAGTTGCAGTAGTTACAGATGAGATGAATACATCAGTGGAGGACTGCAAGGAGCTTCTTGTTGTATCAAGTCCTCTAGTAGTTAGCACAATGATAGATGATGTAGAACAGGTTATTGAGAGTCCTGATGTGATAGTAGTGGATTCTTCAGAGAGTTGTGTGTCAGTTCCTGACACTACTCCCTCTTCTTCATAGGACTTGGGTAGGGTATCATCTGATTTGGAGACGAGCTTTCATGGGGATTTGTTTCCTTCTGCCGGAAGAAAATCTATTACTTCATCTCATATAGCTGATAGCGATAGACAGTTGGTAGTGCCACAGTTTCAGGATCAGCTGTGGGTTGCAGGGGAGCAGGTTGATGCTTCTTCATATAATTTCTACTGCACAGAGTCATTTATGGAGTATTTGCTTGAGAGTCTGGAATTACACGATTTTGTGGTTGGGTTTGCTGAGAGGGTTTCCCAGGATCCTACCTAATTAGTTGTTCAGAGTCAAAGATTGGAGTCATCTCGTGTTTCTCAAATTGTTGTTGATGAGCCTCTATCAGAGATTGGAGCATTTCACCGTGATTACATAGTGAGGAGCATTCAACATTTCTCTTTTGACTCATCGGTTGATGATTTGGTTGCATGTCGGTGTGGGTTGGCTCCTAGGTTGTATGATCCTTTATGGGATGGGTTTATTCCATCTGTAATTGATGGGGTTAGTTACTGCAAGTTTGCAGGGGGACACTTGCAGGATCAACATAATCATGACGGTTTTGTAGACGATGGATATCTGAGTTCAGGTATGATTGTTTTTGGGAGTTCTTGTCCCTATTGCACAGATGGGCTTCATCTTCAAAGCAGAGTGGCAGGGTGTGCAGGTAGTGACAGGTTCGACACTACGGGATGTGTGGGTCACTATGGTTGGCATGGTGACAGTGTGTTCGGGTTTGCTCAGTGGATGATGATTTCTCCA
Organism: Chamaecyparis obtusa; assembly: GCA_027943335.1. Taxonomy (NCBI): domain Eukaryota; kingdom Viridiplantae; phylum Streptophyta; class Pinopsida; order Cupressales; family Cupressaceae; genus Chamaecyparis; species Chamaecyparis obtusa. The sequence goes on along the minus strand of BSBK01006829.1, from coordinate 183,134 downwards.
TGGGAGTTTGTAGGTGATTACAGGGACATTACTCCATTCTATCCTTGGGATCCAGGTGGACTTCTGTGTATTGTTTTTTGAGATTGCTTGGGGACAAGCAATTTCAGAGAGCGAGGACTGTAATGTCCCCATTTTGAGCGAGCATTGAAGTTAGTGGATTTAGCCTATCATTGGGTCCTTATAGGCCAATTTTGGTGATTAGAGGTCTCTGTTGTGGGTTTTGGCCCCATTTTGATGGACTTACTATTTAAAGTAAGTCAACATATGGTTCTACTGAGCTCAGATGATTTAGAGGATTTATATGATGCTCTCAGATTTTATTTCTAGCTTCCGGTTTAGACTCCAATATTCTTGGAGGGAGCCACTACTTTTAGTAAGTCACCCTGTCAGGCTCATTCATCATCTTTCATCACCAGGATCACTCTTGTGCTTCTTCTGATGCTTCCTCAGTTGTTTTCGCAAGATGGGTGAATTATGATTATTATTTAATTAAATTGGCTAAGGTTGCCATTTTTATTGGAAATGTATTCTGGCCATCTTAGTGTTATAGCTTGTTGGAACTACGTTGAGAAGTTTTAAATCCTGAGCTCATACAACAGGGATCCTATGTGTCAAAATATGGCTATTTTAATGAAAGGGTCTTATGTTCATCATTAAAGTGTAAAGAAATATAATAGTTTATTATATTTCAAATGTGCACATAAAGCAAATTCTTTTGTAACTGAAAAGTGTGTGAGAGAAGATATCTTTTATTCTAAAAGCAATGGTTCGGGCAAAAGCAATTCAATCAATGATATCTATTGTTTGCATTTTGTGGAGAAGTTTGGGAGAAGGGTTTGAGGTTTTGTTCTTGGTTTTGAAGAAATGAGAATCTTCTTCAGGATTCCACACTTTGAGTTGGAATCCAATTGCCAATTAATTGTGTAGTGATTTCATTCCATACATGATGAATTAGGGAGTCTGTACGACAAACCAGAGAAGCTACGGTTTAATACAAGGAAGCTGTGAATTTATCCAGGGATGTTGCGATTTAATTCCTTAAGAGCTGCAATCTTTTCTAAGGCAGTGTAATTCCTCTTAGGGCTGCGACTTTATTGTATTGTTGACAGCGACTTTAATATTCAAAAAGGTGCACATTTATGATTGATAATTTGAATTTGTATATTTGCTAGAAATAAATAAAAAAGGATTTTCAGCTTGTGCTTTTAGGGCTTGAAATTACTTTGCATGTTATGTTGGAAAATTACCAAAATATATATATATATGTTCAAAATACAATTAAGTTTTTTGACAAAGAGCCAGCCAGGTTCTTTACAGTGGTATCAGAGCATTTTTCCTGCCATCGTGTGGGGTTTGGAAATCTTGAGTTCCCACGTTTGATTTGTGAGTGATCAACACTCTGGTTTTATTTCAGTGATTGATAAATACAGAAAACTAGGTAAATATGGGAACTAGTCTAGCAGTGTGTCATGTTACAGGAAACAATCAGGTCCCTTGAAAAATGAAATGGAGAAATTGAGGGAAACACAAGAAAGGCTAAAAACCCAACTTGCAGATCCGGCCACTATTGATAGGGCAGCTAATTTCATGGTTTCCTTCTTCAGGAAGTCTTCCCCACGAAGGCTGCAGGAAGAGAAACTGGATGTCTCACAGGTGAGATATCTAGAAATCTTCATGATGAGTTTTCAGCAGCGTCTGACCATTGTGGAGATGACCCTATTCTTAGTAGGACATCCGCTAGTCCTATTTGCACACATGACGTTGGAGACTTCTTACAGGGACATGTGGATGTGCCTATCTTATTGGCAGATAGTGGTACTGAGTTTCAGCATCCCGAGCCTATTAGTGTTAGTGAGACAGGGTCTGATTTTCAAGACAACAGTCCTTTATGTGAGCATGTTGTTGGGTCTCAGATACCTTTGATGTTGAGAGTGAGGATGATGCGTGCCGTAGTGTTTCTGGTTTTTTATATTAGACTTTGGGTGTGGACTCAGCATTGTCATTCGGTGGTGGTGGGTCCTAGGATCCTTTGTTACGGGGACTCACGGATGAGGATGGGAAAGCATATGAGTGGTAGGAGTTTAGTACAACTAGGGCGTCCACTTCTTTAGATGAGGTTACTTCTTTGATGACTCATGAGGATGACTGTACCTACAGCGAGTCATGCTTGATTTATCAGACCCTGGGGGAGGAGTCTGAGTTGTTAGTGAGTGCTGATGGGTCTCAGGATCTGGATTGTCAGGTGGTTGCAGATGACGAGGTAGATGAGGTTTGTGATGAGATAGATTCAGTAGTAGCTTCCTCGGGGGTAGATGATGATGAGTCTGATGTCAGTAGTCAGTTTGCAGATGTGTGCTCGGATGATAGTACACAGAGATACGACGATTTTGAGGGGGGTTTGTTGGATACAACTTTCTACTGTAGTGTGGATATTACTGTTGAGATTTTGCATAAGGGACCCATTGTGTAGAGTCATCATTTGACTAGCTAGTCGAGAGTTGGTGAGAGAAATATTACTTCTACTCTCGAGCATTTTGATGCCACTCATCATTTGTTGGCTGTTTATGGTTGGGGTGCTCCTATGACGGACGCGCATAGTGGTGGTTACCTATCCTTGACAGAGATTCATTCCTTGGGTGAGGCTGTCAAAATTTTGAGACAGGATTATTTACAATTGGTAGCCAACTGAGATCACCTAGTTGAGTGGGGGAGTACGACATATGAGGCACTGATGGATAGAGAGATGGAGGTGAGTGAGCTTACTCAGGAGCTCACAACGACTTATCAAGCTTTAGAGGGTACTTAGTAGGCTCTTCAGGAGTTGTAGTTGCAGTTGGGAGAGGTGACTATGGAGGTTGAGCGGATTCAGTCTTTGCTAGCCATAGACTCAGTTCAGTTGCATATAGTAGTGGTTGGTGGTGAGTCAGCTTCCATAGTTACCAATGATGAATGTGTTGGGGACACGGTGACATCCATCCTTTATATAGTTGCAGTAGTTACAGATGAGATGAATACATCAGTGGAGGACTGCTAAGAGCTTCTTGTTGTATCAAGTCCTCTAGTAGTTGGCACACTGACAGATGATGTGAAACAGGTTATTGAGAGTCCTGATGTGATAGTAGTGGATTCTTTAGAGAGTTGTGTGTTAGTTCTTGACACTACTCCCTCTTCTTTATAGGACTTGGGCAAGGTATCATCTGATTTGGAGACGAGCTTTCATGGGGATTTGTTTCCTTCTACCGGAAGAAAATCTATTACTTCATCTCATACAGCTGATAGCGATAGACAGTTGGTAGTGCCACAGTTTCAAGATCACCTGTGGGTTGCAGGGGAGCAGGTTGATGCTTCTTCATATAATTTCTACTGCACAAAGTCATTTATGGAGTATCTTCTTGAGAGTTTGGAATTAGAGGAGGGACCATTCAAAGCTTTTGAGGGTACTCTCATCCGGGGTTCTCGCAGTATTCAGTTGTTAGTGGGAAAGATTGTAGATACCTTGACTACAATGCTTCTCCACGGGGATTTTGTGGTTGGGTTTGCTGAGAGGGTTTCCTAGGATCCTACCCAATCAGTTGTTCAGAGTCAGAGATTGGAGTCATCTCGTGATTCTCAGATTGTTGTTGATGAGCCTCTATCATAGATTGGAGCATTTCACTGTGATTACATAGTGAGGAGCATTCGTCATTTCTCTTTTGACCCACCGGTTGAGGATTTGGTTGCATGTCGGTGTGGGTTGGCTCCTAGGTTGTATCATCCTTTATGGAATGGGTTTACTCCATCTGCAGTTGATGGGGTTTGTTACTGCAAGTTTGTAGGGGGGCACTTGCAGGATCAACATATCAATGACGGTTTTGTAGAGGATGGATACCTGAGTTCAGGTACAGTTGTTTTTGGGAGTTCTTGTCCCTGTTGCACAGATGGGCTTCATCTTCAAAGTAGAGTGGCAGGGTGTGCAGGTAGTGACAGGTTTGACACTACGGGATGTGTGGGTCACTATGGTTGGCATGGTGATAGTGTGTTCGGGTTTGCTTAGTGGATGATTATTTCTCCACAGGAGTTTGCAGGGGATTACAAGGACATTACTCCATTCTATCCTTGGGATCTAGGTGGACTTCTGTGTATTGTTTTTTGAGATTGCTTGGGGACAAGCAATTTCAAGGAGGGAGGACTGTAATGCCCCCATTTTGAGCGAGCATTGGAGTTAGTGGATTTAGCCTATCATTGGGTCATTGTAGGCTAATTCTGGTGATTAGAGGACCCTGTTGTGGGTTTTGGCCCCATTTTGAGGGACTTACTATTTATAGTAAGTCAACACATGGTTCTACTGAGCTCAGATGATTTAGAGGAGTTATATGAGGCCCTCAGATTTTATTTCTGGCTTCCGGTTTTGACTCCAATATTCTTGGAGGGAGCGTCTATTTTTAGTAAGTCAGCCCGTCAGGTTCATTCATCATCTTTCATCACCAGGATCACTCTTGTGCTTCCAGATTTCGATTCTGATGCTTCCTCAGTTGTTTTCGCAAGATGGGTGAATTATGATTATTATTTAATTAAATCGGCTAAGGTTGCCATTTTTATTGGAAATGTATTTAGGGCATCTTAGTGTTATAGCTTGTTGGAACCGGGTTGAGAAGGTTTAAATCTTGAGCTCATAAAATAGGGACCCTATGTGTCAGAATGTGACTATTTTAATGAAAGGGTCTTATATTCATCATTAAAGTGGTAAGAAATATAATAGTTTATTATATTTCAAATGTGCACATAAAGCAAAGTCTTTTGTAAGTGAAAAATGTGTGAGAGAAGATATCTTTTATTATAAAATCAATACTTTGGGCAAAAACAATTCATTCAATGATATCTATTGTTTGCATTTTGTGGAGAAGTTTGGGAGAAGGGTTTGAGGGTTTGTTCTTGGTTTTGAAGAAACGAGAATCTTCTTCAGAATTCCACACACTTTGAGTTGGAATCCAATTGCCAATTAATTGTGTAGTGATTTCATTCCATACATGATGAATTAGGGAGTCCGTACGACAATCCAAAGAAGCTACGGTTTAATACAAGGAAGCTGCAAATTTATCCAGGGATATTGCGATTTAATTCCTTAAGAGCTGCGATCTTCTGTAAGGCAGTGTAATTCCTCTTAGGGCTGCGGCTTTATTGTATTGCTGACAGCGACTTTAATATTCAAAAAGGTGCACATATATGATTGATAATTTGAATTTGTATATCTGCTAGAAATAAATAAAAAAAGATTTTCAGCTTGTGCATTTAGGGCTTGAAATTCCTTTGCATGTTATGTTGGAAAATTACCAATATATATATATATATGTTCAAAATATGATTAAGTTTTCCGACAAAGAGCCAGTCAGGTTCTTTATAGCAAGATTTTTCTTGTTTGATTGTTGTCCCCATGCCAACATTCTGATAACCCGTATTTTGTAATTGAGGTTTGGATATTATGATTACAGTCTGTCATAGTCGTTGTTTGTAATGTCCCCATTTCTATAGTATGATTCAATAATAAATAATCATTAAATAATAAGATTTTAATAAATAAATAATAGTAAATTATAGTGAATAAGCTAATAATTAAATAGTAAATAAGTAAGATATATAATATAATAAATATGATACATTAAATAATAATATATCAAATAACATGATAAACAATCAGAATGTGTATTATCATATATTATTTTTTTTACTTGTGCGAGCATTTATGAAATTTGCAAGGAGTGTTGAGAAAGGATAGCTCCAGGTCGTATCTTACGCATCACCTTTGGATCCCTTTCAAGACTTTACTGAGCATGCTAGCAGTTCTGATGAGAGCACCTTTTCGGCCAAGGGCAAAGCAACAGTGGGTGGTTTTTTGGTGGATGATCAGTCCTCTAGGGTGTCGGACAGCACTGATTAGTAGGTGAATTCAATTGGTTTAGGGGTTTTTTGGGTCTCTCTGGATGATAATCCCAGCGGGTTTCTCATATCTTATATGTAATTATTATGCTTCTTATTAATTTAATTATGGGTCTATGACCTTTTGCCTTTAAAATAAAATAAAATATTATCATATATTTTATAATAATAATAAGTACCTGATTTATTATTGTACATTATAATGCACATATAAAAATTATATATTAACATATATTATAATATATAAAAATATATTGTCAAACATCTGCTAAACACTTAAATATAAACACTAAATACTAATTATAATAATATGTTATTATAAACAACAAACAAAATATATAAATGTATCAAATGTATATAATATATTATCATTATATTAAATGATAATAAATTAAGTAATGACCAAACTTAAGAGTTGCAACTAAAACTAAGTCGCAACCCTTAAGGAGGGTTGTTGCTCTCCTCTCCTCCCCCCCATGGGATATTAAAAGAGGACAGCAAACGGTGGAAAGAAAAAGGGCATCAAACAGAGCAAGTAGACTTAAAACATGGTCAGCATTTGGTAATCCATTGGTCAGCATTGAATCCCAGTCAGCAGTCAATACACATTCAACAATAATCAGCATCCAATATGCCTGATCAACGTATTTAATATTTACTCAACCATTGATATTCAATACAACAACATACAGAAATGATGGAGTGAATAAGGAAGGTGGTGCAGGGGCACCGTGATCCTTGAAGATTATTTATTAAAATCATTTTAAAATTCATGAAACCATGTCAAAGAATGGTATATTTGTTAATGTGCATTGTAATTATTTGATATTTGTAATCAAAAGGCCGAATAGGAATATGAACTGTCATGAACGGTTTTGTAACCATCAGATTGTCTTTAAATAGATGACATTATGGAGAGTTGAGAGAGTAGAGGTTACGGTGAATAGAGGATAGAATAGAAGAGAGGATCCAAAACCGCCAGAGAGCCATACATTTTTAATTTCAGACATTAATGTAATGATGTTATTGTTAATTGTAAGTTGTTTTGAGTTTTTCTATGCATAATGTCAATGTTTTTCCTGCAGTTCGGTTTTCAAAGATTTATGTATCGATGGAGTATCATCGATTTCCTATTTTCATTTTTCTTTCATAAAGAATTTACAGTGATATGAATCGGGTTTAAATGGTCATTATTTTGTTTATGTTTTCCCGTTTACAACAGTTCCGATTTGGGACGATGGGAGTCGGTTGATTTGACAGAAGTATCGATTCAAAAAATCGAATGCTAAGTCTCAAATGTATTGAAACGGTTTTCAAGAACCGTTATAAAGTTTGCATTGGTTACGAATCATGTGATCATAGTGGGAACATCATTAAACAGGCCGTTTATGCCCATGGGAAGCCTAGAAGTAAATGTTTTATAATCATTTTGAATTCAGGAATGTTCTAATTGTAGAGTTATTTCCTTTGGAATGCCGTAGAGTATACTTGTTTCATGGCGTCGACCATTTGAGGAATGAACTTCATTGCAGAGTTTATTATGTTCATTAAAAGAGATGTATTCACAGTGGGAGAAAAGGTGTCAGACATTTATCTCAAGCATGCTCGCGCTGGAAACTGACCCGCATGGGAAATGAATTCAGTCTCGGTCTATGGAAGATGGGATGCAATCACAGTCCGTGAAGGAGCCTTGAGACATGTAATAACCAGCGAAGGTAAATCTACTTGGTGAGTTAATTTCAAAGATTATCAAGGAATGTATTATTCAGTTAGTATTATTGGAATATCCAAAAGATTGAGCCTCTAATCTATGATCATAAAGAATGTTTCGATGCTAAAGAAAGAAAGATTATAAAGGATATGCGGATTTAGAATACCATCGATGCCCTCTGCATCAGAAGGAAAATAGAGAATTTGAAAAGGGAAACCGAATCACTAGCAATCATAAATATACATGCAAGTGCAGACCATATACTGTGGTAGAAGATATTAGAAATAGAAGTCAGGGAGCATTCCTAGGAAATCTAAGAATTCTGAAATGCAGACAGATTCCAGAGGTAAGTCACTATATATATATATATGTATGTATGTATATGTATATATATATTTCTGTCATATATATATCTGCAGATTATTAATATAAATATTAGATAATTACGTAATCTTATTCAATATAGATGTATATTGGAGATATATATGTACTTACAAATATATGCACTACATTACATGCTACCACCTTAAGTCTGTTATATGAATTGCACATGATTTATATGCATACTCCCCAGTCTGTAATAATTAAACATATGAAATGTAGAGTCTTATTAGATTAGTACCTCACAAAGTAGGTAAGGCTTGCAGTGGAATGGACTGTGCTACATCATACAAAGGCACTAAATAAGGTCTACGGTGGTATGGGCATAGGTTACATCATACAAAGGCACTATTGTGAGGGATAATCTATATGGAAGAATTATTGTGAGAATCCATAACCATAAGAGATGAGTAAGCTAGAGTGATGGAGGAGAACAGTTCAAATGTTCTGCTAGGTATGCCAACCCCATGAGGCATTGGGGCCAAGGGGGATACAGTTTCCACTCTTGGGCCTAGGGAAGTGACAATGAAGGGCATCTCCACATGTCTCCTTATCCCATTCCTCCCTATGGTTAGGGTCATGAAAGTTAAATGCTATTAATAAGATTCCTAAAATCCTAATATGCATCGATTATTGTTGTCTCACCCCTAGATTAGAATTGTATATCTCTTTGAATTATCAATTTGTAAAGCTTAAGACAGATTATATTACACTAACAATATAATTAGTTTATATATGTATATATGTGCTTGTCCCTTATTTGGTGATTGCAGGGCCTAAATCAGGATTTACCTTGTTAAAGGGCATTTTTATTGGTAAGGTTGTATAGATCTAACCATCTTACAATTCTTATTTTAATGAAATTTGTGATTCTAGGGCAATCCCAAAAAGGGAACATTACATTGTTCCTTATGTCTATAAAATTTATTGTGCATGTTCAAAGTACACATGATAAGATGAAGGCCCAATCAAAGTTGTAAAAAATAAAATAAATTATTTAAAGTTAATAACATATTGATCCTATCTTTGATTGTGAAGCATGGTTCTAAAACAACTTTTCATCAACTGTTTACTCATGTAATAGATGAGTTTAAAGTTTAATTACTTCAGGAGGTAGTAATGAGAGTAAATGGGAATGGCTTCTCAGCTAATCCTTCTACATTAAGGCTATTGTAATTGTATTTTTAGTATCAGAGCATGGCACGAGCACAGTGAAATGTAGATTGCATGCCAGATGATGACAGAGTACAAGCCTCTATGTACAATGATATTTTGGCCCCTTATAACTTGATTGATCTTTCATTGCCTTGGGCAATATTGGCTTTTGTATCCGATGCTATTGGTCTCTATCGATGATGACTTTATTTCTTGTATTTAGAAGGTTTTGTCCAGATCAAAATGCTGACAATGTTTTTGTCACAATGTGATTGACTTATTCCAATGCAGGTTTTTGACAGACGAACAAAAAGATTAGTGGAGGAAGTGATTCAGCGCAAAATTGTCATGTCACTGAGGGCTCTTTACCAATCTAAACTGGGCCTTACTCTTATTGACAAAGGTAAAAGCTCTGTCTTGTTTTCAGCAAGACAAAATATTAGTATTATGTTTCCATCCATTGGTAGTGCAAAAAAATTGGCATAAAGATTTGCAATGCTCAGGGAAAAGCTCGAGGTGTTAATGAAATGGAATACAATGTTTTGACCATGCTTAGAATATAAAAGAGAAGAAATTTGTTGCAAACTAGGTTTGTATATGGCTATACTAATGCTGTTAGTATTATTGCATGTTATATGCTCTAGCAAGGAAGATGATTGCTTACTTTGAGGATCACAATCATAGTACAAAATGATGAACATTGCTTGTTCTTCACATTTTTAGTTTCCATCTAGTTTCATGTTATGCACTAAGAGGCCAAGAAAATGAAATTCGTTAAATCATGACTATGCAATAAAAACGTGCTGCCAATTTGGGGGAATTTATTGGGCACTAAAAAAATATAATGTTTAAAAATACTCTTTAAAAACATGCATATTATTAAAGTTATGGAACATGTTACTGATTTTTCATATGTAGGGCAAAATTAAAGTTCAATACATGTCATAGAGCAAAAAACGAGTTCAATACACATGAATTGCAAGTTTTAGTAGGCTAAGTGGAAATGGCTAGGGGACTCAAGGTCCTATGGAGAGCTCGAGCAGGAGATTTCAATGTGTACTAGTAGAGTTTCTATTTTTAGAATATGCTTTTTTAGTATGTGCCCTTTTGGGCACTTGGTCTTAGCTTGCATTTCCTCTCAGTTTAGAACTTTAGAGTCAAGTGTTTTTGATTTTAGTGCCTCGGTGAGTTCTAAGGTTGGATGAATAATATTTCATAATTTCACTTAAGTATTTTATAAATTAACTTTATAACTAAAGTGATAAAATGTTCCCAAATGCTACGTCTAGGAAAGGGGGTCAACACTTAAGTTGTAAAAAGCACATTTTATGGCTGCAAAAATGCACGCCGAGATGAGAGGAGAAATTAAAATATTTTTAAAGATTAAGTGAAGGGATGATAATTCAAATTTGAATGTGTTGCTCTAATTCTTCCCTCCACATTATAAATAAGATATTTGGGCTCTCATTTGAGGATTCTAAATTGACAACTTAAAGATATGCTACTAGAATGAATATTGAGAGTTCTCTTTTTGCTGGTTGAGGATGAAAACCCTCTTCAGTATTGCTGGTTATTCTGGTGAAACATCCACTCTAGCTGGTTGGTGAGTTAAGATTCAGTTTTCCAGTGATTTTGGCTAGCAGGTAATGATATGGCTTTGGAAATATGAGATATAGTGGGCAATAATAGAAAAGAGGGGCCTGAAAGACTCTAAGGTTTTCTAATGTGGATGTTCAGTTTTTGGTGGTGAATTCATTTTGAGAGTCCTGTTTGCAATTCGTGGTGATAAGATGCTTTTTTAGATTGCCTGTCTTTATTTTTAGTGTTTCAAAGAAACCTTATTTTGTTCATGTTTTTCAGAGGAAGAGTTACTTTGATTTGGGTATTTTACCAAAGCATTGGTCTTAGCTGGGTGACCGATTTTGATAGTTCATTATCTGCTTTTGGTGAACTTTTGAATTTTTAAGGCAAATCACCCATTCGAGGAGGGCCGTACTTCCCTTGGGCATGTGGGTTTTTTGAAGGCTTAAATCTGCAGTTTAGAAGGCTAAAAACTTCTAGTATTGGCACATAACACTGCAGATTTGGAGTTGGGTATAGCTATAGCAGATTTGGTGAAGTTCGGAAACTTTAAAGATGTCTAGCAAATTGCCTTTTGTCTTATTTAAATGCCCAGATTTGGTTGTTGATTATGTCTGAGTGATATTTTCATGGATGGAAATTATTTTCAGGTTTGATTATTGCAATACATTAATTTCTGGCTTATATTCAATGATATTAAGTTTGACTGATGAACTTGTTTTTTGGGCATATTGATGTCATGTTTCTTTCAATGCAAAATCTTCGTAACAAATACATTATATATGATTTATGAAATCTGAACACAATAAAAACAGAAAACAGAAAACCCTTAGCTCCCAAACATTTGCAAACATTGGAATTTAAAAATAAATATGGGCTGCATATTACAAATTATTTATCAAATATATCAATTAATCCACCACTCTGCAAATTTGTCTTTGAAAAGGACTTGAGAAATTTGGTGCTTATCTGTGAAAACTTCCAGGATATTTCCATATGAAACCTCAACCACTGAACATTGAAATGCAATGGGAAATTGGGAAATGAATCCACCTCAAGATGCAACTGGGGTTTCGTCCAACTCACCAAAACACAAGGGTTTTTGTGATGTCCCCTTCTAGTTGACATCAGTTAGATGTGTAGATTAGCCTATCACTAATCCTCGTAGGCTGATGAGGATGGTTAGGGGGTCTCTTTGTTGATATTTTGGCCTTTATGGCAAATATCTAATAACTTGGAAATTTTGATATGCATAAATAATAATATTAAATATTAGGGAATATTTAATATTTATTGTTTATCAATAAAAATCGATTTGATATGCTTTAATTTAAATAAATTAGAAAGGGCCCAAGTCGGCCTCTTGGGAAAGTATATTTATTATCCAAGTTAGCCTCTTGAGGAGGCACTCCATTGGCATATATAAGCAGATCGATTCTTGAGGAGAAGAGTATCAAAAACATAACATATCTTCTCTCCTTCAAAAATCGAAATCATCCTTGTGTAACTGGAGCAGCGAAATCCATCATGGATTAGATGATCGAGTTCATCCTTTTGCTGGAGCGAAATCTTGCCATTATAAGCAAGCTTTGTCAGCATGCGAAAATGTCTAGGAGACTCAGCAAACTCGATATGCTAGGATCGGTAACCAGTTTAAGTGCAATTCAAGGGCAGAAAACTGTAGAATATACATCAACGAAGTCTGATATATATATATAGGTATCAAGACCGGAGGTTGATGCAGTCCTTAAGCTTGCGAATTGGATGAGGTGCAGATCCATGTCAAATATAGTGCAGATTGGGTGAAATCAAAATTGCAGATCGTAAGACACTCATAGCACTGGTTAATGTCACCTTGGATCTAAGTTGAAAGAAGCCCTAGGTGGGCTAACTCGGGTCACATCTAAAGGGAGTTGAAGGCTCAATTTTGAAGTCTCCTAAGTCTGAGATACTATCCGGGTACTATCTCTCCTTCTTGTGATTATTTCTTATTTTATCCTGTGCTTAGTTTTGTTACATCTCTGTAGATTGATATATTCCTTTCTAGAATCTGAAATATACTAACATGGTATCAGAGCCTAGGTTGAGTACAAGAACCATTTCAGATTTAGGAATTCAGTCTAACTCTTTCAAAACTAAGATATACTATGGCATCGGGATTTGGTCTGAAAGTTGTAATGAGGGTTTTGATTTGCAATTGGTTGCCTTCTATGGGAAAACTTATTAGTTCTCATTGACTGGGAAGATATGGGTACAACTAAGGACGGTGCAACCGGTGAGCCAAGGAAAGGGGCAGTAATAGGTCAACAACCCTTACCTGTTCACAGCATAAGGATCTCAACCGATCTATTAATAACTCCGGTATAAACCGAGGAAGTCATAGTCAAACTACCTGTTCCAATTAACTCTTGACAGAGAATTCTTGGACTAAATCCAGAAGTCTTTGAGTTAAAATGGCGATCGGTTTGAAGCGAGCCTAGAGGTTTTAAAGCCGAGATTAGTGGCTTTAAAACTGGCGATCAGATTGAGGCAAGTCTGAAGGATTTAAAGCCGAGAATAGTGGCTTTAAAACAAAATGTTATCTCCTATGAAGGAAAGTTGCTTGCTATGCAACTACTGCTTTCTTGATTAAATAGATAAAGCAAGGGCATGCATTTGATGTTTCCTCAGAAAACTGGTACTCCATTGAGAAATGAATCTGATAAAGATCTGGAGTTAGGTCATATTTAATGAGCTTGATTAGGGCCAGGACCCTATATATTCCTCTGTCCAAGGCAAATAGAAGTTGCCTTCATTCTGCCCAGTAAAAGAGTGAACCTGTATGCTAAAGAAGCCAAGGGTGAAAAGAAGAAAGAAGAAGTGAGAAAGAAGATTGTGCAGAGTTGCACACTAGTAGAGGAGAAGACACCTGCAATGACCTGTGATGCTTCTTAGTGAGCACAAACAAAGATCTTATCAGGCTATGCTTAGCCATCTGTAAAAGGTCAAAACCTTCTATTGTTCTCTAGCAATTACAATAGTTAAATCTCAGTATTTGGGTGGACTCTAAGAGGTCCCTTGTATCAAATCCCTTAGCATGGTGGCATCTTGTAAGGTGTTCAAAGTCTTTTAATCAGGCAGGCACTAATCGGCCTTATTGTAACAAATCCCTTAACCGGGTCGCACCTAGCAGTGTGTTATTATCCTTTAACAGGGAAAAGCTCCTTACAGGGCGTACTTTAGAAGAGTACAAAATTTGTGAGGTTTCCTCACAGCATGGTTTTTACCCTAACCGGGTTTACACGTGATAAATCTAGTGTCACTGTGTGATTGTTTTCTTACTGTTATTATATGCCTATATCTGACTGTCTTTCAATTGTAAGCTTACTTCACTAGATTTAAAGAGGGAGGAGAAATTTTAGAACTGCCGATTCACCCCTCCCCTCTCAGCACCGGTTGGGATTGTCAGTTGGTATTAGAGCCAAGTTTTGTTTTCTTTGCTGCTTGACCGCACAAAGAAAAAGACAAGATGATGAGAAAGGAAGGACCAAAGTTTTCAAAAGAAAACTTTACTCTTTGGTACAACAGAATGAAGCTATACATGAAGACCACCAGCGATCAATACTGGAACCATGTCACAATTGATTACATTGAACCCATTGGCACGCTGATACCCGATCAACAGAAGATCAAAGCCGAGCACACGACTGCTCAGGACATGATAGCTAGCACGCTACCTGATCATGTGTATGCTGAGATAGAACATCTTGATTCTGCCTTCAACATGTGGGGTAAGTTGCAAACGGTCTATGGAGGGGATCCAAATGTTCAAAGAGGCAAGGTTGAAAGCCTCAGAGGAAAGTATGATGACATGAAAATGAATGAAGGAGAAGACATCGAGCAATATAGCAACTGGATCAAAGAGGTGATCAACTCCATCAGAAGCGCTGGAGGAATGCTCAGTGAAGAAAAGGTGGTGAGCAAAATACTGAGAACTCTCAGACCTCAGTATGCCATCAAGATCTCGGCCATTCAAGAGCTCAGATCGGTGACCAAAGATCAAGTCACCTTAGACTCCCTAATCGGTAAGTTGGATTCTTTTGAATTAAGCAATTTTGATAATAGCTTGCCCATCTAGGAAACAACTTTTAAGTCCTCTGCCAATATCTATTCCACCAAAAATAGAAGAGAAACCGGTAATTGCTCTACTGGTAAGTTTGGTAACCTTGTTGAGAGTCTGCTCTCAGAGGAGATGGAGCAAGATGAGTTTGAAGCACTCATCGCTAGGAGATTCCCCAGAGGAAAAGGGAAGTACAAGGGAAAGCTCCTTTTGAAATGCTTCTCTTGCAACAAGATAGGACATATTGTTGCAAGGCATCCTGATAATGAACATTAAGATAAAAGAGACCGGTTCAAGAGAAAAGCAAAGAAGAAATGCTACCTTGCAGAAGGAGTCATGGACAATGAGTCTGAAGACTCAGCTGATCCTGAAATTGCATTTGTGGCAATAAAGGAGAGCCCTGTGATAAGTGAAGTTGTGCTTATCTCACAATCACATCAGTACAATGATTGGATCATTGATAGCAGATGCACTCACCACATGACTGGTGACAAGAACAAATTCATCAGCTTGGAGCTCAATGACAGTGGATCAGTTACCTTCGAAAATGATGCTCCCTATGCCATTAAAGGTAAAGGCTCTATTGCACTCTGCAACGATGCTGTCTGTGACGATGTGTACTGGGTTGAAGGACTCAAGTACAACTTGATGAGTGTTACACAACTGAATAACAAAGGATTCTTGCTGGAATTCAGACAAGGTTCCTGTATAGTAAAGAATCAATCCAAAACTCATGTTGCAATCGGTAGACAGAGAAAAGGTAATCTCTTCTACCTAGACTCAATGGAAGGAGCTTGTCTCATAGCGTCGGTCAAAGGAGAATCAAGCAAAATCTGTCTTATGACCAAAGAAGACAACAACTGGTTATGGCACAAGAGGCTCTGCCACATAAACTTTGACAGTATTGTCAAAGTGAGCAAAAAGAAAACGGTAAGAGGACTTCCTGAGATTACAAAGCCCATCAAGGGTGTTTGTAAAGATTGTCAGTTAGGAGAGCTGATCGGAACATCTTTCATCAGTAAGTCCTTCTCTGCTGAGAATGTTCTAGATCTGGTGCACATTGACTTGTGTGGACCAATGAGAACAAAGAGCTACCATGGAGATCGATACTTTATGTTCTTTGTAGATGACTCCTCTAGGATGATGTGGACACTCTTTCTTAAGGAGAAATTAAAAGCTTTCCACATGTTCAAAATCTACAAAGCTAGAGTGGAAAAAGAGACTGGTAAAAGCCTGAAGTGTCTGAGATCAGACAGAGGAGGTGAATACACCTCTCAAGAATTCACTCGCTACTGTGAGGAGCATGGAATAAAAAGACAACTATCTGCACCAAGGACCCCTCAGCAAAATGGAGTAGCAGAAAGAAGAAACAGAACACTGATTGATTGTGCTAGAACCTTGCTGATTCAGAAGGATTTGCCTCATCACTTCTGGAGAGAAGCTGTGAGTATTGCTGTCTACACACTCAACCAAATTCAAGTAAAAAAGGGAACCGGTAAGACTCCTTACGAACTATGGTTTAAGCATACTCCCAGTGTAGGCTACTTCCAAATCTTTGGTAGTAAATGCTATATTAAAAGAGATATGTACTCTGGGAAGCTTGATCCTAAGTGATGAAGGAACATTTTTGGGTTACTCTACCAAAAGTAAGGCCTATCGATGTCTGAACAAAAGAACAAGCAAGATAATTGAAAGCATCAATGTAAAAATTGATGAATCTTCAGAACCAGATAAGAAGACCAGTCATGATAATCACGACAGTCTTAAAGGCCTAAATGAAGGTAATGCCTTTGAGTTCAACGAAGCAACAACTGAAGATGAAGGAGAAATACATAGGGACAGACATCTAGAGCGGGAGATTGTGCCTGAACCCAACAGGCTAACATAGGATGGTGAACAAGTAGATGCCCGGAACCATGATGAAGATAATGCTCAACCGGAAGAACTAGACCGAGAATAGAGACCGGTTCTTCCAAGGTATGTCACATATCATTCCACTGACAATATAATTGGTGACAAACATGCAAATATCTTAACCAGGAAAAAGGCTAGAGAGAATATTTGCTTACTTTCCTGTATAGAGCCCAAATCCACTAGGGAAGCTCTAGAAGATGACAATTGGGTCAAGGCCATGAAGAAATTGAGCAAATTGAGAAGAATGATACATGGGAGCTTGTGCCTAGACCAAAGGACAAAAATGTCAGAGGAACCAAGTGGGTCTACAGGAACAAGTTGAATGAAGATGGAAAAGTAATAAGAAATAAGGCAAGATTGGTCTGCAAAGGATATGCCCAGGAAGCTGGACTAGACTATGGAGAAACCTTTGCACCAGTAGCAAGACTGGAAGGAGTGAGAATTCTACTCGCCTATGCTGCTCACAAATGATTCAAAGTATACCAGATGTTTGTTAAGTCTGCATTCCTGAATGGAATACTGGAAGAAGTCTACATTGAACAACCGGAAGGCTTCACATTTGCACATAAGGATGGAATGGTCCGTAAACTGAAGAAAGCTCTTTATGGGCTTAAGCAAGCTCCAAGGGCTTGGTATGAGAGGTTGCATTCATACCTTTTGACCATAGGATTCACAAGAACCGGGGACAACAACATGTATCTCAAGACCGGAAAAGATGGAAATCCGATTGCTGAGATCTTCGTGGATGATATCATCTTTGGAGGAGATGACAGGATGAGCAAAGCCTTTGCTGAAGAGATGAAGAAAGAATTTGAGATGTCTATGATAGGCGCAATAAAATTCTTCATTGGACTACAGGTCCATCATCTGGAATAAGGAATTTTTATTTCTCAGTCCAAGTATATCAAAGAAATTCTTAAGACCTTTTGACTTGATGATTCTAAACTGGTTGGAACCCCAATGATAACTAACCTCAAGCTATCAAAGGAGGATGATGCTAAAGAAGTAAATGAAATAATGTATCGGTCCATGATAGGTAAACTGTAGTATGCTGTTCACAGTAGACCGGACATTGCACATGCAGTTGGCATAGTGGCAAGATTCTCTGCAAATCCCAAAGAGACACATCTAATAGCAATAAAGAGAATCTTCGGATATCTAAGGGGAACTGAGGATTATGGATTATGGTTTCCTCACAAGGGAGGATTCGAAGTAAAAGTATACACTGATGCAGATTGGGCTGGAAACATTGATGACAGAAAGAGCACAAGTGGTGGTGCATTCTTTCTCGGAGGAAGAATTGTTTCTTGGAAAAGCAAAAAGCAGAACTGTATATCTCAATCTATTGTAGAGGCCGAATATGTTGTTGCAGCAATCAATTGCACACAGGTGATCTAGATAAAACAACTGCTGGAAGGAATTAATGAACAGATACCTGAACCGATAGCTATCTATTGTGATAGCACCAGTGCATTTAACATATCCAAGAACCCAGTTATGCACTCCAAGACAAAGCACATTGCTATCAAGTATCATTACTTGAGAGAGCTGGTACAAGACAAGGAGGTGAGACTGGAGTATGTTCCCACCAAGGAACAAATTGCTGATATCTTCACAAAGCCATTACCAAAGAGTACTTTTGAGTATCTCAGAGGTAAACTAGGGGTGATACCCCTTCATGATCTTCAATAAACCTAGAAAGGTGGTCATCAGTTCATTATGCTTCAACAGAGGGTTACACCTCATCTTTTTTGGACTGATGACAAAGGAATGCTGCTCATAGGGGGAGCGGCTTAGACAAAGGTAGTCTCTCTGACTAACCTTTGGCATCATTGACAAAAAGGGGGAGAGTTTGGCAATAACCGGAGGACTGTAACAGTTGCAGTGGTACAAAGATACAAGAACAATAATCTGGTGATATTGTGATTATTGCCCATCAAGGTTTTGCCATCAATGCCAAAGGGGGAGATTGTTGGCATTAAGTTATGATAACCAGTAAGCTTGCTACCGGTACTAGTGTTGTCATTGATTGGCAAGAAGAGTATAGAGACTTGTCATCTCTGTAAAGTCTACAGATCTATGAAAGGAAGATGGTTTGGCAGAAGTAGTGGCTACCACCGGTCACTATACAACAACCGGGTAGTGTATACAGTATAGCAAAGGAGGATTCAATAGAGGACCTGGCTACAACTGGTGTAGTCAAATAGGGACAACAACACTAAACCGGTGTGAACAATACAACCGAGGAAGGTGCAACCGGTGAGCCAAGGAAAGGGGCAGTAACAGGTCAACAACCATTACTTGTTCACAACATAAGGATCTCAACCGATCTATTAATAACTCCGGTATAAATCGAGGAAGTCATAATAAAACTACTTGTTCCAATTAACTCTTTGACAGAGAATTCTTGCACTAAATTCGGAAGTCTTTGAGTTAAAATGGCGATCGGTTTGAAGCGAGCCTAGAGGTTTTAAAGCCGAGATTAGTGGCTTTAAAACTGGTGATCGGATTGAGGCGAGTCTGGAGGATTTAAAGCCAAGAATAGTGGCTTTAAAACAAAACATTATCTCCTATGAAGGAAAGTTTCTTGCCATGCAACTACTGCTTTCTTGATTAAACAGATAAAGCAAGGGCATGCATCTGATGTTTCCTCAGAAAACTGGTACTCCACTGAGCAATAAATCCGATAAAGATCTGGAGTTAGGTCATGTTTAATGAGCTCGATTAGGGCCAGGACCCTATATATTCCTCTGTCCAAGGCAAATAGAAGTTGCCTTCATTCTGCCGAGTAAAAGAGTGAACCTATACGCTAAAGAAGCCAAGGGTGAAAAGAAGAAAGAAGAAGTGAGAAAGAAGATTGTGCAGAGTTGCACACTAGTAGAGAAGACACCTGCAGTGACCGGTGATGCTTCTTAGTGATCACAAACAGAGATCTTATCAGGCTATGCTTAGCCATCTGTAAAAGGTCAAAACCTTCTATTGTTCTCTAGCAAGCACAATAGTTAAATTCCAATATTTGGGTGGATTCTAAGAGGTCCCTTGTATCAAATCCCTTAGCATGGTGGCATCTTGTAAGGTGTTCAAAGTCTTTTAATCAGGCAGGCACTAATCGGCCTTATTGTAACAAATCCCTTAATTGGGTCCCACCTAGCAGTGTGTTATTATCCTTTAATAGGGAAAAGCTCCTTACAGGGCGTACTCCAGAAGAGTACAAAATTTGTGAGGTCTCCTCACACCGTGGTTTTTACCCTAACCGGGTTTCCACGTGATAAATTTGGTGTCACTGTGTGATTGTTTGCTTACTGTTATTATATGCCTATATCTGACTGTCTTTCAGTTGTAAGCTCACTTCACTAGATTTAAAGAGAGGAGAAATTTTAGAAGTGTTGATTCACTGCTCCCCTCTCAGCACCGGTTGGGACTGTCAGTTCCCCATTTGACAAATGCCAACAAGTAGTTCTATGTATTTTCTTGTAGCATGTATAATATGTATTGTTCTCAAATTTTTTAATATTCTAAAATATTTTTTTTATTAATATTAATGGTGCTTTCTAGAATTGATAATATTTAATTAATCTTCCCTCAGTGATTTCAAATGTGAAACTTTATTGATTCAATGTTGTATATTCCATTTTACGTTCTACAAGCATCTTAAATAACTTGTCTATTTAAAAAAAATTAATTATTTCATGTCATGTAAAGGCATGCTCATCTTTGAGGTTGAGAGTTCTATATACAATAATTTGTTGCACAATGATGTAGGTACAAAGGACCTTTTGCAAAACATATCAAAAAAGCAAGGGGAGCACATGAACACTAGAGATTCTGCTAAAGATATACCAAAGTTTATTGATTTTTTTGAGGTATGAATTATTTGTTTTCATCTTTATATTTATAATCTTTACAACCTCTATGTAGTATTTCTTCAAACAAGAAAAGTTTATGAAAACATGCACCGCATTTTATTTATTTGTTATTAGTTTCATTGTGCTTCCTTTTGATGCAAATATGTTATTTGAAATTTGACTTCACAGTGTGTACATTATCCTTTCAAATGTGAATAATTTGATTTGGACTTTACTCACTCTCAAGAGTACGAACCCATTTTACCATTAAATCACATTCTTCAAACATTTACATTATCTTTTCTACTAGCTGCTTTAGATTTAAGATTTATACATACAAGAGAGTATGTATTAGAACATTTATAATGTGAAGTCATTGAAAAACATTTGGCAATGAGAAGCAATATTATGTAGGTATGGATGATAATACTTGACAAAAATCAATTGTATAAAATAGTTAATTTAGGATTTGAGGTGCCCTTAAGGTTATTCCCGTGTATGCTTATAATTAATCAATAACTACTTTAGATTATTCAGGCTCTTATCTTTGATACAATTTGACACTCTTTCCTCCTCTTCCTCCTCCCTTTCATTCTCATGTCAAGCAGAGACACTACATGGACACATGCTGAATATTCCCAAGAAAATTCCCACAATGTTACGTGGCAGAAATGATATAAATGAACTTTCTTATAGTTGTAGCCACACAAAATATGGTGATCCATATAAGGTCAGAAAACAATCACACTTGAAACAACCAGTAGGATGAAATATCTCAAGTATAATTTTAGGAAGAAAACACAACAAATGCTCTAAAGAATTTGGACAAGATGGTATAGCATCTGATTGTAGCTTTATTACACTTGAAATCTGAATATAAACTGCATAGTAATTACGCATTTTGGCTAAATATTTTGTAAGTGGTCGAGACACTACTTACAAAATGGAGTATTTAGACATAATATGTGAGATATAATCTCTCCACTCAACTAAGGGGAGGCTCCCTTCTTATTGTTGCTGGATCAACTAAAACTTAACAAAAAATTCAAACTTAATCTAAGATTGGGTGTTGCACGCATCACTTCCTCTTTCTTTAGGAAGGATTTCCAATTTCATAAGTATGCACTTACAAACTTGAGACTTTTGACAACTTCACTTCTAAGCAGTAATTGGAGCAATAATGCCAATAATCTTAAGACTAACCGAAAGATTATCCTTAAGCGTACCAGTAAACTATTAACTAAGGAATGTACACAAGCTCAGAGACTCATACACTATATTAAAATGATTTAAAGGATGAGGCAGCTAATAGTCGCAACCGGTGCTGAGAGGGGAGGGGTGAATCAAGACCCAATAAAACTCGAAGTCACTCTTAGATTAAATAACTATTACTACATGCAAAACATATTTTATAAGGAATAAACAACACAAAATCACAACAACATAGAGCACAAGATATATCACGTTGAAACCCAAAATGGGAGAAAACCATGGTGTGAGTTGGAACTCACAAATTTTGCACTCTTTTGAAGTGCACCCTGTGAAGAGCCTTCCCTGTTAAAGGACTACAAACACACTGTTAGGTGCGACTTGGTTAAAGAATTTTGAATAAGGCCTGTTAAAGCCTACCTTGTTAGAGGACTTTGAAACATCAACTAGATGTCACCCGATTAAAGGATTTAGTACAAGGGACCTGTTAATGTCCACCCAGATATTGGGATTTGGCTACTGCAGTTGTTAGAGAGCAATAGAAGGGTTGATCTTTTGAAATGGTTTTGTAGAGTCTAATAAGATCACTGATTTACTCACTAAGAGTCACCATCGGGCACCACTGATATCCTCTCCTCAGGTTACTGTGCTTCCTTGCACACTCTCTTCCTTTTCTTCTTCTCTCCTTCTTTTCCCTTTCTTTTATAGTGGCTTTGATCAGTGTACTGTTTCACTCCTTGGCAGAGTGATGGAAAATGATTCTCTTCGCTAACTAAAGAATATATACACCTCTTACAGAGCGTAGGACAGTTGTATAGTTGAGAGAAAGAAGCGCAGATCACTCAAATTCAATTTCAAAAGATCTTCCCGCTCTTTGCCATTGTGATCCCCATGAAAATCTCTTGTGAATCCACCATTCAATCGCATTTCAGTCTTTAAAGGAAACACTAGATGCGTGTCACATACTTTCCCTTAATAGAAAGTCCTCCATGAATCCACCATCTAGTCATGTTTCAATCTTTAAAGGAAACATTAGATGCGTGTCACATTCTTTCCCTTAATAGAAAATCCTCCATGAATCCATCATCCAACCGTGTTTTAGTCTTTAAAGGAAACATCAGATGCGTGTCACATACTTTCCCTTAATAGAAAATCTTCCATGATTTGTGCAACAAAACACGGTCAAAGAATCTCCTCAATATCCGTTAACTGAAACCATCTTCTTTGGTCAACTATGCCTTTCACCGGTCTCAACAAGTAATAGACATACATCGGTCTCAATGATATCTTAGTGATCATTGTAGGCCGGTTTACACCTTTCCTTATGTAGTTTTCTAGTCTCTGTCTTGACCAGTCACTTCTCTGTTCTCTGTCTACACCAGTCATTGCTCCGGTCATTGTCTTCACTGGTCACTGCTCCGGTTGTTGTCTTCACCAGTCACCAACTCTGAATAGTTAGTACTACACCGAGTACTCTGTTCAAGTGCATTGTTGGACTTCAATTTGCTCATCACTATGTCACCGGTTCCCTAGCATTTGGACATTGTTATCATAGACATCAATGACAACACCACTGATTATTACCAGTGGTCTCTTTACCGGTTGCATCCTTACCTGTAATGCCAACAATCTCCCCCTTTGGCATTGATGGCAATACTATGTTATCGGTTCACTAATGCTTCTTCAATTATCTCCCCCTTTGACAATAATGCCAAAGGCTTGTCAAATGACCTTCCATTCTGATGCCTACTCCCCCTACGAGTAGTAGTCCTCGGTCACCAATTTGGTTTCAATGAAATTGTTTCCTCCATTTGCATTTGTCCGATTGATGATCTCCTCTGTCCTTTTATTGAAGATCATGAAGGGGAATTAACTCTAGTTTACCTCTGAGATATTCAAAGGTACTTTTCAGTAAAGGCTTTGTGAATATGTCAGCTACTTGTTCACCTTCTTCAATTGGTCTTATGTTTTGATCCCTTCCTTTCTTAGGCACATTACCCTGTTCCATAGGTCTGTTTACCTATTCTCCTTCATGTGATTATGATTTCATTGAATTCTATTTGGTCATTGCAGTCATAGCCTTGATGGTTGTCAGATTTATCTTGATTGATCTTATCACTCTGTTCTAAATGCTCATCTATCTTCACGTTTGCACTCTCCACTATTTTTCCTATCCTTTTGTTTAGGCACCAACAGGCTTTACTTTTGTTGGAGTAACCCAAAAATATGCCTTCATGACTCTTTGGCTCAAACTTACCGGAGTATTCATCTCTCTTGATGTAACAGTTGCTCCCAAATACTCTGAAATAACTTAAACTGGGTGTATGACCAAACCATAACTCATATGATGTTTTATCGGTCCCTTTCTTGACTTGAACCCAGTTCAATGTATATACAACAGTGCTTATTGCTTCTCTCCAGAAGTGATGAGGTATAACTTTCTGAATCATCAGAGTCCTTGCAAGGTCTACCAGAGTCCTATTTCTTCTTTCAACGACTCCATTTTGTTGAGGGGTTCTCAGTGTAGACATCTACCTTATTATCCCCTGTTCTTCACAGTAGCTAACCAACTCCTGAAAGGTGTACTCACCTCCTCTGTCCAACCTCAAACACTTTAAGTTCTTACCGGTTTCTATCTCCACTTGGGCCTTGGAGATTTTAAACATACAGAAGTCCTCTGATTTTTCTTTCAAGAACAACGTCCACATCATCCTTGAAAAGTCATCTACAAAGAGCATAAAATACCTATCTCCATAGTATCTCTTTGTCCTTATTGGTCCACACAGATCTATGCGAACAAGATCCAACACATTCTCGATTAAATAAGACTTATTGCTGAAGCTTGTACCGGTCAGTTTTCCCAATTGATTCTCTTTGTACATGGCCCTGTCTGGCTTTATGATGTCAGGAAGCCCTCTGACTAACTTCTTTCTACTTACTTTGACTATGGTGTCAAAGTATATGTGGCATGGTCTTTTGTGCCACGACCAACTATTGTCATCTTTTGCCATAAGGCAAGTTTTCTCAATTTCACCTTTTGTTGTTGCCATAAGGCAAGCTTCCTCGGTTGAGTTTAGGTAGAATAGGTTCCCTTTTCTCTGTCTACCAGTAGCAACTTGTTGTCCTGATTGATTCTTGACAATACATAATCCCTGTCCAAACTCTAACCGATATCCTTTGTTATTTAGTTGTGCCACACTCATCAGATTGTACATGAGTCCTACCCAGTACACGTCATCACAAACAACTTCATCACTAAATGCTATTGAGCCCTTACCTCTAATAGCATAGGGAGCATTATTTCCAAATGTCATTGATCCACCATTATTGAGCTTCAAGTTGGTGAACTTGTCTTTATCACCAGTCATGTGGTGAGTGCATCCACTTTCAATGATCCAATCCTCACATTGGTGGGAGTTGGAGATAAGTGCCATTTCACTTATCACTGTGCTTTCTTCCTTTATTGCCACAAAGACAATTTCATTGTCTCCTGATTCCTCAGATTCATTGTAAGTGACACCTTCCTCAGCAAGGTAGCACTCCTTTGCTTTACTCTTGAATTGGTGGTACTTTTCTTTATTTTCATTCTCAGGACACCTGGCCGCAATGTGTCCTATCTTATTACATGAAAAACATTTCAGTGGAAGTTTACTTTTGTACTTCCCTTTTCCTCTGAGAAATCTCCTTGCGATGAGTGCTTCAAACTCATCCTGTTGTTGTTCTTCTGAGAGCAGATTGTCAAGGAAATGACTAGACCTCTCGGTAGAATTGTTACCAGTCTCTCTTCTTTTCTTAGTGGAAGCAACATTTACAGAAGACTTAAAGGCAACATCTATCATAGGTAAGCTGTTATCATAATTGATTAATTCAAAAGCAGTTAACTTACCAATTAGAGAGTTGAGGGTGACTTGTGATGTGCTCACTGATCTGAGCTCTTGTATAGCTCAGATCCCTGATTGCATACTGTGGTCTCAACGTCCTTAGTATCTTGCTTATCACATCCTCCTCATTCAGTGTTCCTCCAACACTTTTGATGGAGTTCATCACTTTTTTTATTCTGTTGTTGTACTGCTCAATGTCTTTGCCTTCTTTCATTTTCATATCATCATATTTTCCTTTGAGGCTTTCTACTTTTTCTCTTTGAACATGTGGGTCGCCTCCATACACAGTTTGTATTTTTGCCCACATTTTGAAAGCTCTAGTTAGGTTTTCAATCTCTGCATACATGTTATCAGGCAGCGTATTGGCTATCATGTCCATAGCAGCTTTTTGTTCACCTCTGACCTTCAGTTGATCTGCCGTCAAGGTACTAGTAGGTTCGTTGTGCTCTGTGATCACATGGTTCCAAAACTGATCTTTTGTGGTCTTCATGTATAGCTTAATTTTGCTGCACCATAGATTGATGTTGAGTACAACTTTCATGTAAAGCATCTTGAACCGAAATATAAATATGCATCCTTGATTGTTGCGTTGAGTGTTCATTGACCATTTTTGTCTTGAAAGCATTCTATGCTTGTAATCATTCTTTCACCTCCTTTGTAGGCTCCATTATGTGATCATTCTTGCCTCATGTCCCTCTTTCTTCTGTGCATGTCTGGGGTTATGCATGTTGTCTTTCTTGAGTTTTCAGAAAAAGCCATAATTGTTAATCTTAACTTTTGACTGAGAGGGGGGGTAAATCAGTCAAATTAGCTTATTTAATATTTTATCCTATGAAACAGAATACAGCTACTGTGTGATAATGAAAATGTAATGTATGTTTAACTTAAATAGAAATCACATGCAACAACTTACATAGGATTTATATGTGGAAACCCTCGGTTAGAGGGAGAAAACCATGGTGGGACAGAACCCACAATCTTCACTACTGCAGTAATAAAGTTGCCCTGGTAAAGGCTTACAACAACACTTGTTAGAGTGCTACCCTGTGAAGGGATTTAACATAGATCGGTTAAGATCTTAACCCTGCTAGAAGTCGCCTCGCCAGAGGACTTAAGAACATCAATCAAGATGTCACTCGGTTAAGGGATTTATACAAAGGAACCTATTAGGGTTCATCCTGATAAAGAGATTTTCACGAACTTCAAACAATAAGAAAGATGATCTTTTGTAGACACCTAATATGTCATTCAAATCATATCTGTTCTATTCCTCGCTCAGCTAGGCTATTCAATCTCTGTCGTTCACTCTTGGTGACTGTATCCCTTATCAGAAGACTCTGCTCTTTTGCTCTGCTATTTTGCTTTATCTCTACGCACTTGATTGCTCCAACCACACTTAACTTATGCACGATAACCCATATATATAATGATCCTCACAATTCAAATTCGAATTGTGGCGCCAAGCTACAAGTCCTCCAAAACATCGCTATTCTGGAAGGCATGCCAAAAAGCTTGCATGCAAAACTCCAATTGTCAAACCTATCCCGTTAAAACCAGATTGGATATACGAGACAATTGGAAATCATAAAAGCACAGATCAGTAGGTCTGATACTATTGCACAGAAACCGGTGTGTTGCTGGTTGAGTCATCTTCTTTCTTTAGTTCTCTACTAGATTGGTTAGACAAGACCGATATTGTCGTGACCGGGTTCCCTTTATGTAGCCAGTTCATTTACACTAGTTACTTAGCAAGTTTGATTTTTGTCAACTGTGACAACTACCGGTTCATCACTACTGCTCTAACATTATAATCGGTGTGTTTGATGTTTGTCAATAATGACAACTATGCATAATGCCAACAATCTTCCCTTTTGGCATTGGTGGAAAAACGTATCAAAACTTGCAAAATAGTATATACACATAAAGATTTTAACATAATACTTCCCCTGGCAGGTATCACCCTGTCAATTGGTATATATTGCCATTACTTCCCTTGTGCATTGGCTACCCCTGTGTCTATATTGACCAAAATACAATCTTCCCTTTTTTGCCTCCAAGGGACAAAGGGTGTGAAAGCTTAGAATTGAAACCGGTTAAAAATATCCTTGTAGATTTTCTTGGCTGAAACAAGGAATGGTTTCCATACAAATATGACTTGGTCAATGGTGTACTTCATTGCTTGTAGAGAAATAATGAAGTTCTCCATGTCCTCAATTGTTTTGCAATCTGGCTCATTTAGAAGTGTATTAGCTTCTTTGACTGCCTTCTGCATCATATCAAAAGTGGGAGCTGTGAACAACTGAAAGCCAATGAGATCTTGAATTCTCTTGGTATGCTAGTCGAATGCTTTTCTCAGTGTGATGGCTAAACTGGTGAGCTCACGACTGTACTTTATTCCTGAAGAGGTCAAAGGATTGAAGCGAGTTGTTGTCTCTTTCAACTCTTTTTTGGTTCGATCAGTTCTTTCTGTGACATCCTTGACAAAAACTTCCAAATTGGATGTTTTTGTTATTATATTTCCTTCTTGAACCAATTTCTTTAGTTCCCCGGTGCTGGAAGACACGGTAGCTTTAACGACAACAATCTGTTCAAGTAGGATATTGGTTCTTTTTGTTTCACAATGTTCTATAGCTATTGCTTCAGGATCAGTTATTTGCTCTCTGATTGTCTGTGCCAGAACTTTTTGTTGATCTATTATCGGTTCTTCTTCATCAATATTTGCATCTGGAGCAAGATTATACATTATTGTCTTTACATTATTGAGAACCATATCTTGTTTTCTCTTTGTGAGCAACTTGAGTTGCTTAGTTGACATTTTGCTGATGTCAATCAATGATTCGCCTGTTTGTGGAGTTTCCAATTTTGCTTGGAATCAGTTTCTACTGTGAAGGATAGCTTCCTTTTTAGTGAAGAAGAGCTTGGTATATCTTCTGGTTGTTCCTGTTGAGTGTCCTTTTCTCTTGATTTGTTTTCTTCTTCTACCTTTTCTTTTTCTCTTCCCTATTTCTCCTATTTTTCTTCTTGTAGTTCCTGATCTTCTCGGTTGATCTCTTTGCAGACCTGTAGGTTGACTCTGTCCTTCTGGTCGTTATCTATATCTTTCCCATCAACCTTCTCTGTTGATGATGCCCTTGTTGCTTGGTCTTTTGGTCTCATTGGTGCAGTTTGTTCACCGGTTGTGTCTCTTGTCTCATCATCTTTTCTCTTGGATGTCTCGGTGTCCATTGATATGTCTGGTAGGACCGTTGCCTTTGTTTATGGAACTTGAGAATTATCCTGTGGACTTGTTGAATGAGGTGTCTTAGTAGATACCTATGCCGGTGTTAATTTTACTTTCTTCTTTGCTGGAGAGGTGAAATCATGATTCTTCCATAATTTCATTGTTTCTTCATAAACTTCTTTTTCTTGGCCATTTATGATTTTGGCCACTCTGTCTCGAGAGTCCAGGTTCAGTATCTTTGATTCAAGTAGAATTTTGATTTCTTCATCTTCTTGACCAGGTTCTATTTGATCTAGAACTTCCCTTATTATTCTCTCATCTTTGGCTACTCCTCTCCATTTTGCGAGGAGCCTTTTATTGAGTTTTGCTGGGAAAATGGACATGTAATCCTTGGGTCCCCGGTTGAACTCAAGAAAAATTTCTAATAGGACGAGTTCTAATTTAGCCTTATCATTAGTGCTTAAGGAACTGTTCCATTTTGCAACATTTCTAACCTTACCAAAATCTATGATCTCATCAACAATAAGTGTTTTTGCCTTACCTTTTACTGGAGATGCTAAGATAGTTGGTGGAGTTAGATCACCACTGGTGTCTTCAATGATGTTCACAATAACCAATTTGTCTGCTGGCTTTTGGTCGACCGGTGTACCTATTCCTAGAATGCCTTCGCCTTTCCCGTTGTCCTCTTCAGATGTAATGTCCCCTCTTGTGTTAACCTATTGAACCTAAACAATTTCTTTGGATTTTTTGCTCACTATGATTCACATCATCTAATCCCCTTGTAGAATTATGTAATTGAGAAATGATGTTTCCAAGAACCATATATCTGTATATGTTTAATTGAATAGTCTTCCAATAATACTACTATCCAAGGTTTTTTGATTGAATATATATTGAGTGAGTTGATTCCATTAATATCCTACTTTCCCCTATTTGAATCTTCACATATTAATCTTACGATTATATATCTTTCATAGATTGGGAAGTGTTTGTATGGTGTAAACTATAACCTGTCAATTTGTGTCCTTTCCTCCTAACACATTTTGTTACCTTTGTATTCGCTGTCTTGAAAATATAATTACAACTATTTATTGACAATCATTTAACTCTCGTAATGAATTTCTCTTTCTTTTTTGGTATCGAAACTTCTGATAACTAATATTACCATTAACACTTGCTGGCTCTCTCTATATTATCCTTTCATGATTATAGAGGAAATCATATCAGTTTGTATCCTATGTTTAGCGACGGTTAACATTGTATATGGTCTAGGCTGTATACTTCCCTAATGGCGTTCAATTCCTCTATATGCAGCATTACCCAATCTTTTTTTCAAATAACGTTGTTTCCTTGTTACTGAGTCTAAATTCTTTGTCTATATTGTCAATAACCTCCTGTATGCAGACCGTAACATCCCTCTCATTATTTTTTACCTCCAACAATGAATCTGTTGGCATTAAGAGATGGTAACCGGTAAGCTTGCTATTGGTACATGGCAATTAAGTATTGTCATTGATTGGCAAAAGAGGAAAGAGGGTGTGTTTAACATCTCAATCTAAGGTCCAAGGATCCAAGGGGGACACCAGTATTGGATCTGTGAATTTTGTGTGGTGACATGAGACTAGTTCAACAACCGGTTACATCGTGCAATGAACAAGAGATCATTCCTGTTCATTAAAAGCCACTGGTCACCAAGAATCACCAAGGTAGAAGCAACCAGTAAACAGTTATAGAGACCGAGGAAAGGGTGCTACCGGTTAAGAAAGGAAGGAAAGGTGATAGGTCAACACTCTTACCTATTCACAACATTAGGATCTCAACTGATCAAGTGAAGACCTCGGTATGATAAAATGAACCGGGGAAGTCATAGTCAACTGTTTGTTTAAACCAATTCCTTGACAGGGATTTACTGCACTGAATCCGGAAGACTGAGTTAACATGATGATCGGTGCAAGGCGCGTTTGAAGGTTTTAAAGTCGAAGTTTGTGGCTTTAAAACATAGAGTTATCTCATGTGAAGGAAAGATGCTTGACACAAATCTATTGTTTTCTTCATAAAGCCGATAAGGCAAAGGGCATGCATCGGATGTTTCCTCAGTGAACTAATACTCCACTGGGTGATGAATCCAAAGGAGATCTGTAATTAGGTCATGCATGAGAAGCGCAACTAGGGCAAGGACTATATATTCTACTGCTTGTCAAGAATATGGTTTGCCCTCATTCTGCCAAAGCAGAGAGTGAACCTGTACGCTGAAAATCTAAGGTGAATAGAAAAGAGAAGAGTGTGCAGAGAAGCACAACGGTAAAGGAGAACATACCAGCAGTGATCGGTGATGTTTCTCAGTTGAGTAGAATAGAGATCTTATTAGGCTATGCAAAGCCATCTGTGAAAGGTCAAATCCTTATATTGTTTTCTAACAATTACAATAGCTAAATCTCAATATTTTGGGTGGACTCTAACAGGTCCCTTGTATTAAATCCCTTAACCTGGTGACATCTTCTCAGGTGTTCTAAGTCCTCTAACCAGGCAGGCACTAACCAACCTTATTGTGTCAAAACCCCTAACCGGGTTGCATCTAACAGTGCGTTGTAATCCTTTAACAGGGAAGGCTCCTAACAGGGCACACTTTAGAAGAGTGTAGAATTTGTGAGGTCTCCTCACATCGTGGTTTTCACCCGATTTGGGTTTCCATGTGATAAATCTGGTGTCACTCTGTGGTTGATTGCTTGATGTTACTTTTCTGCTTGAATTTTTTTTTCTTACAGTTATAAGTATACTTCATCAGATTTATTTCATAGGTTTTTATAGGTGCCTATTCACCCCTCCCCTCTTAGCACCGGTTGGGACTGTCATAATCATAAAACCCATCCGTTGAATATCTTTGACAACTAATTGGTATTTATGAGGTGTAAGGCAGGGAACGTAGAGTTTAATGAGTCTTGGTATTTCCTTCCGTGTGTTATCGCCGATGTTGACTGTATTTTTTAAGCCGCCCATGATAACCTTGTGTGATGCATTTATTTAATAGTGTAATGATGATGTGTTTTAGTTATCATTGTCTTTTCTTTCACTGTGTTTTCGTTTGGGAACCGTCGATTGCCACGTGAGCTCTATGAGGATCCTCCTAATACTATCTCCATCCAATCCTCCGTAAAGCCCACATATATAAAACAAATAGTCCTTCCCATTATCGCTGTGCAATGTTCCACTTCGTTGTATGTACAGTTTAGATTTGTAATTCCTGAGTGCAGATGTAATTGCTGACAACGTAAGATCTCCCGCCACTGATTGGATAACTGTTACTGATTGGTTGATTAAATTCATGACTGAATGTGTTCCCTCCCCCCCTTGTTCATCTGCTCAGAATCACTATTTGTATTCGCAATAGAGTTTCAAGGGTCGCGACCTCTTATGGTTGACAACTCATAGTATAATATAAAATTCATTAAGATTATAATACTATATTACATATTATTATGTATATTAAGATATAAAATATTAATGTGAGGATATATATATATATATATATATATATATAATTGAGTATATTAATATATATATATAACTGAGTATATTAATATTGATATTAATATATAATAATATCAATTCTAATATTAATATTATTATAGTATTACTACAAAGGTAATATATTTTTATATGGCAATTTATTATTTGGGAATAATAACATATTATATTATTTATTTATATTTATATTTATAATTCAATTTCATATTATAATTGTAATTATTTATTTATTATTAAAACCACAATTATATTTTATTATTTCTCTTATTCATTTAATTAAATTTAATTATTTAATTATTATTTATTATTAAATCTTATTTGAGAAAGGAGACATTACATCACATTTGACCGAGGACGTTTGACATTCAACTTTAGCCTTTTGTTGCTCCTCAAGTATGGTTGTCCAGATGACAACTCCTTCGTCATGAACAATTTTAACTTCTCCAATCAAAACTTGACCAATCTTGTTTCTGATTTGAAAGTTGTGTTTGTGAGCATCTGCCTGGTTGGTTGCTTCTTCAAGGCTTAAGTGGTTTTGCACTTCCAATAGTGCCTTGATTCTGAGCTCTTTCTCTTTTGCCATCTAAGGTTTGCACTTCAATAAGCTCATGTAATTCTGTAGGAATCATGCCATGAATTTTGGTAGGGGTTCTCTTGAATTTGTACAAGCTTGTTGGCTAAAATTTTTGTAAGCCTCTAAGACTACCCCTTACAAAATTGTCACTTTAGGCAACGGTATAATGAGATAAATCTCTCCTCTCAGCAATAGGGGAGGCTCCCTTCTTACCGCAGGTGGCTTCAGTAGGATTTCAATTGAAATTGAATAAAGGGCGATTCTTCCAACCTTTTCCTCTTTTTTCAAGAAAAGATTCACAAGCAATAACAACTTACTAATTCTACAAGGATATCCTACCGCTACGATAATACTGGTGACTTAGTAGTTGACGTAATAACAACTCCCAAGGAAGCAGTTATAATTATATTTGATGGATTAAGATAAGGGCCCAAAGTCTCTTCTTATTAATCCTATTTGAAGAAAACAAGAACTAATAGTGAGGTTCAAGTCTCTCACTAATAATCCTTAAATTAAAAGAAAAAGTACTCAAAGTTGAAGCTCAAAGTCTTCAACTCCCAGTATTTACAGCCACTATTAACTATAGCAATCCTCCTCCTGTAGCTCAAAGTCTCTCAAAAGGAGAACTAAAACTCTAATGATTTGCATAAGTAAAATTATAAAATGAACTCAAGAACGATTAAATAATGCAACATAAGAAAACATCATTCAATCACAAGACTTGTAACACAAAGTTTGGAAAATCCTGTTACTTTCATTCACTTTTGAAAATTTGCACAATGAAAAATAAAGTTTTCACCACACAAGTTCTCAAGTATAGCTTTCTTGTTTCAAACAAAAGATAAAATAGTTACAATGAGCTCTCTCCTTTATATAGGAAAATATGAGAGAAAAGTGGCGAGAAAAGAGAAAACCCTCAACCACTTCGATGTATTCAACAACTAACTACCTTTGACTTATTCAATGTTACAAGGCTTAAAGCACTTGCAACATGATTACATGATACTGGTATATAGGAATATGTTTTCCTGTAGTTACAATCATTACATGTACTATATGCAATCTGTCAATCATATGCTACCAAAACAAAGAGAAAAAGTGTCCCAGACACTTAGGAATAAGCATCAGAGGGTATTTACATAACCTTCAAACTTGCGAAGAGACTCATGTATAACAGCTGGATTAGGTGCGCCTATATGCTGGGCAATTGCAGTGACCTTGCCTAGAACATATGACTTTGTATAGCTGGTTACTTGGCTTTGGAGCTGATTCAAGGACATTTTGTATTCCATGAACCGATCAAGAATGGTGAGAATGAAATCATCCGCATTAAGTTGTAGGCGGGTTGTCTCTGAAAACCTTGTCATCATAACTCCTTCAATCAGCTCACCGTCTTTTGAGAATATATCGCAAGATAGTTTATTGAACTCAACTTTCATTTGACATTCCTGTTCATTCCATGAATTCAATACTAATTGCAATTCTGTAACCAATTTACTTAGAACCATCTCTTTGTTGATCATTAAATCTAGGGACTCAAAATATTCATCAATAGAAGAAATGATTTCATATTGACACAACTTATTAAGATTGAATTCTTGCATAGTTCTCTAGACATTCAAATCTTCATTCAAGACTTTCAACTGTTGATGAAAGGATGAAATAAGCTCCCTTATTTCATTGACAGTTAAGCGTATATGCTTCAAAACCTTGTATGAATCCTTAATAACTTACATTCCTTGTGTTTCTAATTGATCACACCATTCATCAACTACTTTCACCTTCTTTTGAGATTTCTCATAATCCTTAGGGCCTGATACTGAAATGGGAGCAGCATTTTGAGAATTATTCATCATTTTTATGGTTTCAAGAAGACGTGCATTCTCTTCTTTTAACCTGTTCTTCTTTTCCCACAACTTATCATATCTCTGAGTAAGTTGTGCGACGACATCCTGAGCATCTTGTTGACAACCCAAGCGTGTCTTCTTGCCAAGCTCTACCCTTGTGAATTTATAATCAGAAAGCTGCCCTTCCTCTCTAGGTCTATCAATCAAAGGCTTAGCAATCTCAGCATACTTGTTTGCATTATCTTCAACCGCAATCCTCGACACTATTTTGGCCTTCTTATTCTTTGGAGCTTTAGGCTTTGAAACGTGTCTGAGAACAAAACCCTCCAACAGAATTTCTTCTTTCTTCCTCTTCTG
The DNA here is from genome assembly GCA_027943335.1 of Chamaecyparis obtusa. NCBI lineage: Eukaryota > Viridiplantae > Streptophyta > Pinopsida > Cupressales > Cupressaceae > Chamaecyparis > Chamaecyparis obtusa. Next base: position 147,922 of record BSBK01006829.1, on the reverse strand, counting down.
GGTTATGACACTTAGCCAAGAAGGAAAAGAAAAAGAAGATGATGTTGCCGCTGATGTAATGGCTAGAGTGGTAACTGGATTAGCCTGTGCAACTGTAGCCACAAGAGGAGTCTCTGTTAAGATTGCCATGGGTGTAGGGCTGCTATGAGTAACTTCTGACATAAATTACTCCAATTGCACTGAAGTTGTATCAAGCACCGTCATGGAAGATCTGGCCATGGGAGGAATAATCATGGAGTATGCATCAAACACACTCTCAAAGCTATGGTATGACTCCTCAGATATAACTATAGGGGCAGCTGATGAAATAGGCAAAGCAGGCGTCACCATGACTGAGTCCATAGGGGGAATCTGCTCTGTAGAGAATACATCCACAACTATTCCCAAAGGTGAATCAGGAGATTCATTTGACACAGGCATTGAATCAGGAAGCACTGTTGTAACTGAAGTATCCATAGGAAGAGGTGCAATAGGTGAAGATACCTTAGGTGAAACAAGCATCTCATCATCACTAGAAAGTACTTGAACCTTTTCGGGTTCTGCAGCTTTGACTTCAAGAACTCTTCTCGTATCCTTGCATCCTTTGATGGTAAGCTTAGGAATGGTAGGAATGATAGGTTTAGTTGCTAAGGAGGACGCGCCATCTTTGGTTTTACCTTTAATCTCTAATCTCCTACCAACTGGGCCACCATGATCGAAATCTTTTCCTGATCTAATCTTGATGCTTTTTAGGCCCCTTCTATTTAGCCAAATGTTAGTATTTGCAAGGATAGACTGAAATCGATCCCACACTGAAATGCTCTCTTTACCTGACCAAGATGGAGATGAAATAGGCAAACTCTCAACATGATTGTTAGTATAATATGGATCAAGAATATCACCATCATCTTCAACCCTAGGAGGAATTCCTGCAAAGTTGAAGTCAACAATCTGTTTAGTAGTCAACCGACAATAATCCATCTTTTGTACATCTTCCTTTGTGCGGAGATCAATCCATATGTCTTCAAGTCGATATACATGCACAAATTGCCTCCTCATTTTATCATTGAGCCTTGCCAATCAAAAAAACTCCTGGCCATGAACTTCTTCAAAGTGATTCTTTGAAGTTCGTATTCCATATTCTTAGCTTTTGGCATTGTATCAATGGAATATCCTCTAATTTTTAGTGGATTTCGTGAAGAAATCCCCACACCTGGCCTATGTAATGTGTTCTGATGCATCTGGACAGCCATGAGTTGCCTAGCCAACTCCATGAGAATAATTTTATTGGTTGGGTACCTTGAGAGTGTATGAGGTTCACCTTTGAAGTAGCCAACCCACATGCAAGTATAGTTGGGAAACTAGAGAAATAAGAAGCCATACTCATTCACTTTGACCTATGCTTCATCAGATACACACTTGTTTGGAATATTTTTATCAAATAAACACATAAAATGCCCATAAAAAGCATCTTGCACTCTGCGGTAATGAGATCGGCTAGTCTTCAACACAAGCTAAGGGAAATATTCCCATACAGGAACCAATGACCTATCTCCTTTGGTAGATAAACCCGAAAAAGATCCAAGTGAAGTAGCAATGTACACCAAGTATGAGTTCATATAAAATGTGCAAGTATTAACAACTTGAGACAATTGTTAAGATATAGCTTCATTCGTATATATATATATATATAATACTATTCTATACATTGTTAATAAAGAGTTGTAATTTATATTGTTATTATCATATTATCATTATTATATTTATAATATAATAATGATAATATCATAATACAATATTATGATATTACATTAATATTGATCGAACTATGTTCGATATCTATCATAATTATTAGCATCGACTATTAAGTCGAATGAATGAACATTGAGACAGCCGACTACACTAATGTAAGTCGCTGCTTACATTAGTGCTAGCGACTGTTGTTAATAGTCGCTAGCACTAATGCAAGCAGCGACCATGGGACGCGCCCTTTCATTTGTGAAGGGACACAATGTTTGCTGTCATCCGATCATAAGCATATATATATGTATGCTGTGATCGCATGGATAACACAATCAATAAAAGGAGTTCATTGCTGTTATCACCTGCGGTCACAGCATATAATATAATCAGTATAAATATAAAAAGCATCACAGTCTATTTATATATCAGAACAGTCATTTATTAGTAAATATAAAACAGTAAATTATATTCCCAAGATCTGATTTCCTAACATGGTATCAGAGCAGAGTTAAAGGGAATTAATTTTGAATTATTATTTGATAGGAATACAAAACAAAAATATTATTTAAAGGAGAAGAGTCATCACAAATTATCAAAATGACCACCGGAATCAGGATGGAGGATAGATTGGAAGGAGCATCAAATTTTCTATCATGGAAAATTAGAATCATCACGCTTTTACAAGAACTGGAATTAGAATCTTTCATAGAAACAGAAAAAGAAATGCCCACAGACGAAGAAGAGAAAACGACTTGGAAAAGGAGGAACAATAAAGCTAAGAAATTAATTGTTGATTCAGTTAAAGATTCTATTCTCCCAAGCATAGCAAGATTAGCAACAGCATATGAGGTTTTTAAGAAAATTCAAGAAACGTATGAGATAAACAATACAAGTCGTATATTAACCTTGAAGGAACAACTATTGACCATAAAAATGAATAAAGGTGAAACAGTTACATCTTATTTCCTGAGAATTGCTGAAATATGAGATCAACTATTCTCCATTGGTAACACTATAGAAGACATGGAATTATCTCTAATAGCACTAAGGGGATTACCAACATCCTGGAAGAATTTTATTCAATGCATAAGCACACGTCCACCTCTACCAAAATTTGATCAACTTAAGAACGACTGTACTCAGGAAGAATCAAGACTTATTACCAGAGGAATAGGTCTAAAGAAAGAGGGAGAAACACAAGCACTCAACACAAAGTCCCACAACAAAAAGAGAAAATTTTTTAAAAGAAAGAGGGGATTCAAAAGAGATTTTTCTAAAATCCAATGTTACAAATGTGATAAATATGGGCACACTCATCGACATTGTCCTGAAAGGCAAAAGACTCAAGCCACCGTAGCTGAAGCAAAAGAAATTCCACTCTTCTTTACAGCTCTCTCAAGTGAACTAAATTCCAATAATAGAACTTGGATAATTGATAGTGGTGCATCAAGACATATAACTGGATTCAAAAATCAGTTTGAGACACTTGAAAATTATTCAACCGAAGAAGTGACTATTGGGGATAACTCCATCTACCCAGTGAAAGGAATAGGGACCTGTACCATAAAGATAAAGAATGGAGTATCTCTACAACTAAAAGATGTTCTATTTGTACCTGGAATCAAAAGAAACTTAGTCTCTATATCAGGACTAGTAGACCAAGGATTTCGGGTCACCTTTAATGAAGACAAAGTTCTATTATGGCCTAAGAATTCAAATATGAAGAATGCTACAATCATAGGGACAAGAGATGGTACTCTTTATAAAATATGTAATGATCAGAAATCTGCACTAACTCATGAAATCGCAAATCACAATGAATTATGGCATAAGAGGTTGGGACATCTAAGGTATAATGCTCTACCTTTAATAAACAAGATTACTATGGGTCTTTGTGAAATTACAATAAACTTTAGTTTGATATTATTATTTTTCTTGATTTTTGTATATGATAATCCTTATTCAGACCTGCTGTATATAATTCATCTCAAATACAAAAATATTTATCAATATATATATGTCTTTGCACATAGAAGGAGACGTGACTCATAAATGAGTCACGTCCCTTCAATACCGATGCCCTTTCATAACAAATTACCTTTACCGATAATCGAATATTAAAGACTGCACTTTACATATATTGTAACTACGATATATGTAAAGTGCAGTATCGTATGTTTTTGTATTATATAAGCCACGGGTAACATACTGCACGATATACATATTGTAAGATATGTATACCGTGCAGTATGTTATATGAATTAACAATCATATAACATATTGCATACGATATCCGATATATATATATATAACAGTCGGTATGGTGGCCGATATGCATAACAGTCAATATGGCATCCGATATATATCATAGTCGGTACTTGGTATAGCAGTCGATATTAATTGGTATGTATTATCGTATCAATAATACATATTAACAATATGTATTATTGATATGATAATATCATATCACATCAATAGTGCAGATCGATATATATATAAGGCTTAGTTATATTATTAAATATATATATATATATATAAGTATATTGATAATATTAGATATACATAAATATGTAATATTATCAAGTATATATATATTAATATAGAATATTAATATAAAATTATCTAATCATAGCTATTCATTGTTAACACTCCCTCTTAGCTAGATAAGATAATTTTCACTTTATGTTAGCATCATATTTTCATTTGAAATGAGGAATCACCATTCATTGTGACACCTAGTTTCCATATCATAAAGATATGAGGAATCACCATGCATTGTGACACCTAGTTTTCATATCCTAAAGATATGAGGAATCACCATGCATTGTGACACCTAGTTTCCATATCCTAAAGATATGAGGAATCAACAACTGATACCTATTTCCATATCACAACGATATGAGGAATCAACAACTGATACCTATTTCCATATCACAACGATATGAGGAATCAACAACTGATACCTATTTTGTATCACAGTAATAGTGATACAAGGATATATTAAATATAACATTATATCATATTTTATATAACCTCATTATGGTATGTGCACTAACAGATAATCTGTTTACCATAACAACACCACATTACAAGATCGTCATCTCGTAATCAAATACAAGTGTTCATTATCTAAGAAGTCGTCACCTCTAGAAATGTCCACAGGATGGATGAGCCCATAAAATAACATTTATATATTATATATAAAATCATATTACAATCATACCAAGAGTTTTCCTAAAGTGATCAACTTTCACCTTTGGAAGAGCTTTGGTGAGAATATCAGCAGTTTGATTTCCTGTACAAACATATTCCAACTGGAGTACCTTTCTTTCTGCCATATCACGAACATAGTGATAAGGAATCTCAATGTGCTTTGATCTATCATGAAATACAGGATTTACTGATAACTTGATACAGCTTTGATTGTCACAGAAGATAGTAGTTGGTGGTAGAGTTTTACCAAATAGTCCACTGAGTAGTTTCCTAAGCCATACTGCTTCTTTAGCTGCCATTGAAGCTGCAATGTACTCTGCCTCTGTAGAGCTTTGAGCTACTGAAGATTGTTTTCTACTGATCCAAGACACCATAGCTGATCCCAAGCTAAAACAACATCCTGAGGTACTTTTACGATCAATCACACTTCCAGCCCAATCTGAATTAGTGAACCCATGAAGGTTTAATTCTGTCCTATCATACTTGAGTCCATAGTTTAATGTACCTTGGAGATATCTCAATACATGTGTAGCAGCAGTAAAGTGAATTTCTTTGGGATCACACATGAACTGACTTAATGTGTTTACTGAGAAACAAATGTCAGGTCTGGTATTCCCTAAGAACATTGGAGATCCTATTAATTGTCTGTATAAAGAGATATCTGCAGAAGGAGATTCTGATGTTGCTTCCTTTAGTTTATGAAAATTTATTTCCATGGGTGAAGACATGGGTCTACAATTCAACATGCCAAATCTCTTCAAGATATCAAGGGTATATTTGCCTTGATTCAAATAATACAGTCTGATTTCTGCCAAACTTTTAGACCAAGAAAGTAGTGTAGAAGACCTAAGTCCTTCATATCAAATTGTTTGGCTAAGTCTTTCTTACATTGTTGAATCAAATAGTCTTCCCCTGTAATCAGTAAATCATCAACATATAATATGATTATCAACATATCACCTTTGTTTACCTTGAAGTATAGATTTGGATCAGCATCATTTTTGGAAAATCCTAACTTTGTTAGATAGCTGTCTATTCTAGCATACCAAGCTCTGGGGGCTTGTTTAAGTCCATATAATGCTTTCTTCAACTTACATACATGTGTTTTAGGATCATGAATCTCAAATCCTTCAGGTTGTTCTAAGTATACCTCTTCTTCAATACTTCCATTTAAGAAGGCTGTTTTAACATCCATTTGATGAACTTTCCAACCTTTGGCAGCTGCAATGGCTAGAACTGTTCTAATAGATGTGTAACGTGCAACAGGAGCAAATGTTTCTTCATAGTCAATCCCTTCCTTTTGAGAGAAGCCTCTTGCTACAAATCTTGCTTTGTACTTTTCAATGCTACCATCAGCTGCATGTTTGATTTTGAATAACCATTTAGATGATACCACAGATTTTGATTTTGGTCTTGGTACAATATCCCACACATCATTCTTTATGATAGATTGATATTCTTCTATCATTGCATCCTTCCATACTTGTTGTTGAATTGCATCAGATACATTTGTAGGTTCTAAGTTAGAGAGTTCACTCATGAGTGCTGCATAGCTGGATAATATGGAAGGCCTTTTTCTTTCTCTGACTGTTCCTGGAGGAGCACCAAGAGTCTTTCCTTCTTCTATGAGTTTAGTGGCCCAAAGTGGTCTCTTCTTAGGATTTTCTAGTGTGGATAGATTTTCATCATTTTCTTCTTCCTCAGAGTCCTCCTTTTGAGTTTCCTGTGAAGTGTTTTCTTTTGATGGAACAAAAGTCTCTTGCTCTTGTGAATTTATACTTTTAGAGCAAGCTGTATCTTCCTCAAATATTACATCTCTACTTAATTCAACAAGGTTCTGCCCAGGTATATAAATACGATATGCTTTTGAGGTTTCACTATATCCTACAAAGATACCTTTCTTCCCAGACGGTTCTAGCTTTGTTCTCTTTTCCTTAGGAACGTGAATGTAGACTGGACATCCAAATATTAGAAGATTACTTATATCAGGCTTTGTCCCTGTGAATGCTTCTTCAGGAGTTTTATTTTCAATGTGTGAGTGTGGACATCTATTTTGTATGTATACGGCTGTATTTGATGCTTCTGCCCAAAGAGAGGTATCAAGGTTTTGATCAAGAAGCATTGCTTTGGTGGCCTCAATAATAGTTCTATTCTTTCTTTCAGCTACCCCATTTTGTTGTGGATTATAAGGTACGGTGTACTCCCTCTTAATCCCAGCCTCTTTACAAAATTGTTTGAATATTTCAAATGTGTATTCTTTTCCGTTGTCTATTCTCAAAATTTTAATTTTCTTTCCAGATAGATTTTCAGTAATAGATTTGAAGTCTTTAAACTTACTTAGTACTCCCTCAGATTCTTTGTACTTAAGGAAGTAAATCCAGGTCTTTCGTGAGAAGTCATCAACAAAGATTATATAGTATTTGCAGCCTCCTATTGAAGAAACAGACATGGGTCCACATAAATCTGAATGTATCAATTCTAAAACCTCATTAGTTCTGCTTACACTAATTTGAAATGTTCCTTTTGTGTTTTTGCCTAGTGCACACCCTTTACATGCACCAGAATGATATTGTTTAAGTTTTGGTAATCCATTAACCAAATTTTCCATAGAAGATAAAGTTTTATAATTTAAATGTCCTAATCTTCTATGCCATACTTCATTTAAATTTGAAATGTCATTTACTAAGACTTGATTTATATCAGTATTTAATTCATCTAAGCACCCTTGTCTTCTTCCTATGGTATTAGCTTGTTTGAAGGTTAAACCTTTAGGCCATGCTTTTACTTTGCCATCCATGAAAGTTACTCTATACCCATTATCTTCAAGTGCCGATATGGATAAAAGGTTTCTCTTGATTCCTGGGACAAATAGGACTCCTGTGAGTTGAATTGAGATACCGGTCTTTAGTTTGATTGTGCATGTCCCAATGCCTCTTACTGGATAAGAGGAGTCATCTCCAATGGTTACCTCTTCATCCGATTCTTCTAACATGGTTTCTAGTAGTTCTTTGAACCCTGTAATGTGACGTGAGGAACCGCTATCAATAACCCAAATGTTCTTGTTTGGAACTTGATTTGAGAGTGCAGAGTAGAGTACAAATTGCTCCTTCTTGATTTCTTCATTGGGCTTCTTCTTGGATTTGGTAAAAGAGGCTTGATGATTCTTGTAAGGACAATTTGTTACAACATGTCCGTGTTTGTCACACCTAAAGCATTTAACATGAGATAGGTCTCTTTTGGGATACTCCGTATTGAATTTCTTCTTTCTGAAATGTTTGAATTTCTTCTTCTTGTGAGTATTTACATTTAGTGCATGATTTTCTTCATCATTGATCTTTTTCTTTAATCCTCTTTTATCTAACCTTGATTCTTCTTGAAGACAATCTGTTCTTAATCGATCAAATTTTGGAAACTTGGATCCAGCACTTATACCAGCAACAAAGGTTTCCCAAGATTCAGGTAGTCCATCTAGAGCAATTAAGGCTAGTTCCTTTCCATCAATTTCATGGCCTAGTAGTGAAAGTTGATCTCTTAATGCTGATACCCTTAGAAAGTATGCATTTATTTTCTCATTCTTATTCATACTAATCTGGTTCATGTTTGCCATTTTATAATATCTTAAGTTTATTAAATTTCTTTAAATTTCAGAACCTGGCTCTGATACCATGTGAAATTACAATAAACTTTAGTTTGATATTATTATTTTTCTTGATTTTTGTATATGATAATCCTTATTCAGACCTGCTGTATATAATTCATCTCAAATACAAAAATATTTATCAATATATATATGTCTTTGCACATAGAAGGAGACGTGACTCATAAATGAGTCACGTCCCTTCAATACCGATGCCCTTTCATAACAAATTACCTTTACCGATAATCGAATATTAAAGACTGCACTTTACATATATTGTAACTACGATATATGTAAAGTGCAGTATCGTATGTTTTTGTATTATATAAGCCACGGGTAACATACTGCACGATATACATATTGTAAGATATGTATACCGTGCAGTATGTTATATGAATTAACAATCATATAACATATTGCATACGATATCCGATATATATATATATAACAGTCGGTATGGTGGCCGATATGCATAACAGTCAATATGGCATCCGATATATATCATAGTCGGTACTTGGTATAGCAGTCGATATTAATTGGTATGTATTATCGTATCAATAATACATATTAACAATATGTATTATTGATATGATAATATCATATCACATCAATAGTGCAGATCGATATATATATAAGGCTTAGTTATATTATTAAATATATATATATATATATAAGTATATTGATAATATTAGATATACATAAATATGTAATATTATCAAGTATATATATATTAATATAGAATATTAATATAAAATTATCTAATCATAGCTATTCATTGTTAACAGTCTTCCACACTTTAAAAATAATCATCCGGGCATTTGCAAAGGTTGTGCACTAGGAAAGAATATAAAAGGGTCTTTTCCTACAAGTGAGCACAAATCTAAAGTAATCTTAGAATTAATTCATACTGATTTATGTGGACCCATGTCAACACCTTCATTAACAGGATCACTATACCATATTATTTTTGTTGATAACTATTCTCGGAAAACTTGGATATACTTTCTTAAGGTTAAAGAATCAAGTGAGGTACTATCTAAATTCAAAGAATTTAAAGCATTAGTAGAAAATCAAACAGATAAAAAAATAAAAGTATTAAGATCAGACAATGGAGGTGAATACAAATCTGACATATTTAAAGAATTTTGTAATTCTGTTGGGGTTAAGAGGGAGTATACTGTACCATATAATCCTCAACAGAACGGAGTAGCAGAAAGGAAGAATAGATCCATAATCGAAGCAGCAAAAGCCATGATGCTCGATCAAAACCTTCATACTTCTTTTTGGGCAGAAGCTTCAAATACAGCAGTATATATTCAAAATCGGTGTCCACACTCCATATTAAAAAACATAACACCAGAAGAAGCATTTACAAGGATCAAACCAGACCTAAGTCATCTTAGGATATTTGGATGTCTCGTATACATTCATGTACCTAAAGAGAAGAGGACTAAACTAGAACCATCAGGTAAAAGAGGCATACTTGTTGGTTATAGTGAAAACACAAAAGGGTATCGAATCTATATTCCAGGACAAAAATCCGTTGAGATGAGTAGAGATGTAAAATTTGTTGAAAATAACACATTTAAAAATCTTGAAGAAGATAACATCCTAGAGATAGAAGAAGATCTCACTGCTGAAATTGAGAGGGAGGATATAGAAGAACCTGAATCTCCTTTCATTGAAAATGAGAATACGAATGTAATCAATGGTAAGAAAAGGCCATTATGGGCAAGGCAAATAATTAAAGAAAATAATGTAGAACCTAATGAAATATCTCATGAGAGTAAAAGGACAAGAACTCAAAAATGTTATGCAGCTCTTATAACAGAAATCAATAAATCAGAACCATCAAATCCAAAGGAGGCATTATCTAATCAAGCATGGAGAGAGGCAATGATTGAAGAATATCAATCTATAATAAAGAATGATGTCTGGGACATAGTACCTAGACCTAAAAATAAAACCATTGTCTCTTCTAGATGGCTATTCAAAACTAAATATGCTTCTAACGGAAGTATTGAGAAGCATAAAGCTCGGTTTGTTGCTAGAGGATTCTCGCAGAAAGCAGGTATTGATTATGAAGAAACATTTGCCCCTGTAGCTCGGTATACATCAGTCAGAACCATTATTGCTATAGCAGCATCTAAAGGGTGGAAGATACACCAGATGGATGTGAAAACGGCATTCCTAAATGGCACCATTGAAGAAGAAGTATATTTAGAGCAGCCAGAAGGGTTCATTATACATGATGCATCAAAATATGTTTGCAAACTCAAGAAAGCACTATATGGGTTGAAACAAGCTCCCAGAGCTTGGTATGAAAGGATAAACAGCTATCTTTCAAAATTAGGATACTCTAAAAATGATGCAGATCCTAACATTTACTTTAAGATAACAAATGGCAACATGGTTATTTTAATTCTTTATGTAGATGATCTTTTAATAACAGGAGAAGATCATCTTATTGCAAAATGTAAGCAAGAACTCACTACTTAATTCGACATGAAAGATCTAGGACTCTTACATTATTTCTTAGGGTTGGAAGTGTTTCAAAAGGAAGGCTATATTTTGCTAAATCAACAAAAATACACTATTGATATTCTAACCAGGTTTGGAATGATGGAATGTAAGCCTTTATCCACACCTATGGAAACAAATCTGCACAAACTCAAAGTTGAAGCAGAAGAGTCTGAACCCTCTGATCCTACATTGTATAGAGAAATTGTTGGCTCTCTTATGCACTTGGTGAACACTAGACCTGACATCTGTTATGCAACCAATGTTGTGAGTCACTTTATGTGTGAGCCCAAGGAAATACACTTAATGGCAGCTAAGCATATCTTGAGATATCTACGAGGTTCTATTGGATTTGGGCTAAAGTATGAAAAGGTAGAAATCAATCTTCAAGGGTATTCTGATTCTGATTGGGCTGGAAGTACTACCGATCGAAAAAGCACTACAGGGTGTTGTTTCAGTCTTGGTTCAGCTATGATTTCTTGGTTCAGTCGAAAATAGTCAGCAGTAGCATTAAGCTCCACTGAAGCTGAATATATGGCAGCATCCATGGGAGCACGTGAAGCAGTATGGTTAAGAAAGCTATTATTTGGATTGTTTGGAAAACCTCTAGATCCAACTGTGATTCATTGTGACAATCAAAGTTGTATCAAGTTATCTGTTAATCCAGTTTTTCATAACAGGTCCAAACATATTGAGATTCCATATCATTACATAAGAGATATGGTAGAGAGAAATATCATAAGGCTAGAGTACATTAGTACTGAAGAACAGAATGCTGATATTTTCACTAAGCCACTGGCAAAGCTGAAGATAGAATACTTCAGAAATAAACTTGGCATGATCAAGGTTTGATGTATGGTTTAAACCCCTCTTATTTATAAGTTTTTTATTCATGAATAAATGTTAAAATGTGTATATTGCAATATTGTGTAAATGATCATTTGTATGTGGGTTAACATTTCAAGGTGACGATCTTGTAAATGGTTAACCAAAGTGTCAAGATAGACTACTTAATTGTGTGTCCCGATTGTGCGGAGATCTTGACTCTTGTTATTACTGGATGTGTAATAACGAAACCATATCATGATAGACTACTTCATTGTGTGTCCCAAACGTGCGGAGATCATGATATTCAAGTCTATTTTCATGATGAGACTACATTAACTTGTGTGTCCCGAATTGGCGGATGTCATGATAGACTTTTGATATTTAATACTCACTCGCTAAGAGGGAGTGTTAAGATATAGCTTCATTCGTATACATACATATATATATATATATATATATATATATATATATATATAATACTATTCTATACATTGTTAATAAAGAGTTGTAATTTATATTGTTATTATCATATTATCATTATTATATTTATAATATAATAATGATAATATCATAATACAATATTATGATATTACATTAATATTGATCGAACTATGTTCGATATCTATCATAATTATTAGCATCGACTATTAAGTCGAATGAATGAACATTGAGACAGCCGACTACACTAATGTAAGTCGCTGCTTACATTAGTGCTAGCGACTGTTGTTAATAGTCGCTAGCACTAATGCAAGCAGCGACCATGGGACGCGCCCTTTCATTTGTGAAGGGACACAATGTTTGCTATCATCCGATCATAAGCATATATATATGTATGCTGTGATCGCATGGATAACACAATCAATAAAAGGAGTTCATTGCTGTTATCACCTGCGGTCACAGCATATAATATAATCAGTATAAATATAAAAAGCATCACAGTCTATTTATATATCAGAACAGTCATTTATTAGTAAATATAAAACAGTAAATTATATTCCCAAGATCTGATTTCCTAACAACAATTGTTCACATAGGGTATCGCTGATCATTTCTCCCCAAAATATATTTTTCTTTGATCTAACAATGAGAGAAATATACTTGTACATCCAAGGTTCAAAGGTATTTGATGTGTTCAATCCTACAAGGCGACTGAATAATGTAATGACTGAATAATGTAAGAGTGAACAAATTGGTGCTAGAAAAGGAGTAGCATGTTTAAAAAAAATTCAAAATTTGATAACACAGATTATTAACACTTGGATTGCACAAACATAAGCTGTGGTTTCAAATGGTGGGAGCCATGAGAACAAATATGCAGATCAGTCATAGAGATGTGGAAGATAATTTCTAATGAACAATGTTATCATTTACCGGTTACTGAGAGGGTGGGTGAATCAGTAAATACTCATTGCTATATTGTAATTCTTAACTTTTAATTATCCCTAACTGATAGACAAAATATAACAATCATTCACAAGCATAAACAGAATCACACAGATCAACTCCAGTATTTATACGTGGAAACCTTCAGTTAGAAGGAAAAACCACGGTGAGACTGAGCTCACAACTTCACTAGTACAAAATGAAGGTGCCCTGTTAGGAGCTTATAAAGCACTGCTAAGGTGCTACCCGATTAAGGGATTTTACAAAGATTGGTTAAGATCTGAACCCTGTTAAGAGCTGCTTGGTTACAGGACTTTGAACATCAACAAAGATGTTACCCTGTTAAGGGATTTTAAAACGAACCGATTAGGTCTACCCTGATAAAGGGATTTCAATTTGCTTTTACACCTTATAAAAGCAATGATCTATTGTGACACTGATTGTCTGATAAGATCATACCTGTTGATCTCTTCCCTAGTTTGCCTGGCTGTTGATCTCTCTTTCTTTCTTTGCCTTTGTGCTTGTAGCACTCCTTAGAAGATATCTCTCCTCTACTCTTTGCAATCACCAACTATCAACAATAGCAACAACTTATCTTGCGTCCTATGACCTATATTTATACAAGAGTTCATCGTAATGAAACCTTTAATTCATAGAATCCGCCAGGGTGTAAACTTAACCATAAATCATGCAACACATAAAAGCTATGCATTATGATCTGGAGTTTACCTTGAGATCATCCGTAGAAACAAAGCTAACTCCTGTTAAAAAGCTTAACTCCACTTCTGAGCGGTGGATGTCCCGTATAATCAGGCTTTCAATTCAAACTGATCCACAAAATCCGGATCAGATCTTTCTTGCAGTTAGACCGGTATACCCTTATATCCAGTTCGTCCTTGTATGCAACATAAGACCGGTACTGTATACTTGGTTCGGTCTACCGGTGTATGGTCAACCGGTGCATACACTCTGTTCTTAGTCTACCGGTGTGTTATTTAGTAACGTGAGTGACCGGTGAGCCTTTACCGGTGCATGGTGTTTGTGAATGTACACTAATGACAACTTGAATTGCTAACAAACAAAAGCTATATAAAGGGCCTTAAAGATCTCGATGATGGATTTTCATGTTGCATTGAAAACTGTATATATGTTTGATTCAAATCTTGTATGCTATTGATAGTTAGTTCCATAATTATACATTCTGGGGCAATGTTGTATTAACATTTATTTTTCAAGCATAGTTTATCTCATGCAAATACATTTTATGGGAGTTGGGAATAAAGATTCAGGGATTTAGTGTTTAGTTGTGTATGTTAACTATGCATTCACACTAACATGCACCCACACATGCATATGCATAACCACATCCACATGCACACACATGTTCATATACAAAAGTGTCTAGTTGCTTATGGAACATTTTTGTTGATTTTGAGGGTTATTATTTAGACATAACTGGTTCAATATTTTTTATGATCAGTATGTTGTTTTATTTATAACTTTACATTGCAAAACATAGTTTACTAGCCTTTCTCATATTTCACATTCACTACCAGATGCCTTGCTATGGGTTCTTATCTTTTCTATAGTTAAAAATATAAAGCACCAAGTAGTATGAAGTGTCTCCTATGGGCAATTTCATTATTATCTGCACAACCATCCTAGTTGTAAGAAAAGTTTATAAGAAGTTATATGCATGCAGAATCTATTTTACAACTCAACAATAAAGGAATCAAGGATTGATAATGATGACATTTTTTTAAAATCTAGTGCAACTGATGGAGGAATGATACCCTTCTTTTGTAAATTTAATTCCTGATTTGGCAATCATTATCCACTATTTTGATTGCGTTCACTGATTATTCAACTCCATGTGTGTGCTCAGGATCGCATAAATGTTGATGAATTTAGATATCCTATAGAGCATTTCAAGGTAAGTCCCTCTCCATTTCAGCAGTTCATTTTGAGAGTTTAAAACATTAATGTTAGATTGAATGATTATTCTATAATACTAATCAGCATGCAGGACTTAATTATTGCCCCTCTGCATATCTATAATGCTCCTAAAAAACCAGTTCTATAGTTGATATTTCGATCATGCAGATTCACTTGACATAAATGACTATAAGGCTACACAGATATATAATGTGAACATGATTTGGTAGATTATTTGAGGAATTTCGAATATGAGATCGAGCATCATTTTATTTTGTGTTTGTTACTTCATATCATTCAAATTTCAAACCATAAGTACTAGGCTCACAGGTGCTGTCATTTCTGGTATGTGTCTTGGGTAGGTACTTTTGAAAATACATTGGTATCCAAATGGGCGTGGGGGAAATTTTAATATATATTAAAAACAGCAGTAAATTTAAAAATTTAATATAGATGATGATGTCTTTTTTAGCTAAACGTAAGGATAATTTAACATATACATGTTCAAGACTCTCAGTGTAACATTAAATATGTTAATAGATTAACAAAATCAAGATTAATTAAAAGGAGAGAAGCAGATTACAACAGTATATTCTGAGCAAGTCCTTTTAGCTGCAAAGAGTGTTTCATTACTGAACATTAGGTTTTCTGTCTCAGGATTGGCAAATAAATCTTTATCTGGATGAACAATACATTGATTGAAACTGTAAGTAATTAAAAAAAATCAGATATTTATCTTATCCCGTTTCAATGATGAAACTGCTTACAGTGCTTTTTGATGTATTGACAAGGCATGTATGACTTGATTACATCTTACAAATTAAATAAATCAGGGAATGTCTAAACTCTTTGAATTTCTTTGTTGCACAAGACAATAGTGACAGTCCCAACCGGTGCTGAGAGGGGAGGGGTGAATCAGCACCTCTTTAAACTTTTTCCTTTTAATCCGGTGAAGTAAACTTACAGCAGACACGCAAGCAGATTTAAAAAAATAATAACAGTAAGCAAACAATCACACAGTGACACCAGATTTATCGTGGAAACTCAGATAGGGTGAAAACCACGGTGTGAGGAGACCTCACAAATTTTGTACTCGTCTGGAGTACGCTCTGTTAAGAGCCTTCCTGGTTAAAGGATAAAAACGCACTTGTTAGATGCGACCCGGTCAAGGGATTTATTACAATAAGGCCGGTTAGTGCCTACCTTGTTAGAGGATTTTGAGCACCTTACAAGATGCCACCCAATTAAGGGATTTGATACAAGGGACCTGTTAGAGTCCACCCAAAATACTGGGATTTAACTATTGTAGTTGTTAGAAAACAATAGAGATTGACCTTTTACAATTGGCTTTGCATAGCCTGATAAGATCTCTGTTTGTGCTCAGCTAAGAATCGTCACCGGTCGCAACAGGTGAGTTCTCCACTACTGTTGTGCTTCTCTGCACACACTTCTTTCTCTACTTCTCTTTCTGATTTACCCTAGCTTCTTTTAAGCTTTTCAGGTTCGCTCTTTTCTCTGGCAGAATGAAGGCAACTTCTATTCGCCATAGGCAAAAGAATATATAGGGTTCAAACCCTAATTGTGCTCATTATGCATGACCTAATTTCAGATCCTTATCAGATTCATCACTTAGTAAAGTGTTAGTTAACTAAGGAAACATCCAATGCATCCCCTTGCTTTATCTGTCCAATGAAGAAAACAGTAGTTGCATGTCAAACAACTTTCCTTCATAGGAGATAACACTTTGATCTAAAGCCACTGACGCCGGCTTTAGATCCTTCAGTCGTGCCTCAAAAATTGATTGATTCTAGCTTTAAATCCTTCAACTGCGCCTCAGACCAATCACCAAGATAACTCAAAGTCACCCGGATTTACTGTAATAAATCCCGGTTAAAAGAGTTGGTTGGAACAGATAGTTGACTGTGACTTCCTCGGTTCATACCGGAATCTCATAAAATATCGGTTACGATTGAGTTCAGTTCTTCGTGCTGTGAATAGGTAAGAGTCCCTGTTCCTGTTCTTGTTCCTTAGTTTACCGGTTGCACCATCCTCGGTTTGCTGTCCCTTGTGTAGCTTACCGGTGCTCGATTTGCTGTCCCTTGCTTAGCTTACCGGTTGCACCATCTTCGGTTGTATTTGTTGATCTGTACTTATACTGGTTGTAGCATGGTCCTTAGTTGATGCTGGACTCCTCTTTTCCTTTGCTGTGTACATACCCTGGTGGTTAAGGCTTTGTATCGTGATCCTTCTTTCATATAGATCTTCTTGGTTCTAGAGGTGTTAGGTCTCTATACACTCTTTGCCAATCAATGACAACACTAGTACCGGTAGCAAGCTTACCGGTTATCATTGCTTAATGCCAACAAATAGACCCTCAGGAAAAAGAACAATTTGAAAAAATCGATGTCAAAAGACTCATCAATGCATCTTTCAAATTAAGTTTTATTACTTTTTTCAATATTATAGAACATGCCCAGAGGTTTGACAAAATGTGCTGTATAATATTTAAAGATAAAACAAAAGGTATAATAATTATTTTTAGGCACAAGAGAATGTCTTAAGGGCATTTATTTTTGACATGACTCGACAATAGTATTTAATATTTATCAATACTTCCATCAAAATCTGATCACTGTAAAGTTTGTTGATTTGGACTTCTTATTATATCAATTTCAAAATTAAACATTTGAATCACAAAACGATATAATTAAATTATCAGTCATTTTAAATGTGTATTATATTAAATAAATTCTTATATATTTTATCAATAAGAAGAGTGTCCAATTCCGTTCCTTACAAAATTAAGTTGGTCCTTAAGGAATTAATTGGTAAGATATATAATTTTCTTAAAAAAATGCTTGTTAATTAATTTATTTATTTTTTGGTCATCGAGGGTATCCCAGTGACCCAGCCAGTGCTCAATTTGAGGCGAGCTGAGGCGAGACTAATCCCTTGAGTTATGGGTAAGGGTCCATAGTCATACATTACATACCATTTAAACACTGAGTTCGGGGAGTTGAACTCGAGACCAATGGGGAGTAAACCCACTGCCCAAGCCAACTCACCTACCCGTTGGGGGCTAGTCAATTTATTTATTTTACTCATGCTGCAACTACTCAAATTTATTTCAAATGACAATGGCTTTAGAACATGCTGTGGTAGAATGTGCATGGATTGTGTGCATTAGTTGAATAACCATAGGTAACTTGAAGAGAAGGACACAAAACTCTATAATATAGAGGTTTTATCCAGGAAACCTCAAGGTGCTGAAAATGGTAATTCCACATGGTCCTCTTCTTGATTGATTAAGTCAATACAGAGAGATCCAATAGGATATAGTCATTTTCTATGGCGTCTTCTATCTTCCTAATCTTGCTATTGGAAGAGTAATGCAATTTAGAACTTGGTTTCAAATAAGAACTGCCATGTACATTACCAATTCAGTTCACACTTGTACTTCTTCTCACTTAATTATTACCTCAACTAGGGACTCAAATCATAATCTCACACACTTGTGCATACACGCACACACACACACACAAATATACATATACATATACATGTACGTGTACATGCACATGTACATATACATATACATACATACATACATACATAGATACATATCTATATACATACACACATACATACATACATACATACATATAACTTCATATCTTTAGAATATTTAAGTCTTTGTTCTTATCGTTGTAAAAGTATCCTATCATGTAGCAAAAGACACCTAAAAGACTTTTTTCTGGAGTTACTTTTCCCATACGATTCTTATGAGTCCATGACAAGACCACCACATGAAGCAATTCACAATGACAAAACCACCACTTTCTGTAGGTTTCATAAATGAAACCACTGCTTTTTGCAAAAATGAACATTAATATAGATGGTGATTTCAAAATCATCACCTCACAATTATGAAATCACTCAATTGTTGTTGACAAAGTCTTGTAACTTGTAGAGGCTAGAACTATTGCATATGGCTCAAATTGTTTGTGCCATATTTATGATGAGTGAAATAAATCTAGCATAGGAACAATTCATATCTGGAGCAAACAACTTCCCAGTGCAAGAAGTAAAAGATTTATAGAAAAAAAATAAGAATAATCAGAGCAAAATCTTACTCAGTCATTGCATTTTTGAGAGAATATACAAGATGAGAATGTCAACTCAGCCTTTAAAATAGCAAGTTGCAATTAAAGTAATCTAGAGAGAATTGGGAAATACTATTATAGCCTAGAGTATCTAAAAGAATATTTTAAATATCCAGTGATAATCTATATAATATCCACCTAAGAAACATGACCATAGGATAAGGCATGATAATGAATTATTTACACCAACACCCCCTAGTAAGTGCAACGTAGGTGGGTGAAAATGATGGGTCCCAGCAACTTGGTTATGTTGGGAACCCATGTATAAAGTAAAATTTCCCCAAGGAAAGAGAGAGTGGCCTCCCCCCAAAAAGAAAGAGAAGAAGAACTAGTAGCCTGCCAAAGAATAACCTTGCTAATCCCTAGCAATTTGCATTAGAACTGGATGAAGATGGACAATTCACAATAGTATATGCTGAAGAGGGTCTACTGTAACATCGCCTACCTTCAAAATATATATTAGCCGAAGTTGCATATTGAGAATCATCCCATTTGAAAAGAGTATAAGAGGGAAGAAATAAGAAAGTATCTAGAATTATTTTAACTTTCTTAAAATATGGTTGCAGAAATATCGTAAACATAATCTGTGCAAAAGTTACTAACAAATAGGAGCCAATGAGAGAGGATGGCACATAAGGAATGTCGACCACAATGATGGTATGTACTTGTAGTAGGCAACCTCAACATTTACATTGAAAGGGGAGGATCTATGAGAAAAGGTGGATTGTATTGTATACTAGCTGATGAAAGATTCACAAAAATAACCATGTGGAAACTCTTATAAAACATAAGCATACTGTCATCCAAGTAGTGAGGGCAATTATCAAGATAAGACTCAACAGACAAACAACTAATAAAGTAGATTTTAAAGTGGGGAAGGTCCTTAAAGTAACCTTAATAGACACATTATTGGTTGACATAATTCAGGAAGTTGTGTGCAAATGCTTTGGTTTCCTTACATTTCCTTCAGAAAAACAGCTCCTTCAAACCTCCCTTGTTCATCTCATGGTGATGCTTTAAACATTTTTTATTCATTCCAAGTCACAGTTTTTATTCATTCCAAGTCAAAGAATTCAAGATAGCAGGTAGTAGTAAACTATTTATGCACATGCAACATGGAAGGATCCTAAGGAAATGTACATCCTTCAGAAACATGCCAGAAACCTGCAATTTTACTTCCTTCCTACATCAACATAGAAGAGAGAATTAATTTTCCTTATATATGAAAGGAAGCAGGGTTTGCGGGAACAGTTCCCTACACCAATATTACGTAGGAGAGGGTTGTAAAAACTCTTTTAAACCCTTTAACTATTGCAACAACAAAAGATGCACATAAAATTCAACTCAAGCAATTAAAATATGCAAATCATAACACATGGATTTTATGTGGGAAAACCCTTTTGGGAAAAAACCCACACTCCAAACACCTAGCTCTATTGTATTATTCAGTAAAAAAGGCTTACAATATACTTATTAGAGCTTTTGCTCTTCAGTGATCTTCATGAACTTGAATAATTTCAGCAACATAATGGTAGTACAGTATTAATAAACCTGTCATACATAATAGACTAATGCAGCAAGTATGTGAAGATGTACAAGCTAGGTGCTCAAAAAAGAATCTTGATTTTTTTGCAATGCAAAAATCTGAAAAAGCTCAAGCATAATAGGATCAAGCTTCAACTTGCCAATCCAAACAAAGCATATCCTCATCTTGGCATCCAACTCTAAGAAAAACATTCTTATCCATAGCATGGGCACCTAAAACAGATATATTAAAAATCTTCTTTATTCCCTCTTCAGTTCTGTAAAAGAAACTACCAATCCAAACTCCAGGGTTATGTAAAATCCCTCCAATTTTTACCTTGTGCAATTTTTTCAGTCATTTTATCAAATAGTTTGTATGAGGGGCATTTGTTTCCAGATTTGATTAACATTTGATTTATAACCATTAAGTGTATTTGATTTCATTAATACACTTTTCAATTAGAAGCCTTCATTTAATAACTAAATAATTAATAACTCCAAAGCTAAAGCTTCATGAAGACACTTTTCACTTAAAAGGCTTCTTCAACACACCTTCAAATTATAACACAAATGATAAAGTCATTTATTAAGATAAACTTAATAAACAACTTATAATATGAAGCTCCATCAAATAGACTCTATTATATGCTCATGATGCCCAACACCCTATGCCTCCACTGCACTTCTAAAAATAGCAATCGCTCAAAATTGACTTATTAAATATAGCAAGTCTATCAATGAGACACTCAAATCCAATTGTCAGCTCACAAAGGTCGCAATGATGAACTGACCATGCCCAGCTACAGGAACCTGCTAAAATGGGGACATTACAATTAGCAAGGCTTATTGGCATCACCAAGGAATTGATATTATTGCTGCTAGGGCGAACTGTCCCCAAAACATCTTCTTTGTAGTGCCTTTGTTCCTGGACTTAAAGCAAAAACATAGTAGCTAGCTATCAAAATTCATGCAAACCTCCCAATACTGATTTGTGTTGCTTGTAGGGCCCACATCCTGCTCACTCAGCAATATCAACTTTACATTGGCATCCCATGTTGGAGTCTTAGAGCCATGAAATCCCTTCAATGATGAATTGTTTGAAAAGATGAGAATGTTATGATAGGAATAACATACATTTGTATCAACCAACACATATGTAGTCTTTCACTGCCTCAACTTGGAACATTATTGTATAAAGAAATCAGTCATCTTGATTCTTTTGTTAAGATTTGCTCAAAGCTAAGTTTCTGGTTCGGATTCCAGTACGGATGTAGGTTCGAAATTCGTCCAATTTTTTTTGGGGTTGGGTTCGGATTTGTTTTGGGTTCGTCCGTACAAGAATATATATATAGCTGCAAATAAGTTCATACACCACTATGCTAATAGTAAAGCAACATAGCAAAATACATCACCACATATATTAACGTTTTAGTCCAAATGACATAACAAAATGCACAAATGACATATAAAACAACCTTTTTGGTCTTTTTAGTGGTCACTTTTAGGGTTGGAGGGTCAAATAGACCTAAGTTGGCAAAAACACTATGAAAAAGTCAATGAAAATGACGTTTTCAATCAAATTCTCCCTAAATTTATTCTGGGTTCTTCCATCCAAATCAAAAGTCTTCCAAATTCATCCAAAATTCTTACCGGGTCCTTCTGAGCAAATTTACTTGACCGTGGCAGAATTTTGAGCGAATTCGAACGGAACTAGAATTTGCAGTGAACCGAATCTTGAATTCCACCAGGGAGGAGCAAATGTGGTAACTTAGGCTCAAAGGTTAAAATGTGGTGCAACCGGCATATACAACGAAATTCATCCACTAACATTCCGCTATTCTTTGCCAAATAAATTAGATAATGGCATCCAAATTCCTTACTTGCAGCTCTTCAAGAAATAATAACAAAATTTATCTTTTGAAAGACTTAACAAATTTAAAAATTTCAACCTTTTTATCCTTGTGAGAAATCTGAATGAAATCTCCAATGATTTGCTAGGGTAGATAGGTTCACTACTGAAACCAGCATCCAATAGGGTTTTCATCCTAGGGTTTGGTTCCTCAAGAAGCTCTCCAAAATTCAATTAGGAAAAACAATCCTATTAGAATAATATCTTTATTATTCCTTATTTAATGGTCAATATTGTAGATTATGTAAATATTAGATAGTTTCTAATTCTACAATTGTTTCATAATAAAAACATCGTCGCTTTGTAATCTATAAATGATCGCTTGATTATTCATTCAATACATTCAATATTTTACCAATTACTTTTCTAATATGGTATCAGAGCGGAAAAGACAAAATTAGTTTTTTCTAAAAATTTCAAATGAAATATTTTTAGCCTTATTGAAAAAACGAATTTTTCTCTGTAAGGTCATTCTTCTTGTTTTTATTCGTAGATCTTCCTCCTTGCAATTTGTGGGTAGTGTAAAAAAAATCCTAACCCGCCATTTTTTTCCCTTTTGGTCAACGACCATTTTTTAATACAAAAACATGACCTTGAGAAAACGTGTTTTTGCATATTTTTTCTTGTTGTTTCGAGTTGACATTTTTCTGGTTGTGGCCACTGTTGGTAGTCGTTGAGGCTATTTGTGGCTTAGGGGTTTCTTTCTTTAGTCTTCATTTTGTAGAACCGCATCTATTTCCAGCAAATGAACCCGATTTTTTGTGTTTTCTTGTAGTTTTCTTTTCGTGTTTGCAACCTTGGCCTGCGATAGCTTCTTTCATGAATTTTTAGACTTTCATTTTTCACGTTTTCTTCAAAAGATTCTAGGTTTTTTTTTGTGCCAAACATTCTCTATGGACCGAAAAGATTTTCTCTAAGTTTTCAGCGAAGGGAGGTGTTTCTTACTCATTTTTTACAAGTTTCTTAGCTCCTACCGCCATTTTTTGGATGATTTTACAAACGACATTCTCTTGAGCATGCTTTTGTAGCTAAATCATCTTCCATCAACAGTCTTTGTCATTGACGATATGGTCAACACGTAATTTTATATTAATCCCATAAACATCTCAAAGGACTTTTGAAATTCTTGCACCTTTTAATATTTCATTAAGCTCAAGTAATAAAGTGATCCTAATAGCTCCCTTTTAATATTTACTTAAGTCACCTTATAGCACATTATTAAATTAATTAAATAAATTACTCCCAAATTTCACTTAATCAGATAATATTAAATAATTAATTTAAATTATTCCCTTATCGTCTACTTCTGCCTACGGGAATAAGATAGGACGAATCCTCTCTTGGGCTACTCCTCAGAAGGGGAAATCACCATCTCCCTTCCCAAAATCGCTTGTTCTCAAGCAATTGTAGATTAGGATGCTAAAGAATTTGATCACTCTTTCAAGTGGCATCCACCATGGGCAAGTCTCTCTTTCTGATGAGATACTCCTAAATCACTTTGTTCCTCAACTGCCTCCTTGATATCCAAAATTTCCTCAGGAACCGATACCAATCTGCCTTCCACGTCCAATGATGGAAGCTTAAGTGACAATGTGATATGCTGCCCTAGTGCCTTCTTGACGCATGGTACATAGAACACATTATGAATTTTGAATATCTCCGGCAGATCAAGTTCATATGCTACTTCCCCCACTCTCCAAACAATCATATAAGGGCCATAGAAGTGAGATTTTAATTTTTATGCACCACTTTTCTTTGAGGAAGATTGCTTGTAGGGATGAAGGTGCAAAAGCACCGAGTCCCCCACGTCAAGGCAATCAACTTTGTGCCTATCTACATGTAGTTTTTTTTTGTTTTGTTTCAGGGAACTCTATAGATTATCCTTGAGTGTCTTAAGGATGTCCCGACTCTCTTGAATCCAATCCTTAGCTTTGGGAGCCTTTCTATCACCAAAAGCTGAATCCACAAATGATGGTACATCATATCCATGTAAAAGCTCTGAAAGGATCATCCCAATCGACATGTGATAAATAGTGTCATGATAGTGCTCAGCCAAATGCAACCACCTAATCCAAGCATTTTGCTGCTCCACCACATAGCTAATCTAATATCCTTCTACCCATTTATTCGGTAACTTAGTTTGCCTGTCAGTCCATGGGTGGTAACTAGTATGGAGGTCAATTTTGTGCCAACAAATCTAGATAGTTTGTGCTAGGAGATACTAAAAAATATGTTGTCCTAATCATTGTCAATAGTCTTCAGTGATCCATGGAGTTTGAATACCCCTCGAGAAAACAAAACTACAACATTTTGTGCCTTAAATTTGTTAAAATGACAAAGAAATGAGAAAACTTGATCAGCTGATCAACTACCACAAATATACATTCTTTGCCCTGCAGCTTAAATGGACAAGTGATGAAGTCCATCAATATACTCTTCTTCTTTGGAATAGGCAATGGTGAAATCAGATGAGCTAGGAAAATATGTTCTGACTTGTTTCGCTGACAAGTTATTCTTGGACATGTTGCAAGACATCATCCTAGAGCACCTTCCATGAGAACCTCTCTCTGATTTGCTTGTAAGCTTTAAAATAGCCTGGATGCCCTGCTAGTGGAGTATCATGGATGGTTCTCAAAATATTTTCTAAATCATGTCATCTACTACCTATCATCCTAAAAAATTTCATCAATAACTTCACATTCAAATGTGTTTTGGAATAGTCAACCAAAAATGAGTTTTCCGATAAGCTGAAATTTCTGCAAGAGAACAAATAGTGTGCTTCCTAGAAAGAGTAGATGTAAGCAACAATATTCATTTTCCCCTTACCATATTCTATGTCAAAGTCAACGCATGTTCACAATTGATTGGACAACATTTTTCAAGACCCACCATCTCTGTGGGCTCAATGAGGATTTTACAAATCAATTATGCATCCTTGATTTGCCCCTCACAACCAATCACGTTCAATAACATTGCCCTCTTGGGTGACATTGCAAAATATTTATTAAAGGTCGTTTTTTGCAATCTTTACATCCATCAAAAATAATAGACACTCCTATTTCAACCCAAGAATTTCTAATTGGTTTGAGTGATGTCTTTACAGTTTTTTTCTTTTTCTAATAAGGTTGGTGCACATCTGTTCGTACCCAAGATCTATGAAGCCTGAAGGTGCATCGTTGATTTTCTTTACCATTTCCCACCAATCTGGTGATGTCACCTAGTTGAAAGAAAGACCATTGACATAAATTGTTCGCACAACTTTTTGCTCTACAATGTCTCTTCTTTCATTTTGATGTTCCTTAACCAATGGGTCTCTTTTCCAGGAAGGAGAGTGATCTTTTTCTTGGATATAGGGCATCTCTAGGAAGGATGTTGGGAGGCTATTATTGTATTTGTAGTAGTTTAGCTGGTGTTTTGTTTGCTAAAGGATGATATTTTTGTTTTTCCCTTTCACTTACAACATCTTCTTCTTCTTCTTCTTTAATGAATGCCATAATTTTTTCTTTTGGCAACCCCTTCTTATTTCACCCTTCACATATTCTAATCTCACACTCGCTCATAGCACATAAGTAAGCTTTCACTTGACTATATGAGCTCTTAAATTGAACTTCATTCTCATCAAAATTTCAAATAAAAGCCCCACCTATTGGAAGTTTATGAAGCATATTTCCTCCAAGTACTCAGGAGTCTAAAAAACCAGTGGAAGATAAAAAAACATAATGAAGGGAAAGATATTGATAAACTAGGACTTTAAGGGTGTCAACATATTTGCATCCACATCATCATGAGACACAACAATCATGGAGGCATAAGAAGGAGAATCAAGGACTGACAATATGGGGTACACAAAAACTAGTGGTCAAGAATTATGTAGAGATATGGAATCCAAGAGGCAACTTCTACAAAAGGATCAACAACTTTGAATGTATAGGGAATCATAGTAGCATAGAGGAAGTGTGCAACCATTGAAAAATATCATCAATGAAATTCTCATATGGAAGGATGATTGGAGTTTCATACCACATATCATCAATTATAGGAAATATCTGATAAGTCTACTCTTTTTTTTCACAAAACATGATGTATATGTGGTTATAGGGTAGGTGATGCATTGTACACAACCTGTGTTTTGAAAGGAGGGGCTTGATAGTAACTTGTATAATGGTCAAATGGGTAAATTGTGAAGAAATCTCTATTTGAAAATTGTCAGCCAAATAAGTGTTAGGGTGCTTGAGGGTTTTCTTTAAGTCTAGTATTATAAAATGAGAGGCTAAAATAAATGCATTCATTATTTAAAGGATCATAGAACGATATAATATCTGGTTTAGGATATCATAAGAGGATATTTGTGTGTTTCCTTCATTAAGGAGTTTTATTGTTTGCTACTTAGTCTCAAGAGTATTCTTCACTATTGTTGCATATTGAATTTTAGGATACATTGGTATCCACCATACATCTTTTGTCTTCTATTATGTATTTATGGTTATATTTGTGCAGAGGCTTAAAACTTAACAATTACTGACTGCTTGTGTAAATATGATGGATGACAATTTGTATACAACAATATAATTTCTGCGTTTGAGGTCTTTACACATAGTGGCTTGTTCCCTGCCATTTGCATCTATTATCCTAAAACAAGGAAAGATGAATTTGAATCTAACATTTTACAGAAACATTTTGAAGTACACTGCATGTTATTGCACAAGGATTTTAAATCTCAAGGTATCTATATTATAGGATTATTTAAATAATATTTACATGGAAGAATGAGTTTGTTCTTAAGTAGTACTTAGCAGAAAATGTTAGGGATCACAATAGATGGTTTTCTATTAGAAAACTACCGAATACTGATTTTCTGATATTCAAGAATAAAAACTATCATTCAGGATGCTACAGAACTTATTCTTCAAATTATGAGTGCTTTTTGAAATATCTATTTTTCTATGGCCAATTCGTAGGACTCCAATCTGTAATTTAATGAATATATTCCTTTTTATTTCCTCAATTACTAACATCAAGTATTTGAAATTTACACATTTGTTGAAAATGCCTTTTTGATCTCTTGCAGACATTCAACGAGTTCTTCATAAGAGAGCTTAAGCCAGGTTGTCGGCCAATTGCATATGAAGATAATGACCATGTTGCTGTTTGTGGTGCTGATTCACGACTTATGGCATTTAAGTCCCAAGATTACAGTAAACGATTTTGGATAAAGGTCAAGCTTCAATCCATCATCCTTTGGTCCTTTTAAATAAATAGCAGGAAATGGAAAAACAATTTGTTTTTAACAAATTACTATGTAGGAATCATGGGGCAATTGGAATTCTGGGGTATCACATTTATGCTTGTCTTTTTGTAGGTATATTTACATATATGAATATGTCTATTTGTTTTCCATTGAATATATGGATCATAGATTACACATAAAATAAATGTTAAGAGTTACATCAGCTGAGACATGTAATAACACATGGATTCTCGTCCTATGAAAGCTGAAAAAGAAAGCATGTGATCCTTGTCCCAATAATAGAAAAATATTCATCCTCTTGGAAACAATTAACTATAGCTTTAATTTGCATAGCAAGAGTTCCTTGAAAAATATTAAAATCGTGTATGTCATGTCCCCATTTTGGCTGACATCGTTTGGCATGATGGATTTGCCTATCATCGACTCTCGTAGGCAAATGGTTTGGAGAGAGGGTCATTATGTTGATCATTTGATTGCATATTGCTGACAGAGCCTACATTCGGTAGAGCCTACATCCAGTTTGGGCCTACATGCAGTTGTAGTGGAGCCTACATCCAAAGTGAGCCTACGTTCAGTCGGAGTTGGGCCTACATTCAGTTATGAGACATTTGGGCCTACATTGTTATAATTTTGAGTTGAGAAATGTACTTTATTATTATAATGTTATTTTATTATAAAGTACATTATAATTGGATGTTTCTAGAAGTTCTAGCAACTTCTCAAGGAAAAGAATAAATAGAGGGCTTGGGCTTTCATTTGGACATGCTTGGATTTGAGATTTCTTCTACTTCTTCATTGTGAAGCAATTTGTAGCCTTGTGGTCTGCAAATACTATTCGATCTTTGGGAACGAATCACTCCCCTAGATTGGCATAACTGAGGTAGTGAAATATCTACTAAAGGGTTGCAAATTTGGAGTTGGTACTCAGCCATCTCATTGGTACTTCATTGAAAATTTGATGTAAGGGTTTGTTTGTGATTGAAACAGCATTTCAGGAGGCATTTTTAGTAGGGCCGAAATTATAGGCGGCCGTTTTTAGCAGGTCCGAAAAAGCAGTCCGAAAAAGCAAATCCGAAAAAGCAGTCCGAAAAAGCAGACCTGAAAAATTGATATTGAGGGTTTGTAACTGGTTGAATAAGGGTTTGGAATTCATCACTTAATTGGTGAATCATTTGGTGAAGATTTGGAGATCATTTTGCTACGTTTTCAGTTTAGTCATACCAGGGTTTGGACTCAGATTTTTGTTCATATCTCACAATCTTCTTGGAGATAAATTTTATGCATTTGAGGGGATCTTAATACCTCATTGGCGCTTCTGATTATATATTTTTGGGGGCTCAAAACCCTACATATTATTTTATACAAGTGTCGTACTGTACGGCCTAGGTACGGCCTGTACTAGGACAGCACAGCAGCAGCGTTTGGGGTCGGTTCCAGCTTTCCTTGCATCGGTATTCATCAACATTTGATATCAGAATATAAGGAGCGATTTCCAGGTTCCCTTCATGTGTTTCTTGGTTGCATTTGAATGTCAAGGAAATTGTATTAATTGCATGTAACAGTCACTGTCATAACAAGTCTGAATCAGTCACTGTTCTTCCATCATTTGGTATTTGAAATTGTCATTCAATGAAAGTGCATTGTATGGGGTTAAGTAGTACATTGAATGGTATTGTCATTGCCATAATTCTTGTCATATAACAGTCCATATACATATTCAGAAAAATAGTTAATGGTTATCAGACATTGCTATCGGATTGGTATAGTAAAAAGGTGCATTGCTAGGTCTTTGTTCATGTAAGACAGTTCATACATTTCATATTATACTTCTGTAGTTGTAAACAGTCCATAAAAATCTGTCATCGATTTTGTAATCAGTCTACTGAACATTGCATATCAGAATTTGGGAAGTATATGATATATTGGCATTTGGGTCTTAGCTTTGCTATCTATAGTTCTATTGTTGTTCATTGTATTTCATTACTACATTGGTATTGTTATCTCAATAACATTTGGTGCCCAAAACAAATAAACATCAGTGCAAGCAAAACATTTCAGTGCATGCCAACTGTTTGACGAATTGCCACAGTTCAGATTTGGGGGTTTTAGTGGCCTTTATAGTAAGGGTCATTTCAGTGCATGCCAACTGTTTGACGAATTGCCACAGTTCAGATTTGGGGGTTTTAGTGGCCTTTATAGTAAGGGTCATTACAGTGTAGGTGAATGGAAACCATTTGTTGACATAAACATAGTTGTAATTGGTAAAGTCATTGGCAAACATCAATCCCACCGGAACACCGGTACATCACACCGGTACTCATGTATGTGCACAGGTAGACTAAACAAGAAAGCAATGTACCTTAACCGGTCACACTTATACCGGTCCAGGTTTTGACCAATCGGTCTTGGCACACACACAAGGAACAAATGACTAACCGGAGAGTAGTTCTACATAGGTTGAGTGCATGATAATCTGAACCGGATTATGAGGAGCGTTTTTTTTGTTAAACTGGAGTTAGCTTTTTCAGTGGAACTGGAGTTAACTTTGTTTTTTCAGCGAGTGTTTCAAGGTAAACTAAGGATCAGTTTGCAAGATTTTTACGAGTTTTGCATGCATGATTTATGGGACAGTTTACAGCTTGGCGGAACTATGAGATGTCTTTTTAATAAGATTAATTTCTTATAAATACAGGTCAAAAAGACAAGAAAGAAGTGTTGTTGAGTATTAAGAGTGAGTAGAGTCTTCTGAGAGGAATCACAGTCACGAAAGGTGAAAGGGAGAGAAAGATTCAACAGCCAAGCAGAGGAAAGGGTAAACAGGTATGATCTAACTCGACAGAAAGTGTCATCATAAGATCATTGCTTTTAAGTTTTGAAGCATATTTAAATCCCTCAATCAGGGTGAACCATTACAAGTTCTTTGTATAAATCCTTTACCGGGTAACATCTTTATTGGTGTTTTAAGTCATCTAACAAGGCGACTCCTAATAGGGTCAAGATCCTAACATGTCTTCTACCAAATCCCTTAACCGGGTAGCACTCTTACCAGTGCTTTGTAAGCCTCTAATAGGGCAGCTTTATTACTGCAATAGTGGAGTTTCTGGGTACTGTCCCAGCATGGTTTTTTCCTTCTAACCGAGGGTTTCCACGTATACATGCTGTGTTGACCTATGCATTTAATTTCTGTTTATGATTGTTATAGTATTCTTTTAATTTCTTTATTAACAAGAATATCTGTTTGCTTAGAAGAGTTATAGAAATTGAATTTACTGATTCACCCCCCCTCTTAGTAACTGGTTAGGATTAACAATTGGTATCAGAGCTTAAGTTCTCAGTGATAGAAAGCTTAACCGCTTGAGAAAAGATCATGGAGGGTTACAGGTATCAAAAGAAGCTTAAGGAAGCCAATGACATGATAGCCTCTCTTGAGAATTGACTAAGGAGGTCTCTTGCAAAGAGGAAAGAGTTGGCTCTGCAACTGAGTGAGAGTCATGAAACCATTGAGGAACTCTCTGGGCAGAGTGGATCTGATGACAAAAAATAGGACATGGTTCTAGCTAGTGTGAAAAATATTCTGTACAATTTTGCACCTGATGTTGACATAGTTGAAGAGGAACCCATAATTGATGAATTGGAAATTCTAGCACAAGCGATTGGAGAAGACATTGCAGATCCAGAAATAGTAGCCA
Organism: Chamaecyparis obtusa; assembly: GCA_027943335.1. NCBI lineage: Eukaryota > Viridiplantae > Streptophyta > Pinopsida > Cupressales > Cupressaceae > Chamaecyparis > Chamaecyparis obtusa. The sequence continues at coordinate 116,151 of BSBK01006829.1, read as the reverse complement.
TTGATCATTATGAACAGAAAAGAATAACTATTCTTCATGACAAAATTGAAGAACTTAAAGCCACTGTGGCTACCAGCACCGGTGAACTGAAGCAACAAGTACAAGACGCTGGGAGGATAATTACAAAAACTTCTAACTTTGAAGATTTTGTAAAAGATGTAACAGAAAGAACCAAAAGGACTACAAAAGAGCTAAAGGAGACTACACCAAAGTTTGATGCAAAGACCTCTTCTGCAACAGAGTATAGTCATGAGCTAACAAGTTTAGCTCTCACATTGAGAAAGACATTAGAAGAAAACAAAAAGAGAATCCGAGATCTCATTGGATTTCAGCTATTTATAGCGCCTACTTTTGATCTGATGCAAAAAACAACAAATGATGCTAATAGACTTCTCAATGAGCCTGACTATAAGATAATTGAGGACATGGAGAACATAATTTTCTCTCTACAAGCTATGAAGTATACCTTAGATCAAGTCGTAGCTGCTTGGAAACCTTTCCTAGTTTCTGCCAGAAAGATCTACAAGGATATCTTCAACAAGCTCCAATTATGAGGAATTCACACCCTTTGTCCCTTGGAGGCAAAAAGGGGAAGATTACTTTCAGGAGATTGATAGAGAAAGGGGAAGAAAGTGGAAGAGACTGATCAAAAGATAGGGTACAATAGAATACAGGTAGAGCAAGTCTACAGGGGAAGTATCAAGTATCACTTGATAGGATGATACTCTATAGGGAGTATATGTGTTGATGTGTTTTGCCACCAATGCCAAAGGGGAAGATTGTTGGCATAAAGCTTAGTTGTCATCATTGGCAAACATCAAACACACTGGTACTCATGATAGAACAACAGTGGTGAACCGATAGAATTACTAAGTAAATAGTGTACCTTAACCGGTCACATCTATACCGGTCCGGTCTTGTCCAACCAATTTAGCTAGACACCACAAGATGCAGATGACTTAACAGGTTGCACACCGGTTTGTGTTCCCAATTGCAAATTTACCGGTCAGTGCTTTATAATCCGATCCGGATTATGCGGAGTGTTTTTCAGATGAACTCGAGCTAGCTTTATCTTCTGCGAGCGTTTCGAGGTAAACTAAAGATCTGTTTGCAAGCTTTTTGATTAAGAGTTCTACATGCGATATTTTTGGGAGAGTTACAGCTTGGCGGCACCGTTTGGTGTAATTATAATAAGATAATTTCTTATAAATACAGGTCATCATGCATTAGAAGATGTGTTGTTGAAAATTAAGAGCAGAGAGCGAGCAGAGTCTTTTGAGAAGGGATATAGTCACAAAGAGTGAAAGAGAGAGAAAGATTCAACAGCCAAGTAGAGGAAGGAGTGAATAGGTATGATCTGAATCAACAGATAAAGTGTCAAAGGAAGATCATTGCTTTTCTTGTGTGAAGCATATTTAAATCCCTTAATTAGGGTGAACCCTAACAAGTTCTATTGTATAAATCCCTTCATCGGGTGACATCTTTGTTGATGTTTGTAAGTCCTTTGACAAGGCGACTCCTCACAGGGTCAAGATCTTAACCGATCTCTTTTAAATCCCTTAATCAGTAGCACTCTAACCAGTGATTTGTAAGCCTTTAACCGGGTAGCTTTATTACTGCAGTAGTGGAGTTTCGTGAGTTCTATCCCACCATGGTTTTTTCCTTCTAACCAAGGGTTTCCACATATAAATCTTGTGTTGACATGTGCATGTGATTTATGTTTATGATTTTTCAAGAATTCTTTTATTTTCAGTATTAACAGGACTATTAAATAGGAAAAGAATACAAGAAATTGAATTTACTGATTCACCCCCTCTCTTAGTAACCATTTAGGATAATCTCTTTGCAGTATATGGAGTATCTTGTCAAGTGGAAGGACAAACCAGTGGAAGATTCTTCTTGAATTTCACAGGTTGAGGTTGACCATTTTGGTTTTCCTTTGGTCCCAGCAAAGTGAGAGGCTCACTTTTCAAATAACCCCAGGTGTCTGATGCAAGAGTGTCTTGGGTTCTTGGCAATCTTGCATCACCCAAAAATATTTGTTGTTCAGTATGTTCTTGTTTTCTAATTTGCTTAGTTTTAGTGGCATTCGTTTGTTTTGGATCATTTTCTACTGTGAACTTCTGGAAAACCTTCTAGACATCATGTTTTACTCATGTCTGTGTTTGCACCTCGATTGGAGTCTTCGCCGAGGAGTTATCTTGGATTAAAGTTCGGGCTAGTGTGTTCTTCATGTTCTAATGGTTAGTTAGGCCTTTGGATCTCACAAAGTAATTTTCCGATTGACGAAGCTTGGTAACTCACATTCTGATGTTCCTAGATCTTTTGCCAATGTCCTTGGATTGTGCGTCATTTCTACATCTTGGTGTTGAGATCTTATGATTTGGGTCCTAACCTATATTTTTTTATTATGTTTTCTTGCTCTTGGAAAATGTAATTGTAATTTGCCAACATATGTGTTGCGAAGCTCTATATATTGAGGCTTATGATCTTTGTTAGGTATCTTTTGGGGAGGAATTATCCTTGGAGGTTAACATTAGGGTTTAAGTCTAGATTTCTGTTGTAATAAGGCATGTGTGCCAAAAACTAGTAATCTACATGTTGTAGGTCAATGTGATGTAAATTCATGATTTTGAGATAATGTGAAGGCCTGAATGGGCATGCTTGTTGTTCATTATTGAGTTCATGTTCTAGAATTGATTGTTTCCATTGTGTTGACTCTTGTTGCAAGGATTTGTTGGACTCGAAGTTCCCATTGTCCTTGACTACATCAGCAACCCAAAGGGAATAGCATAAAGCTCATAGTACCCATAGTGACACGTAATGGAAACCTTGTGGATGTCTTGTTCCCTTACAATAATCTAATGGTACTCGAATCAAAGGTCTATCTTAAAAAGGTAAACTGCACCATGAAATTCATTTAATAGATCATAGATCCTAAGAGTGGGGTACTTATTCTTGATTTCTTCTTATTCAAAACATGATAATCAATGCTCACCCTCATAGTCTTGTCCTTCTTCACCAAAACAACAAAAGAAGCAAAAGCACTCAAATTGGGTTTGACATGTCTCGTGCCCAATAACTCTTTTGTGACCTCAATTTCATTTGTGAACTTCTTAGGTTGTTGGTAAGGAGCATAGTTGAAAAACTTGCCAAAAGAAAAAAATCGCCAAAGCTCAAAAAAAAAACTAAGCAAAAATGCAGTGAAAACTCGGCAAAATACTCAGCAACTTTAAAATTTACTTAAATTTAATTAGAAATGCATTATTTGCAAAATTCAGTGAGGAGATGCATCTAGTGAGTGAATAAATGAGTGCAAAAAAGAAACAAGTTGAGTCTAGATATATTTGATTGATTTAAGTGCAAATTGGGTACAAAATGGCATCCTCATGTGGAATGTTGATGGCTGGTAGCTTGATAGTCTGAGACTCTGAAGCAATACTAAAATCATAGAAGCAGAAATCTGCAAACAATCCCAATTATACTCGATTAATCTTGAATCCTGGAGCTTGCTGATTTTTTCCCTAAAAAAATTCTGATTCATGGAAAAATCATTGACCCTATTTTCAATGACCTTTTTGCATTTAAAATGCATTAAAATCATATTAAAATCCCTAAAAGATGGCAACAAAATGTAAAAAATCTTTTCAAAAACCTACAAAACCTCACAAAATTGATGAGTCACTCAGAAATAGGGTTTGATTCCAGGATGGAAGTGAAGTCAATGAGGAATCGGTTTGGAAAAAAATGTAAATTTGTCCCTTTAGTTTTCTTTTCAACCTTTGGAAAACCCTAATCAAAGGAGTGGGAGGAGCAATGGCAGTCATCAACAAAATTTGAAAGGGCCTCAATCATCCTAAATTATCGGGGGCGTGTGAGATAATGTTGAAGCAGCTAATGAATTCGTTTTAAATTGCGGTTTCAATATGACCCGAGCTATTTGCACGCCTTGCCCCATTGATTTTGATGAGATCAACTATATAATTAATATTAGACACTAGTTTAAAAATTAGAATTATTATGCACTATTATAGATTGCCCCTTAATGGGGAACGAATGAACCCCTATAGTTTATAATTAATATTATAAAGTAATTTAAATTTTTTAATTATTATTGACTATTAATATATATTAATAGAATAGAAGCAGAAAATGGCAAAAACCACGATTATACGTGATTAATCTGGAGTCGGCATGTAGACTGACTTATTCCGTAGAAAACCAAGAGTTTTTGGTCAGCGACTTTCAATGCTTTTTTTTGCGATTTATCAGGCGATTAATTGGCAAAAAGCTTGGTTAATCAGCAAAAAAATTGTGGGAAACTAGTAGAAACTCTAAAAGTGACACCGATGGGAAAAACTTGCAAAAACGTGATGTGATTCTCTACGAAATCGACGTGCGACACTGAAGAGGCAGTGGGGAAAGTTTGGTCAAAAGTTTTGCAAAGTCCTGCAGTGTTGCAGTGTCGTGAAGTAGCATGGGAGATAGGGAATTACAAACAAAATTTTCCTCTTTCTACATTGAATATTTTGTATAGCTTGATTGATACTATTTCTTTTTTAACATTAATTTTGTTTGTATAACTTTCAAATATTTAAATTGTTGCAATATGAAACAAAAGAAGACCATAACAGAGCTGCCTTATTTATTTGTGGCAATGATCTAAAGAGCAGGGTAACAAAGTTGTCTTGTTTATTTTGGAGAAAACAAAGAACCCTACAATAATCATTATAATTATTTTAGGCTTGTCAATTATGACATAAGTTCTTATGATTAATCAAATTATGACATATAAGTATTTATAACTTTACTTAAAATTAAATTAAATAATTCATGCAAATAAGTCTCTAAGCTGAACATATATAAAGTTGTTTTGGTATATACATGTCTATTATAATGCCAAGTTTGTATATAATTGTTTATTCAGTATATATAATAAAAGGAACTTGAGAGAATTCTAGAAAATGAATTCTCCTACTTATTGATTGAAGAAATTAAGAGGCTTTCTAATGAATGGTTCATAAGGTACAACACTTGCTGAAGGTTTTGCAAATGGGGTTGCAAGGAACGTGGCCTTAACCTTGGAGGAAACTCCACGGTTAAGTGTTCTTTAGCTGTAATATTGGGATGAGTGACCTCCCGAGATGTCCTAATGCTTCACCTCTATGAGCATCACCTAGAAGCGATGAGTGCTAAGTGTTCCATTCATTTTCATGAGAGATGGGTTCTTGTGAACCACTACTCCTGAAACTTGGGTCAATGAGTTTAACTCAAAAACCAGACAGATGAACCCTGATAGCAATATCGCAATTTGACTTGTTGTGGAAAATATCTTCTACTTATCATTTGATGAACTTAAGGGGCTTTCTATTGAATGGTTCATAAGGCGCAACACTTGATGTGTCTAATCTTAAGGCAATTTCAATGACATCATCTAGGGTTACTGGTTTAAGGGTGCTTGCAATACCCTTGAGTGCATCCCTCATACCCTCAAAAAATAGGTAAGTTAACCTATCTTCATCAATCCCTAAAACTCATACTACAATTCCTTGGAATTCTGATATGTAATCATCCAAAGTTCCTCATTGTTTGATTTGGGTTAACCATTTGAAGTCTTCTTGGGGATGCTTTCTATCGAATCTTCTAACAAGTTCCTATGAGAATTCTTCATAAGATGTGATATTTTGATGGACTTGGGTACGAATTCCATGGTACCTTCATTCGTGTGCCAATCCTTCTAAATGGAGGATTGCGAATTGAAGTGCATCCTCTTCTGTCATTGGACTAAGGGTGAGATAAGTGTTCAATTTTTGTATCCAAGCGTGAGCTGTAACTTTCCCCGATCCATCAAAATTTGGGAGGGTAACTTTATTTACTTTATGTTTTAAATTCTTATTTTGGTACAACCTTGTTCTTCTCAGGGTCTCATGCCTCTGACCTTCACAAAATTCCCTAAATGTTACGAGTTCTCTGATTTGGGCTCAAGGCTTGCATAGGCTCTAGCATTGTCTATGGTACTATTTGTAGGCTGATCTATTCATTCTTCCTCTCTAGGTATATCTTTCTGGGGTAGGAAAGGTGGCTTCAAAACCTTAGATGTTGATGATCCACTATTATTCTCTGAATGGTTGGAACTTATGTCTCTCCCATTTGAAGAATTGTTTTTAAGGTTACTAATTGAATTCCCCATATTTTGCAATGCCTGGAGAAGTGTCTAGTTCGCCCTTTCTATTTGTCTTGTAATGGTTTGTTGTGTTTGTTCCATGAAATTTCTAAGTTCATTAGCTAGTTGTTATGCCATGGCAAAACTTCCCCTTGTTTGTTGATAGGTTTGCATGAACTATTTTTCCACAGGATGGCAGGATTCTGCTCTAATACCAATGTGATGTGCTAACTGCTACTTTATTAAAGTCTGTAAATCTTTATTTTCCACTAGGGTAATTGTCTAATGGACTGCACTTAAACTGCCAAGGCAGACCCCCTATTGAAACAAACTCGAAATGTAACAATAACCCTTTTGGACTCACCAATTAGTCAAAATCACTCAATATTTATCTACACTTCAAATGCTTAATTTAGCTCATCACTGTAGATATAATTGTCAACAACTCACTCTAATGTTTGAGGTGAACCTCCACAACACATAGGTTAATTAGGTCATTGCAATAGCATCCAACCTTAGTTACAATTAATCTAAGTATATGGAGCCCAACTTCAAGCTCACAAAAGATTGTAGCCATTGATTTGGAGTTCCACAACAAACTGGGAGTTGCACCTTAAATGGAGTTGGAAAGTTGGAAACTATAATGTCCCCAACTAGGAGGCTATCAATTCCCAATGTTTAACACTCGTTACTATGTAACCAAATTAACTCAATTTAAGAAAATGATATATAATTCATAATACATTTAGTAATTATCATATTTAGGCCTCGATTCCTTACTTCTCTCCTAAACTCAACCCTAAGGAGAGCATGGATTTACTTGTCGTAGGGCGCTTGACACCAATTTATAATAGGTTCCCTCAAGGCTTTGGGACCCCGTCCCTATCCCGTCTTGGGATAGATCGACCCTCTCATTGTTTTACTCCGCCTTTCCCTACACAACACCAACTATCAACTCTTGGGCTATAGTAGGGGATTAAGGAAATTGCTACAAACATTCTAATTTCTTTGTATTACAAATATTGTAATGAGCCACAAATGCCATAGTCAATATTATTCCATACTTGCAGTTTTCTCATAACCAATGATTATTGCCAATCGCTGCCTCAGATACGTAAGACTGTTTGACTTCAATCATAGGTTAGTTGGCACCATTCCTTGTGATGTTTCCTTCATGCGGCAATATATATTGATTCTGATACTCAGCATCTTACTTGTCAATTGCTAATATTAAAATTTGGCAATCGATATTTAACCATCTTGTAAAGTCTAGCCGACCGGTATTTGTTGGAGTTTATACGGTACTCTTCTCTTATGTATGCGTGTTGTGTATGTGAGGGATGACATCACTTGCTGAAGATAGTCGATTTCATTGATGGTTTGCTCCTCTGTAGCTTTATTATTGTTGGTATTTCTTGTATCTTCCTTTCTCTTAGTCAATGTGTTTTGGGTTACTGAATATCTCCTTAATAGCATTGTATTTGGACTGGTGGTTCTGAAATTTGACTTGTGTTCATATCCTCCAAAGTCACATCACCATATAGTTAAGAGGTATTGATTATTCTTTAATACATATCGTTATGATTGGTGTATTATCGATATGCTTGTGATATTGTTTAATATATGAGTTGCTGACTCATACTTAGTTAATCAATATCCTTTGGTAGTGACACTTGATGGAATCGGACATTCTTTTGAATATCATCATCTTCTAGGTGATTCCTCTCCACATATCAATGACTGTTCTCAATCTTCTTTCTTCCACTATTGCTCTGTATTTTTTATTTATTATCTCAATTTTGTCTCTCCAGAGACTTCACAAAATTGAGCTACTTGATCAACATAATGTGATAGGGACATTTCACAAGGGAGGACCGTCAACTAGAGGCTCATCATATTCACATCATGACCTATGCATGAGGCTCCTGCTGAGGATGATATTGTTGTTCAATATGAAGCTGAAATACTAATGTCTAGTTCAGGAACACTTACATAGCCATTTAGGAGGTTTGGTCACAGAAGGAGTTTTTAGATTATGAAAACAGAATAATCTGGAATTCTTACAATTGATATGGATTGAACTCATTTTTTGATCTATGATGTGTATTAACTCTAATCTTGATTTACATATGAGGGAAATCAGTTTAATTCTCTCTAAACTTAATAATATGTTATGAGGAATACTTTTACAAATTTATGTGTTTTTTAATGCAAGAAAAATTTGAAGAACTTTTTGTGTCAAAGTTCTGAATTTTTTTGGTTTGTTGAGTATTTTTTGTCTGAGTTTTTGAACTATGTGTGTTCCTATGCTACACAGTTCTCAATATGTGATGTTCTTGTAGGATGTATGTTCATGTGAGGTTTACATCCTATGTTGTGTTTTCAGTTCCATAAAAAATGAAAAAAACACAATAAAATTCCTCTTTCAAAGCAATGGGCATGCACCCTCAATATAAACCCAAACTTGAACTAGAGAAAAATGTACCATTAGCAAATGCATGAAATGCGGAATTATAGTTGACATGAATTCTTTTTAAATTATTTCTTTTGCACATTTTTTTCAAAGTGGTCAATTTCTAGTTAAAATTCATTCAGGCAAAATTGAATCTTCTAAATTTATGCAGGGGAAGAAATTTTCTGTCCGAGGTCTACTAGGAGATGAAATGTATTCAGAAATATTTGACGAAGGGGCTTTGGTGATATTTCGATTGGCTCCACAGGTCCACTTATTTTGGCACAGTATAAATAACAAGAAATATCAAAATGGTTTTCTTCCCTTTCCACCAGAATGAAAACAATATGAAATTGTCTTTCCTTTTATAGTGCATGATGCTTTAGTGAGTTTGGCTTCCATTCAATTTTAGTAAGTTATGTTTTTAGGATAATGAAACTTGAGGTCAAGCACATAATAATACATTGATCAAAAATCTTGTTTTTTATTTGATGTATCTATTTCCTTTAATGCAGGATTACCATCATTTCCATACGCCTATCAGTGGTGTCATAGGGAGATTTAGTGAGATTCCTGGTCAATTATATACAGTACGTGCACCTGTATTACTTTCATTTTTGCTATATTGTGTGTCAGATTAATATTCAGAGTTTCATATGAAAGAGAAGAACAATATTCTCCCTCTTTTAAATTTTTTTCCTGAAAAGAGGATTCATATATATCCTAGCATTTTATCTTTTGAATGACCAAATGCTACATCTAGAGCCTAATGCATTCTGGCTATTGGTAATGCAGGTGAACCCTATAGCTGTAAATAGTAAATATTGCAATGTATTTACAGAGAACAAGCGAGTAGTCTGCATAATTTCAAGTCGAGAATTTGGGAAGGTAAAATTGTGTTAACTTTTATTGTTTTGAATAGGGTTTGCCCATTCATTTTATGACCAATTATTTCAATTTTGTGTATACATTTATTTTTCAATGGAGAGGCTTTCCTAAGTTCCTTGAGGATGTATATGTGTTTTCTCAATGCAATTTATAGCTCTCTTATGCCATGTCTATTTCCCTATCCATTATCCTCTAGTACTAATTCTCCCTTTTTTTTATTATGTTTCTGCACAATTATGCATGGTAAAGCATCTGATTTTATTATTTTTATAATTTTATTTGTTTATTGTAAAGGTTTTATCAATGTTTACAAGCTTACCTTTATTGTCTAGCACTTTATCCATTTTATTTATATTTCAAATTTTCAAGTGATAATTCAGTTTGGAGTATGCTGCTTTTTCTTTCATGCATTGTAATGATCCAGGATATCCTTAAGATCTCTCTTTGTTTGAGATTTTCCCTTAATCCAATATCTATGATACTATTATTTATGACACTCGAGATGCTAGTGATTATGCCACTCACCACTATACTCCTACACATAAAAATCATTCATCACCCTCTGATTTCCTAGCACAATGCTCAATTGTGATATCTTCTTGGTATAAGTCATAGTAAACCTATGTGCAACCATCACATTGGACCCTTTGAAGTCCATCGCAAGGCCTCTTTTTGCTACTTCACCGTCATCAATGAAGTTGTAGATTGCCTCAATCAATCAAAACCATCACTCTCTAGCCTTGCAATACTCCTGGAACTTTGAATGGATTATACCTGAGTCTACTTGATAAAGTCACAAAAGCTCCTCAAAAAACTCCAACAATAAAGAGACAACCTCAATTTAATGAACCTTGCCTCCTAGACACTTGTGACATGTTTCCTATGGCTCTTTGCATGAAAACATAATGTCTCCACAATTCATTCCTTGTCTCCTCATCCATGTTTTCCTTCCTATGTCATTCCTTTGTTTCATGTCTTTCTTTGATGGGAATGACATAGGTGGAATTTATATCTGGTTGTGGAAAACTTCATATTTCTTGCTCTTTCTATTGCATCTTGTAAAGGTAGGTCAAATTCCATCACCCAACCTCTAAATGGTTCAATCAAATCGAAGTCATATTTCTTGCTCTTTCAATTGCCGCTGAAGTCATGACTCTTTTGAGAGAACTCTGTTGGCATTAGGAGATAGTAACTGGTAAGCCTCACCTGTACATGGCAATTAAGTATTGTCATTGATTGGCAAAAGAGGGAAGAGGAAAGAGATGTCTTGGCATCTCAACGTAAGATCTAAAGATCTAAGGAGAACACCAGGAGTGGATCTATATGCAAAGAGACTGGGCTGGCAACTGGTGACACTATGCAAGAAAGAATAAGACTATCTATTCATCATGAGCAACCGGTCCGCAAGCAAAGTGCATCTGCAATCGAGTATAGGATACAACCGGTGTCAACAGGGCAACCAAGACAAAGGTGCAACCAGTGAATAGAGAAGTGCAATCGGTAAACAAAGGAAGAAAATGTGACAGGTTAAAAGTTCTTACCTGTTCACAAGATGAGGATATCAACCGATCAAGCAAAGACTTCGGTATGATAAAATGAACCGGGAAAGTCATAGTCAACTATCTATTTCAACCAACTCTTTGACCGGGATTTATTGCCACTGGGATTTATTGCACTAAATCTGGTAAACCTCTAGTTAACTTGATGATCGGTTTGAGGCACAGTTTTAGGTTTAAAGACGAAGTTTGTGGCTTTAAAACATGGAGTTATCTCATGCGAAGGAAAGATGTGTGACACACATCTATTGCTTTCTTCATAAAGAAGAAAAGGCAAGGGCATGCATCGGATGTTTCCTAAAGTGAACTGATACTCCACTGGGTGATGAATCCGAGGGAGATCTGCAATTAGGTCATGCATGAGAGGCGCAATTAGGGTGTTGTTATATTCAGATTGATCAAGAGAGACTAACAATCCTAGAGATATCCTAGAAATGAAACAATGTAAGCTGGAAGGAATGTACCTGATATACACTTGATATGTTCTGCCTTGATGTAATAGCAGGTCCGGAATCAGTCCTAGCCTCCTGTGCTTCAATCTGCTATGTCTTGCTTCTATGATGCTGCTCCTAACTGAGATCGAATTCACTCCAAAGTGCAGAGATACTTTCGCATGTATCAGACTTTAATAGCAGAGATAATGTTATGTTTTTTTGATTGTCTCTTGCTATCAAGTCTTCTCCAATATATAAGCGCATATCAAATCCAAGGGGAGTGTTGACCTCAGTCCCAAGACAAATAATAATCACTTGATTAGTGTGGGCCGACCAGTCATAGATTGGGGTATGAATTAATAATTAATTCGGCAGTCCTTGTTTGATCAGAGCCGATAGGCTACACATGATAACATAGGGCAAGGACTATATATTGTTCTGCTTGTTGAGAATACAGGTTGCCTTCATTCTGCTGAGAAAAAGAGTGAACCTGTACGCTGAAGAAGTTAGGGTAAATAGAAGTGAGGAGAAGAGAGAGAATAGCGTGCAAAGTAGCACAACAGTAAAGGAGAACACACCTGCGGCGACCGGTGATGCTTCTCAGTTGAGCATAACAGAGATCTTATCATGCTATGCAAAGCCATCTATAAAAGGTCAATCTTTCTATTGTTTTCTAGCAGTTACAATAGTTAAAATCCCAGTATTTGGGTGGACTCTAACAGGTCCCTTGTATTAAATCCCTTAACTAGGTGACATCTTGCAAGGTGTTCTAAGTTCTCTAACCAGGCAGACACTAACCGGCCTTATTGTAACAAATCTCTTAATCGGGTCGCATCTAATAGTGTGTTGTAATCCTCTAACAGGGAAGGCTCCTAACAGGGCACACTTCAGAAGAGTGTAGAATTTGTGAGGTCTCCTCACACCGTGGTTTTCACCCAAATTGGGTTTCCATGTGATAAATCTAGTGTCATTGTGTGATTGTTTGCTTGATGCTATCTTATGCTTGAATCTGTTTAGCTTACAGTTAAGTATACTTCATTAGATTTGTAAAAGAAAGTTTTAGAGGTGTTGATTCACCCCTCCCCTCTCAGCATCGGTTGGGACTGTCAAACTCACTAGGAACCAAGCACAGATAAATGACACTCAACGCCTCATGGAAGAGACTACAAAAATTGGTTGAAGGCAAGATATTTGTTGAACAAAGTGACAATTCTGTCTCAGGAAGGGCAAATCCCCAAATGGTATGCTCTCGATCGTCAATGCCAACTTTCCCTCCACGGGAGGAAGAGCAGCACAAAGAGCAACCAACTTTCCAAGAAGTGCAGGATCAACTTCGGGAAGATTGGAGGAATGCAAATATGGAAGGAGATATATCCTACAAAGATTATGATGAGCTGAGAATGAGGTACTCTGGTGGAAACAAGCGTGGCTATCATAATAACTATCTCAGACGGAGGATTGGCAAGGTTTGTTGGCATTAAGATATGGTAATCGGTAAGCTTGCTACCGGTACATGGCAATTCGCTATTGTCATTGATTAGCAAAAGATAATAGAGGTGCTGTCATCTCAATATGAGGGGGCACCAGTACAGGATTTGTGAAAGGATCTATGAAGGGACAGGCACAACTGACAACAACAAGTGCTAGGAGAGACTAGTTTGGCAACCAGTGACACTATGCAAGAAAGAAGAGACTATATCTACTCATCAAGAGCAACCGGTCACTAAGCAAGATGCAATCGGCAACCGAGGAAAGGATACAACCGGTATCGACTACGCAACCGAGGAAAGGATGCAACCGGTATAGACAAAGGAAGGAAAGGTGACAGGTCAATGCTCTTACCTATTGGAACTTGTTCTACCTGGACTCAATGGAAGGAGCCTGTCTTATTGCATCAGTCAAAGGAGAATCAAGCAAGATTTGTCTTGTATCCAAAGAAGACAATAGCTGGTTGTGGCACAAGAGGCTTTGCCACATAAACTTTGACAGTATTGTCAAGGTGAGCAAGAAGAAATCAGTTAGAGGACTCCCTGAGATTACAAAATCCATCAGAGGTATTTGTAAGGATTGTCAATTAGGAAAGCTGACAGGAACAAGTTTCAATAGTAAACCATTTTCTGCTGAAAATGTTTTGGATCTTGTGCACACAGACTTGTGTGGACCAATGAGAACAAAAAGCTACTATGGAGACCGGTACTTCATGCTTTTTGTAGACGATTTCTCGAGAATGATGTGGACACTATTTCTCAGAGAAAAATCAGAAGCCTTTCACATGTTTAAAATCTACAAGGCTCGAGTGGAGAAAGAGACCGGTAAAAGCCTGAAGTGTCTAAGATCATACAGAGGTAGTAAATACACTTCTCATGAGTTTACTCACTACTATGAGGAACTACTCCTCTGCAAAATGGAGTAGCAGAAGGAAGAAACAGGATGCTAATTGACTGTGCAAGAACCCTTATGATTCAGAAGGATCTCCCTCATCACTTCTGGAGAGAAGCCATCAGCACTGCTGTCTATACACTAAACCGAGTTCAAGTCAAGAAAGGAACTGATAAGACTCCCTATGAACTATGGTTCGGTCATACTCCTAGTGTAGGCTATTTCATAATCTTTGGTAGCAATTGTTACATTAAGAGAGATGTACTCGAGGAAATTTGAGCCCAAGAGTGACGAAGGAATATTTCTGGGTTACTCTTCTAAGAGTAAAGCCTACCGGTGTTAGAACAAGAGAATAGGAAAAATGTCATGTCCCCATTTTGGTTGACATTGTTTGGCATGACAGATTTGCCTATCATCAACTCTCGGAGGCAAATGGTTTGGAGAGAGGGTCATTATGTTGATCATTTGATTGCATATTGCTGATAGAGCCTACATTCGATAGAGCCTACATCCAGTTTGGGCCTACATGCAGTTGTAGTGGAGCCTACATCCAGAGTGAGCCTACATCCAGTTTGAGCCTACATCCAGTTGTAGTAGAGCCTACGTTCAGTCTTGAGCCTACATTCGGTTATAGTTGGGCCTACATTCAGTTATGAGCCTACATTGTTATAATTTTGAGTTGAGAAATGTACTTTATTATTATAATGTTATTTTATTATAAAGTACATTATAATTGGATGTTTCTAGAAGTTCTAGCAACTTCTCAAGGAAAAGAATAAATAGAGGGCTTGGGGCTTCATTTCTACATGCTTGGATTTGGGATTTCTTCTACTTCTTCATTGTGAAGCAATTTGTAGCCTTGTGGTCTGCAAATACTATTCGATCTTTGGGAACGATCACTCCCTTGGATTGGCATAACTGAGGTAGTGAAATATCTACTGAAGGGTTGCAAATTTGGAGTTGGTACTCAGCCATCTCATTGGTACTTCATTGAGAATTTGATGTAAGGGTTTGTTTGTGATTGAAACAGCATTTCAGGAGGCATTTTTAGTAGGGCCGAAATTATAGGCGGTCGTTTTTAGCAGGTCCGAAAAAGCAGATCCGAAAAAGCAATCCGAAAAAGAAGATCCGAAAAAGCTGTCCGAAAAAGCAGATCCGAAAAAGTAGTCCGAAAAATTATGGCAGCCATCTACAATCAGGTTCCTCATTTCTCATTTGGCATTTGGCATATTTTCTGAGAAATGTATGTTTTCAGCTGAGTACAAAATATAGCTTCAACACTTTACTATTTTACATTGTACTTGTCTTTGTTTGCCATTTGGCATTATTGGTAACAAAGGAAGGCTAGGATTTTGCAAGTGAAAGGGCATTGTAATTTTCAGTCTATCTATATTGCAAACCTAGGGTTTGATGATCATATTATTGACTGAAAAATGTATGACATTGTTGCAAATTGTTGATATATGAATGGCATATGGTTTTGAGCAATTTCCTACATCATTGATAGTGTTTTAGATGGTATTTGGTTGCTATCTATTATTCTGAAATTTTGGGACAGCGAACTCATATATTGCAAAATAATTTCCTATATTCAGTATTTTTCTTTCAGCAGTTTATTCAGTGCATGCCAACTGTTTGACGAATTTTCTCAGTTCAGTATTAGTGGTTTTTAGTGGCCTTTATAGTAAGGGTTAGTACAAAAAATAACTGAAAGCATCAATGTAAAAGTTGACGAATACTCAGAACCAAGAAGGAAGATCGGTCATAATGAACATGACGGTCTGCAGGGTCACAATGATGAAAATCCTTTTGAATTCAATAAAATGACCACTGAAGATGAAACAGAAGAAAATGAGAACAAACCTTTGGAGCAAGATGTTGTACCGGAAACCAACAGACCAACTCAAGATGATGAACAAGAAGTTGTTCATGACCATGCTGAAAAAATTGCTCAACCGAAAGAACATGATCGGGAACAAAGACCGGTTCTCCCAAAGGTATGTCACATATCACTCAATTGATAATATAATTGGTGACAAACATGCAAATATCTTGACCAAGAAAAAGGCTAGAGAAAATGTCCGTTTGCTTTCCTATATAGAGCCCAAAACCACCAGGGAAGCTTTGGATGATAAAAATTGGGTCAAGGCCATGGAGGAAGAGATTGAACAAATAGAAAAGAATGACACATGGATGCTTGTGCCAAGATCACAGGACAAGAATGTAATTGGGACAAAGTGGGTCTACAAAAACAAGAAAAATTAAGAAGGAAAAGTAATAAGGAACAAAGCAAGACTAGTCTGCAAAGGATATGCTCAGGAGGCTGTATTGGATTATGGGGAAACCTTTGCACCTGTGGCCAGATTGGAAGGAGTAAGAATTCTTCTTGCTTATGCTACTCACAAGAAGTTCAAAGTATACCAGATGGATGTAAAGTCTGCATTCTTGAATGGAATACTGGAGGAGGAAGTTTACATTGAACAACCGGAAGGCTTCACATCCACACAAAGGGGTGATATGGTCTGTAAACTTAAGAAGGCTCATTATGGGCTAAAGCAGGCCCCAAGGGCATGGTATGAGAGATTACATTCATACCTCATGACTATAGGACAACAACAACATGTATCTCAAGATTGGAAAAGATGGGAGCATCATTGCTGTGATTTTTGTGGATGGCATCATCTTTGGAGGAGATGACAAGATGAGAAAAGCCTTTGCTGAAGAAATGAAGAAAGAATTTGAGATGTTTATGATAGGAGCCATAAAATTCTTCATTGGACTGCAAGTCTATCAGCTAAAGCAAAGTATCTTTATTTCTCAGTCCAAGTATGTAAAAAAGATCCTCAAAATTTTTGGGCTAGAAGAATCCAAACCAGTTGGTACACCCATGATAACTAACCTCAAGTTATCAAAGGAAGATGATGCAAAAGAAGTGATTGAGACACTATATTGGTCTATGATTGGCAAATTACAGTATGTAGTACACAGTAGACCAGACATAGCACATGCAGTAGGCATCGTAGCAAGATTCTCTACAAATCCTAAAGAGACACATCTAATAGCAGTGAAGAGAATTTTCAGATATCTAAATGGGACTATAGAATATGGCCTATGGTTTCCTCACAAGGGAGGCTTCTAGGTAAAGGTTTATACTGATGCAGATTGGGCTGGAAATATTGATGACAGAAAGAGCACAAGTGGTGGTGCATTCTTTCTTGGTGAAAGGACTGTGTCTTGGACAAACAAGAAACAAAACTGCATTTCACAGTCCACAGCTGAAGCGGAATATGTTGCTGCAGCAATCAATTGCACACAGGTAATCTGGATCAAACAGCTACTTGAAGGAATCCAAGAACAAGTACCAGAATTGATTGCAATTTACTGTGACAGTACAAATGCAATAAACATATCCAAGAATCCTCTCATGCACTCCAAAAAAAGGCATATTGCTATCAAGTATCACTACTTGAGAGAACAGGTACAAAATAAAGAAGCGAGACTGGAATATGTTCCCACAAAAGAACAGATTGCTGACATCTTCACAAAGCCATTACCGAAGAGTACTTTTGAGTATCTCAGAGGTAAACTAGGGGTGATACCCCTTCCTGATCATCAATAAACTTGCAAAGGTGTTCATCAGTTCATTATGCTTCAACAGAAGGAATTCACCTCATCTTATTTAGAATTATGAAAAGGACTGCTGCTCAAAGGGGGAGCAGATTTCATTAACATAGGCTTTTTTTAATGTCCCCGTTTTTCAATCTCTTGAGATTAGCTTGGTTTGGCGACCCTCGCAAGCTAATCAGGTGATCAGAGGGGGTCAGTTGGCAAAGCCAGTGTTTGGATTCCATTCTGGAGGTTATGGTTACCAGGTCTGCTCTTCGTTTGGGTCAGATTGGTCAACTTACTATTTTTAGTAAGTGGTATTTTTGGGTATGGCCAAGTTTGGCAGGGTGTCTGCATTGAGTGTCAGATGTCTCAGGATCGAGTATCAGGGGATCTCTAGTTTGAGAGACTTACTATTTATAGTAAGTCTATTTTTGGCAGATGGCTATTTTTGGCAGGGCAGTTGGAGTTTGAGGCTCTGAGGCTCTGATGTTATAAAGTGATGTTGTAAGGAAGAAGCTTCTTTAATGAATAATGTAAAGTTGAAGCTTTTTCAAAAAGCTATATATTCAACTCGCAAAAGCACTTTACATTACCATTGATCATTTGATGAATTTGTGAAATTTGTTCTTGGAGAGGATTTTCGAAACTTCTTTGGATGAGCTAGGGTTTGGTCTTCTTCTCAGTAGAAAATGTTGAGCTTCTTCCTATTTGCAGAGATTTTGATATTTGGTCTTCAATTTTGGAGAGAATATCAAACATTTATTTGTAGAGATTTGTTAAAGGTTTGATTGAATTCTGGTTATTGCTGGAAGCCGTACAGAATTCTTCAATTCAAGGCTGTACGGAATTTTGCCAAATCTGTACGGAAATCTCAGGCGTACGGTTATGAGTGTGGATGGTTGGTAAGGGCTGCGATGTGTGTTAAGCAGCCCCTGTTTCGTGATTTTGAAGCTGCATTATCTTTCTTGTGAGCTACGTCCATTATTCAGTTGTTGCGTATGGTGTTTGAGGAAGCTCAGGACTGTCCTAGGTTGGCTATGTTCTGATTTGCAGTTGCTGCCTTTTGATTGTGTCACATGTCTGAGATTAAGGTGCTTTCGGTCACTCTTAGCAATTGCAATGTTTTAAGTTTAAATATCATTTCAAATAATAACATTGTGAAGGATATTTTAGTCAAATTCAGTTGCTATGGTTTAATTCAAAACAAATTATTAGTTATTCATTTACGAGTCTTAATTGGGAAATTTAGATTCAGATTTATTTCTGAAAATACACAAAACAAATTGCATTTGAATGTGAAAAAAGTTAATTTGCCATAGAGAGTCAGCTGGGCTCATCACACTTTTTGACTAGCCTTTGGCATTATTGTCAAAGGGGGAGATTATGACCGGACACTAGTGTGTGTGCAGACTGGTAGTTTTGTAATGGTTTTTGCCATCAATGCCAAGGGGGAGATTGTTGGCATTAAGATATGGTAATCGGTAAGCTTTCTACCGATACATGGCAATTCGGTATTGTCATTGATTAGCAAAAGATAATAGAGGTGCTGTCATCTCAATATGAGGGGGCACCGGTACAGGATCTGTGGAAGGATCTATGAAGGGACAGGAACAACTGACAACAACAAGTGCGAGGAGAGACTAGTTTGGCAACCGGTGACACTATGCAAGAAAGAAGAGACTATATCTACTCATCAAGAGCAACCGGTCACTAAGCAAGATGCAATCGACAACTAAGGAAATGATACAACCGGTATCGACTACGCAACCGAGGAAAGGATGCAACCGGTATAGACAAAGGAAGGAAAGGTGACAGGTCAATGCTCTTACCTGTACACAACTTTAGTTCCTTTACCTGTCAGGTGAAGACTTTGTTATAATAGATGAACTGGGGAAGTCTTAGTCAACAAGCAGTTTTCTAACTCTTTGATCGAGAGTTACTGCACTGATTCATGTAGTCTTTGAGTTGTCAAGACGACCGATACGAGGTGCAATTGTAGGTGTTAATGCCGAGATTTGTGGCATTGAAATTATGGAGATATCTCTTATGAAGGAAAGCTTTTTGACACGCATCTGTCTCTTTCTTTCATTAAGCAGATAAAGCAGAGCATGCATCAGATGTTTCCTCAGTAAACTAATACTCTATTGGGTGATGAATCTGAAGATGATCTTAATAGGTCATGCATGAGAAAAGCAATTAGGGCAAGAAGTCTATATATTTTTCTATCTGGTGAGAATACAGTTTGCCCTCATTCTGCCAAAGTAAAGAGTGAACCTGAACGTTGAAGAAGCTAGGGTAAAGAGAGGTGAAGAGAGAAGAGCGTGCGCATAAGCACAATAGGAAAGGAGAACATACCTACAACGACCGGTGATGTTTCTCAGTTGAGTATAACATAGATCTTATCAGGCTATGCAAAGCCATTTATAAAAGGTCAATCCTTAAATTGTTCTCTAACAATTACAATAGCTAAATCCCTGTATTTTGGGTGGACACTAACAGGTTCCTTGTACTAAATCCCTTAACCGGGTGACATCTATTCAGGTGTTCAAAGTCCTCTAACCAGGCAGGCTCTAACAGGCCTTATTGTATCAAATCCCTTAACCGGGTCGCATCTAACAGTGCATTGTAATCCTTTAACAGGGAAGGCTCCTAGTAGGGCGCACTTCAGAAGAGTGCAAAATTTGTGAGGTTTCCTCACACCGTGGTTTTCACCCAATTTGGGTTTCCACATGATAAATCTGGTGTTGCTTTGTGGATTGATTGCCTGCTGCTATTCTTATGCTAGAATCTATTTTGTTTACAGTTGAAGTACTACATCAAATTTGTTCTAAAGTTTTATAGGTGTTGATTCACCCCTCCCCTCTTAGCACCAGTTGGGACTGTCAAGGTTAACTTGCCATCCTTTGATGGGTCTGGATCCATCACAGCTCGAGCATGGGTGCAAAAGGAAGACACCTATTTCTAGCTCAACCCTATGCCAGAGGATGAGGCCATCAAATTTGCTGCACTGCCTCTGGAAGGGGTAGCCCATGAATGGTGGCATCATGGCATGGTTACTGTTGGCCACGATCAAATAAATTCCTAAGTCGAATTCACTGAGAGACTAATAAATAGTTTTGACGGAAGAGATTCAAAATTGAATTTCAAAGAGTTGGCTAAGTTGAAGCAATCTCGCACAGTTGATGGTTGCATAACGAAATTTCAGAGAATGTCTGTCCTGGTAACAAATTTTTCAGAAAGAAGATTTGTGGTACTATTTATGGATGGTTGACGGGACCTCTGAAGAGCTAGGTGAAGGGATTCAACCCCATCACACTTACGGAGGCAATTAAGAAGGCACGCGACATGGTGAAATCCTCTTCTTCTTCCACCAAATATTACTTACAGTCCAAGCCACCTCTCACTCAAAGGGAGAAAGACAACATACCCCCACCTAGGTAACCCCCGTTGGATGAGGCAACTAGGCAGGAGCTCAAAAGGAAGAAACTTTGTTTCAACTATAAGGAGCCATGGGTACTGGGACATCGATGCCTTGGCAAAGGAAAAATCCATTACATTGAGGTATTGTCTGACGGCAAGGAGGAACAGGCACCGGAAGCCGAAGAGGATGAACAACAAGCTTCTAGGGAGGTAAACATCAATCGCGCAGAAAGAATAGCCACACTCTTGAAGAGGGGAGGTGCCATTTCTACTCTGGCCGGAACTCCAAGGTGTACTGTATTTCGGTTCGGGGTATCCTCCAAGGGCAATGGGTCGTGGTCATGCTCGACAGCGGAGCCACACTCAAGTGTAAGTTTAAGGCATAGCAATTTGAGGAAGGGGTCTGGTCAACGTAAAGGCAAAGCGAATTGAAGAGACCTACCTAATTGAGGAAAAAGATCAAAATTTGTCCTCTCTTTATGCCATTGAGAGAGGCCCCTACTATTCGGCTGGTTGGGGAAATGTGTCAAATTGATATATTCCCAGCCTTTGAAACTTTTTGTATAATAATTTTTCTTCTTAGTAAGCAACTGTCTATCTTTCTACAATATTGTCCTTCCCACCATAAATAGGCCGGAAGTCGGGGCCATGTTGGTGAGTTGGTGGAGTTTGTGTACGGAGGCACACTAGGGATTTGACATCAAGTTGGTGGGAGGAACCCTATTAAAATTCACCCATCTGGTTCCACAATTGAGCATCACCATGGGGAACCACACAGTGATGGATGATTTCTTCATGGTCAATCTAGACAACATGGAAGTCATTCTGGGCATTCAGTGGATGGAAACATTGGACGAATACACATAGAGTTTCAAACGAATGGAGTTCTCCTTCGAGGTAAACGACAAAAAGATTGTGCTGAGAGGGATGTCGAATGGAGGACCGAAGGAAGTTTCAGCCCGACGGATGGAAGCAATCTTTAGACACAACGACGTGGTCTGGGCCGCACACTGTTTTGCCTCGACAAAACCCATACAGGGAGAAAGAACTGACGACTAGAATGAAGAGCTTCGAATGGTTTTGGATAGACATCACCAAGTCTTTGCCGACATACCACCAAGCATACCACCACACTAGGGATTTGAACACACCATTGAGATGGAGACTGGCGCTAAACTGGTTATCATTGTTCCATACCACCACCCTAAGAGGCTAAAAGATGAAATTGAAAAAACAATACAGGAACTTCTTGACAAAGGTTGGATCAGGCCTAGCTCCAGTCCTTTTGCATCATCGGTAGGGTTGGTTAAAAAGAACGGAACGTTGTGGATGTGTGTAGATTGTCATGCACTGAACATAAAGACCATCAAGAACAGGTATCCAATTCCCAGGATCGATGAATTGCTAGATGAGTTACACGACACCGTCTATTTCTCCAAAATAGACCTTCGTTCGGGGTATCACCAAATCCGCATGAGGGAACAGGATGTGGAGAAAACAACATTTTGTTGCCATTATGGACATTACAAATTTTTGGTCATGTCGTTCAAATTGACCAATGTGTCAGCTACATTCCAATCTTGCATGAATCACATTTTAAACAAACAGTTGTGCAAGTTCTTATTGGTATTCTTTGATGATTCACTAATCTACAGCAAGACATGGGAGGAGCACTTAAGGCATTTGGAAGAATTGCTCGGGATTATGAAGTCACAATTGTTGTTCGCCAAAAGATCCAAATGTGAATTCGGGATGACAGAGATATTATGTTATTTAGGGCACATTGTCAGTAGTCGAGGAGTTTAGGTACATCAAGAGAAGATTCAAGCTATCTTGGATTGGCCACCTCCGAAAACTCTTTCGGCACTACGTGGATTCTTTGGATTGTGTAGTTACTATAGATAGTTCGTGAAGGGGTTCTCACAGCTCAGCGCGCCACTCACCGATTTGACAAAGAAGGGGTCTTTCTAGTGGAGTGAACAGGCACATCAGACTTTTGAAAAACTCAAGAAGACTAAGTTCTTGTCCGGTTCTTGCACTGCCGATTTCAATCGGCCTTTCATCCTAGAGTGCGACGCGTCCGAAGAGGGTATCGAGGTCGTGCTGATGCAAGACCGCCACCCAATTGCTTTAGAAAGTCAGAAGCTCTCAGGGGCCAAAAGGTTGTATTCCATATACGTCAAAGAAATGCTTGCCATCATGCATGTCTTGACAAAATTTCTGCAGTACCTCATCGGAGCCAAGTTCGTTGTCTGTATAGATCACAATAGCCTTAGACATTTTCTGGAACAACAAGAATTGAACGAGCGACAACAGAAATGGGTAAGTAAAGTACAGGCTTTCGACTTTGACATTGAGTATGTAAAAGGAAAAAATAATGTGGTGGCTGACGCTTTGTCAAGAAAGCCGGCCATATGTTCCTTATCTCAGATATCAGTGGATTGGAGGGCACATTTGTTGGTTGAATACTCCAAGAACACTTTAGCATGCCAACTTCTAGACAAAGAAGTACAGGACGACAGGTATAAGATGGTTGATGATATTATTTTCTACAAAGGAAGAATTTATCTGATACCTGAATCCAAATTGAAGGAGAAAATATTGAAAGAGATGCACGACTTGCCTGTAGCTGGGCATCAAGGATACTTGAAGACCTACAAATAGATCACGGAAAGGTTTTCATGGAAGGGCCTAAAGAATGATATATTACAGTACGTCCGAGAATGCTCTACCTGTCAACAAAATAAATCTGAACACACTCTGCCGGCGGGTTTACTTCAACCATTACTGATTCCAGAGAAAAAGTGGGATAGCATCTCAATGGATTTCATCTTCGGGCTCCCTAAGCCGCAGGGGAAGGATTGCATCTTTGTGGTGGTGGACAGATTAACCAAGTATGCGCATTTCTTTGCTATTTTAGCAGAGTTTTCGGCCTCATAGGTGGTAGACTTATTCTTCCGGGAGGTGTTCAGCCTGCATGGACTCCCTCGAAACATAGTCAGCGACAGAGATAGCCGCTTCCTCGGTAATTTCTAGAAAGAATTGTTTCGACTAGCACGAACAGAGTTGTTGCCAAGTACTAGTTATCACCCCCAGACCGACGGACAAACAGAGATTGTGAACAAATGGCTGGAAGGTTACCTCAGAAACTATGTTTCTTCACAACAAAGGGCATGGGTCAAATGGCTACATTTGGGATTGTACTATTACAATACCACCTACCACATGTCCATTGGAATGGAACCTTTCAAAGCTTTGTACGGGTATGAACCTCATTCATTTGTGGACTTGGCTCTGGGTGACAGTCACGTGCCGAAGGCCAAAGACTGGCTACAAGAAGGAATAGATATTTTAAGATCCCTAAGGAAAATCTCCAACAGGCCCAGAATCAGCAGAAAATGTATGCTGACAAGCACCGAATCGAGAGAAGTTTTGAAGTCGGGGATTTGGTATACCTCCGACTTCAACCGTACAGACAGTCCTCTTTGAAGGCTTCTAGGAAGGAGAAGCTAAGGCCATGCTTCTACGGACCCTACCATGTGACTAGGAGAGTGGGCGAGGTTGCATATGAATTGGATCTACTTGAGGGAAGCCGAATCCACAACATCTTCCATGTCTCTTGCCTAAAGTTAGCAAGTCACGGTCTCCACAGACCTACCACCCCTCGACAATGGAGGGAAATTAGTATTGGAACCAGCGGAAATTGTTGACAGTTGGGATAAAAGATTGAGGACATGCACGGTCAAGGAATTTCTTGTGCGTTGGAAGGATCTACCGCTTGAAGATGCCACCTGGGAAGGCGATGAGATTCTGGAACACCCTAGCCTGAAATTGCTTGAGGACAAGCAATTATTGGGAGGGGAGGACTATAATGTCCCCATCATTAAATGAATAATAAAAACTATTGTATTTGGGTCCTGATCGATTTAGTTTATCTCGGGCCCATATTTTATTTTGTTGGCATAGGTCTAGTTGTTGCCGTCGGCTCTATTTGTGCACCCTCGGGAGTTTTCCCGATGGGTATTTATGCCCGACATGTAGGATGAAATTAATACGTTGAGATTTGATATTTTATTTGTATTTGCGAATTCCTGTTGGGATTCTACTATCCGCCATTTCAGAGGTGAAAGATCCTCCCTATTTGGTTTGTTGCAGTTTCGGTGGGATTCAACCCTCACCCTATTTTGTTTGTTCTCTTGTTGGTTCTGGCAATTCTGGAATGCTATATAATCATACTATTATTTCCATTTGCAAATACTGGTTCCCACACTGTGTTGAGCATTGAAATTCGTTTGCAAAACAACTTGGTTCGGAAACCGGGAGTAAAAGGATTTGTGTGTATCTGGACGCTTCCCTGCAACTTATCGTACAACCTCAGGCATTCCCACCGTATGGCCTCAGGCAACCATCACACCGTACGGCCTCAGGCATTCCAACCATATGGCCTCAGGCATCCATCATACCGTACGGCCTTAGGCATTCCAACCATACAGCCTCAAGCATTCCCATCGTACGGCCTCAAGAAACCATCACACCGTATGGCCTCAGGCTTTCCAACTGTATGGCCTCAAGCATCCTCACACCGTATGACCTCGGGCATTCCCACCGTACGGCCTCAGGGAACCATCACACCGTATGGCCTCAGGCATCCTCACACCATACAACATTCCAGCCATATGGCCTCAGTCATCTCTCCACCGTACGACATTCCTACCGTATGGCCTACGTTTGGTCTTCCCACCAGACTACCTTTCACTATACGCCATTGCCGTGAGCATTCCAGGAACCAATGTTGCTGCACACTGCACAGTACACCTCCGGGTAAGAAAGTCCTCGGGATTCGGGAACGTTACAGGTAGAATGCACACCTTTCTTAGGATCTCAATCTAGACAGATAGCGAAATTCTGCCCAAGTATAGGGGCATTTCAATGAGAAAATTCTAGTCCAAGTTGATGGAAATGATGGAAATTAAAGACGAAAGGTTAAAATGAATTCAAATCTCGGATGAAATAATCAGATTTGGAGCAAAGTGAGGATAAAAACTCAGAATTTAGAATGGATTTCAATCAGCAAGGGGGTGGAAATCAGATTGAAAACATAAAGATGAGCCTTCAAAATGAGATTGAAATCACAAAATAAGAGTTGAGAAGGCCAAAAAGACAGATTGCAAATCAAGTGAAATCAGTACTTATCCTGACATAGGATTGGAATCCGACCTCCTATGAGGATTCCAAATCTCGACACTTGGTTGGAATTCAACCTCCTATCAGGATTCCAAATCTTAATAACCTCTAAATCTCTGCCCTCAACATTTGGACAGATTTCACCTCCTTTGGCATTGTGGCATTAGAAAATAAGAAGTTCCATGTGGAAACCATGATTATCCCCCTAATGGAGATCGGATCTTGGATGAAATAGAAAGGAAAATCAAACTACAACATGAGTCTAAGCCCAAGAACCAAGATCGAAAGCATGAAATTTAAGTAAAATGGGCTGAAAATGGTTTGGAGGTCAAGCTCTAAATTAGAGTAATTCTGACACTAGGTCGGAATCCGACCTCCTGTCAAGACTTTTATTCCGATACCCCTAAATTTCTGCCAGCCTATAAGCCTCAATTTGGTGTTGAAATCAGTTTGTCAATAGTTATTCTTGATCAAGTTGGACCTGAGAGGGGTTAGATGAGAAGTAAATCAATTGGAATTTAATCAAAGTTGAAAAAAAATCAGGGCAGATCATCATTTGCTGGGCATGTTCTAAAAGAACTTGACAACTTAAAGAATCATTACTTGAATCTGAAACTAGAGTTGTTAATATCAATGCTTTGTTGCTATTAGGATTCTTTGCAAATAGGCATCATATTGAAATTATGTAATTAGAAAGGGCAGTTTGATCTTAAAAATATTTTAATCTTGTTCATATTTATCATATTATAAGCTCAATACATTTATCTCCTTTGTTTTGCTAGGTGAGACAGAGGAAGAAGATGCTCATGGAAAAGGAAAGATTGTGGCAAGATCAAAGGGAGATTGATACAAGAAGGTGCAAGTAAAAGAAGGTTTTCACCTCAAGATTTCAAGCAAGAGGATGGTTCAAGGTCAAGGATCAAACTGAAGGTGCAAACTCAAAAATAAAACAAGATCAAGATGAAGTTCAAAGAACAAAAAACAAGGAGGATGGACAGTTTTACAAATTTACAATTAAGGAAATTATCAAAACTTGAATTTCCTTTGGAAATCTAAGTTCATTTTGATGGTCCAAGTACATGGAGTTCATTACTTCAAGAATGTCAAGTTCAAGAAGCTGAAAATGAGAAAACTTCCAAGAACAAGGATGAAAATTTTGTGAAGATCAAACAATTTTTATGCCATCACCATCAAGCTAAGGATGGAAAATGTTGAGTATCAAGAGATATTGATCGAGTTTATAAGACAAAGCATGCTAAGGTGGTGCCCACTCATCTTTAACCAATCAAAAAAATTCAGTTGCACGTGTTCAAGCACATTCAATCATATTATGCCAAGTGTACATGTGGAAGGCATTTAGTGCCTCTACCTAGCCTATTTTCTGATTGGTCAATAGAAGCTATGTAATTTTCTTATTGGCCCAAAAGGTGGTGCCTTCATGTAATTGGTCAAGCATTTAATGTGTGTAGCCTAAGTTACGAGGTGCACTCGGTCAAGGGGCAGAGGCTGATGCGGTTGTATTCAGCTGCGAATGCGCTTGGAAGCACACAGGGAGCAATAAATCTCCTTGTGGATGTGCTTGGATTTATTGCTCTCTATGCGCTTCCAAGTGCATCCAGATGCCTAGTTTTTAATAAAAAGGTCAAAAAACTTTAAAAAATTTAAACATTTCACTTAAAGCATGTGCTTAAATGAGTTTTTTATTATTTTTTTCCCACTAAACCCTAAAATGACCTTAAAAGAGGCCATTCATTGTTCTAGCATATCATTTTGTTCGCTATTTTGCTTTCTACTCATTTGGTCTTCATTTTGGCATTTCGAAGGGCAGATAATTATTTTCGAAGAGGATCATTATGGGGTGTCAAATAGCTTCCACAAAGGAGATCTAAGTGTCTAAGGTAAGCATTTGACCCTATTCTTGAGTCTTCTAATGATTTTTTTAAAGATTTTGATGAATTATTTCAAGTTTGTGATGAAATTTTTCAATTTGTTTTCCATTTTGTTTTAAGAAATAAAGAAACAAGTTTAGCTCTTTGTTTTTATATTTTTGTATCTTTTTTTGCACTTATATGTGAATTTTTTAGTTTTTTTCTAATTTAAATTAATTTAATTTCTTATAATAGCAAGAAATCAGATTGCAAAAATGGTTGGTAGTGAAAGTTAAGAGGGTGGGGAAGGAGCTGATAACTTCAAAATTGATATAGGATCTCCTTTAAGAGACATACCACAAGAATTTCACAGGTTGCAAGAGGTGGGTCAAATATTTGTAAGTGTAATATATGTGATACTAACCAAAAAATAGCTCATATTCTCGAGTTAAACTTCACTTTATGGGCCATGTTAGTAAAGGGATGGGAATGTGCAAAGGCAAAGATAAAAAGGGGTTGTCTGCTACATAAATAGCAGGGTTTGTAAGAGAACAAGAAGAGGTTGATAGATTGGTTCAAAGATCAAAACAAACTTCTTATGCTGGTCCATTCAGAAAGAAAAAAATGCATTTACCCATTGAATTAGTTGCAAACTCCAAACATCCATTCTTGCCTACTCCGGAAGTAGAAGATGAAGGACTACAAATTACCACCCAAAAAAGAGGTCCATTGGACATGACATTTAAAATGGAGGCAAGAGACATTGTTGATCAAGCCATTGGACATTTCCTCTATGCCAATGGTCTTCCTTTCAACTTGGTGAGATCACCATATTGGAAGGAAATGTTGTTGGCCATCAATAGTGCACCGGCTGGCTACACAAGTCCTGGGTATGAAAAGGTGTGTACCACCATATTGCAAATATAGAGGACTTCTATAGAGACCTCTCTTCAACCAATTAGAGATTCCTGGATTGATTCAAGTGTTTCTATTGTTTCCGATGGATGGAAAGATACTAGAAACTATCCATTGATTAATGTTATTGCAGTGTCCCCCAAAGGGGCAATGTTTTTGAGGGCAGATGATTGTGAAGGGGAAGTGAAAGATGCACGTTTCATTTTCAAAATTCTCATTGAGTCCATAGAGATGGTGGGTAGTGAAAATGTGGTCTAGGTAGTCACAAACAATGCAAAAAATTGTAGGGGTGCAAGTGCTTTAGTTGAGAGCTGATATGACTGCAGTTTTTGGACACCATGCAACGTACACTCCCTCAACTTGGTGATGCAACAAATTGGCACTCAAATAGAGTGCGTTAAACAACTATACCAAGAGGGGGAGGAGATCTAGATGTTTGTGACGAACCATCAAATGTCACAATCAATATTCAGAACTTTCTCGAAATTGGAGTTGTTGAAGGTAAATTACTAAATTTTATTTATTTATTTAATTTTAATAAATTTTATGTCATGTTTAGCTATCAATTTGTATATAAATTTGCTTAATATTTTTTGACATATTGTTATTAACTTAGGTTGCTGAGACTCGATTTGCATCTCATACTATTGTTATGAGACAACTTCTCAAGGTGCAAGAGGCATTGAGCCAAATGGTTATTTCCAACCAATGGGGTGTATGGAAGGCTTCACATTTAGAGAGGGCCCGAAAGGTCAAGACATTGGTCTTGGATGACAGTTGGTGGGCTCGTGTACAATATGAATTGGCTTTCACCGAGCCTATCAAGAGTATGCTATGATTTATTGATACAGATGCACCTTGTTTGGGGGCTGTCTATGATGGCATGGAGACAATGATAGAGAAGGTAAAAATTGCAATACAAAAACATGAGAATGACCCTATAGAATGTGAAACCTTATGCAATAAGGTGGAGACGATTATTCATCGTCGTTGGGAAGATGACCACCCCATTGCAACTCCTTCTATATGCCCTATCTTCAAGGTTCTATACTAAGAAATTACTTTCTATGCCAAAGAGATTAGCATCATGTAGAGATGAAAAAGTTGCTAATGGGTACAAGAAAGCTTTTGAAAGACTCTTCCCAGATGAAGTTTAATGACCAATCTGACATGGAAGCTATCACATGGTGGTACCTCCATGGTCAACCATTTAAGTATCTACAACCTCCTGCAATCAAGATCCTCTCACAAGTTTTTTTTACCACTTGTATTCTACAATTTAGTACTTAACATTCTTTAATTTACTTTGCATTTTTATTTTTTATTTTGTGAACATTGTCCAGGTTGCAAGTTCTTTTTCCGTTGAATGGAATTGGAGTATATACTCCTTTACCTACTGAGTGAAGCATAATCGGTTGGGTTTAAAAAAAAGCTAAAGACTTTGTTTATATTCATTGCAACTTACGTCTTGTGTCATGTAAGGATCTATTCTACAAGGATGGGGCAACAAAGCTTTGGGATGTAGCTCGTAAGTGTGCCAACTTGGATGCAACCATTGAGGATCTTACTAGACTCACTACAACTTATGATGATGATGATTACATCTCGACACATGGTGCATCTAGTGCAATTGGAAATGCTTTGGGTTCAAATGTTCTTGAACTTGTAGTAGCTGAAGATGAAGATGATTTTTTTGATAATCCTTATGATTCTGAATAGTGAATCTTGATTGATGAATCATGAACTACATTTTGATTTTGTAATTGTAATGATTTTCTAATTTTCAATGGAATTGTGAACATAGACATATATGATATGGCTTATTTGAATATTTGTGAACTATCAATTGGCATTTAATATTTATCTTGATCAATGAAGTATCATACTATCAAATGATTTAATTTTGTATATTGCTTGCATTTTTTGTATATATATAAACCTACTCAAGTGCACCCAAAACCCCCCAAAAAAATTTCACGTATCCGCGTACCGAGTTCTCGTACTCGCGTCTGCATCCACACTTGAATCGGTTGTTGGCATTATCGGTAAGGATGCGATCGATAAAGAAACCACTGGTATTAATTAGTGGTGTTGTCATTGATGTCTATGCTAACAATGTCCAAATGCTAGGATATTGAAGACACAGTGATGATTTGGTAACCGGCGAAGATAGTGACTGGTAAAGTAAATGACTGGAGTAGTGACCAGTATAGACAGAGAACCGAGAAGTGACTGGTGAAGACAGAGACCAGATCACTACATAAGGAAAGGTGTAAACCGGTCACAAGTGATTGGTGAGATATCATTGAGACCAGTGAAAGACCCAGTTGACGGACACTGAAGAGACTCTTCTACCGAGATATGTTGCACGGATCACGCAGGATCTTCTGTTAAGGAAAAGACCGGTGAAAGACATAGTTGAAGGCTACTGAGGAGATTCTTTTGTTGTGATTTATTGCACAAATCATGGAGGAATTTCTTTTAAGGGAAAGTATGTGACACGCATCTGATGTTTCCTTTACAAGACTGAAACACGACTGAATGGTGGATTCATGACAGATCTTCTATTAAGGGAAATCTTGTGTCATGCATTTGATGTTTTCTCTCATGACTGAAATGCGATTGGTTAGTATATCATAAGGAGATCTTCACGGAGATTTGCAACAGCAGAGAACGGGAAGATCTTTTGTAATTTAATTTGAGCGACGTGCATATCTTTCTCCTTCTATACAGCTGTCCCATGCTCTATAGGAAGTGTATTTATTCTTCAGTTAGCAAAGTAAATCGCTTGCCTTCATTCTACCAAGAAGAAAGAGTGAAACTGTATGCTGATCAAAGCTACTGTAAGGGAAAAGGAGAAGAAAAGAAGAAAAAGAGGAGAGTGTGCAAGGAAGCACAATAACTTGAAAAGAGCATACCTGTGGTGCCCAGTGATGACTCTCAGTGAATGAAACAGTGATCTTATCAAGCTCTGTAAATCCATTTCAAAGGATCAACCCCTCTATTGCTCTCTAACAATTGCAGTAGTCAAATCCCAATATTTGGGTGGACATTAACAAGTCCCTTGTATCAAATCCCTTAATTGGGTGACATCTAGTAGATGCTCTAAAGTCATCTGACAAGATAGGATTTAACTGGCCTTATTCTAAATCCCTTAGCCGGGTTGCACCTAACAGTGCATTTGTAATCCTTTAACAAGGAAGGCTTTCCACAGGGCGCACTTCAGAAGGCTGCAAAATTTGTGAGTTCCTACTCACACCGTGGTTTTCTCCCATTTTGGGTTTCCACACAATATATTTGGTGTTCTATGCTGCTGTGTTTTTTGTGTTGATTATTTCTTTTATAGGATTTGATTTGCATGCAGTAATAGTCAATAGATCTAAGAGTCTTCAAATTTTAGTGGGTGTTGATTCACCCCTCCCCTCTCAGCACTGATTGGGACCAACAATTGGTATCAGAGCCACGTCCTATTTTTGAGCTGCTTAACCGAAACAAGGAAAAGATCATAATGATGAAAAATGAAAGACCCAAGTTCTCTAAGGAAAACTTTGGTCTGTGGTGCAGCAGAATGAAGTTGTACATGACCACGGGAGATCAGTTTTGGAACCATGTGATCACAGAGTACAACGAACCTACCCGTACCTTGACGACTGATCAATTGAAGGTTAGAAGTGAACACACCGCTACTATGGACATGATAGCCAACACGCTGCCTGATAACGTGTATGCAGAGATTGAAAATCTAACTACAACTTTCAAAATGTGGGCAAAACTACAAACTGTGTATGGAGGCAATCCACATGTTCAAAGAGCAAAGGTAGAAAGCCTCAAAGACAAATATGATGACATGAAGATGAATGAAGGTGAAGACATTGAGCACTACAACAACGAAATAAAAGAAGTGATGAACTCCATCAAAAGTGCTGGAGGAACACTGAATGAGGAAGATGTGATAAGCAAGATACTGAGGACGTTGCGACTACAGTATGCTATCAAGATCTTAGCTATATAAGAGCTCATATCAGTAAGCACTTCACAAGTCACCCTTGACTCTCTAATTGGTAAGTTAATTGCTTTTGAATTAAGCAATTATGATAACAGTTTACCTATGATAGATGTTTCTTTTAAGTCTTTTGTGAATGTTGCTTCCACTAAGAAAGGAAGAGAGACTAGTAATAGTTCTGCCGGGAGATCTGCTCATTTTCTTGACAATCCGCTCTCAGAAGAACAGGATGAGTTTGAAGCACTCATTGTAAGGAGATTTCCCAGAGGAAAAGGGAAGTACAAAGGGAAACTTGCTTTGAAATGCTTTTCATGTAATAAGATAGGACACATTGCGGCCAGATGTCCTAAAAATGAAAATAAAGAAAAGTTCAACCGATTCAAGAATAAAGGAAAGGAGTGTTATGTGTTGGCATTAAGTATTGGCAACCGGTAAGCCTACTACCGGTACAAGCATTGTCATTGATTGGCAAAAGAAGATAGAGTTTTATGATCTCTATTAAAGTCTAAAGATCCAAGGAGATCTGTATGAAAGAAGGATGGTTTGGCAGATGGTGCCAACGTACAAGACATATGTGATTGTAAGGAAATACAACTGGTCCCTATACAAAGAATCAGCAACCGGATAATGTAGACAGTCAAGCATAGGAGGCATCAACCATCAATCGAGGACCAAGCTACAACCGGTGTAGTCAAGCATAAGAAAGCAATAACAAACCGGTGTCAACAACACAACCGAGGGAAGTGCGACTGGTAAGCCAAGGAAGGGATAGTGATAGGTCAAAAACTCTTACCTGTTCACAACATAAGGATCTCAACCGATCTAGGAATGACTCCGGTATGAACCGACGAAGTCATAGTCAACTACCCGTTTCAATCAACTCTCTGACTGGGATTTTTTGCACTAATTTTGGAAGATTGAGTTAAACTGGTGATCGGTTTGAGGCACGTTTGGAGGTTTTAAAGCCGGAATCAATGGCTTTAAAACAAAGCGTTATCTCTTGTGAAGGAAAGATGCTTGACACGCATCTATTGTTTCCTTCATAAAGCAGATAAAGCAAGGGCATGCATCAGATGTTTCCTTTGTGAACTGATACTCCACTAAGTGATGTATCCAATAAGGATTTGCAATTAGGTCATGCATGCGGAGCGCAATTAGGGCTAGGACTCTATATATTATTCTGCCAGAGGAGAATAGAAGTTGCCTTCATTCTGTCGAGAAAAATAGTGAACCTGTATGCTGAAGAAGCCAGGGGTGAAAAGAAGAAAGAAGAAGTGTGAAAGAAGAGTGCACAAAGAAGCAAAATAGTAGAGAACACACTTGCAGTGATCGGTGATGCTTCTCAGTTGAGCACAAACAAAGATCTTATCAGGCTATGAATAGCCATTTGTAAAAGGTCAACCCCTCTATTGTTTTCTAGCAATTACAATAGTTAAATCCCAGTATTTGGGTGGACTCTAACAGGTCCCTTGTATCAAAACCCCTAACCAGGTGACATCTTGTAAGGTGTTTTAAGTCCTCTCACCAAGCAGGCACTAACCAGCCTTATTGTAACAAATCCCTTAACCGGGTTGCACCTAACAATGTGTTGTAATCCTCTAACTGGGAAGGCTCTTAACAGGGTGTACTCCAGAAGAGTACAAAATTTGTGAGGTCACCTCACACCATGGTTTTCACCCTATTCGGGTTTCCAGATGATAAATCTGGTGTCACTGTGTGATGTGTGCTTGCTGTTATATTATGCTTGAATCTGTTTTCATTTCAGCTATACGTATATTTCACCGGATTTAAATAAAAAAGTTTTGAAGGTGCTGATTCACCCCTCCCCTCTCAACACCGGTTGGGACTGTCACTATGTTAATCCTAACCAGTTATTGAGAGGGGGGATGAATAAGTAAATTCAATTTCTTGTAATCTTTTTCTGTTACTTATTCCTGTTTATATTGAAAATATAAAGAATGCTTAAACAATCATAAACATAAATCACATGCACAGGCCAACACAAGATATATACGTGGAAACCCTCGGTTAGAAGCAAAAAACCATGGTCGGACATAACCCATGAAACTCCACTACTGTAGTAATAAAGCTGCCTGGTTAAAGGCTTACAAAGCATTGGTTAGAATGCTACCTGGTAAAAGGATTTGAAAGAGATCGGTTAAGATCTTGACCTTGTAAGGAGTCGCCTTGTCAAAGGAATTTAAAAACATCAACAAACATGTCACTCGGTAAAGGGATTTATACAACAGAACCAGTTAGGGTTCACCTTGATTAAGGGATTTAAATGTGCTTCACACAATAAAAGAAATGATCTTCTTTGACACTTTATCTATCGATCAGATCATACCTGTTCTCTCTTTGCTCTGCTTGGTTGTTGAATCTTTCTCTTTCACTCTCAGTGACTGTATCCCTTCTTAGAAGATTTTGCTCTTCTGCTCTGCTCTCTCTTCGCTGTTGATTTTCAACAACGCTTCTCTTGCATGATGACCTGTATTTATAAGAAATTATCTTATTATTATTACACCAAACGGTGCCACCAAGCTATAACACATCCAAAAAGCTCGCATGCATAACTCTTGATCAAAAATCTTGCAAACAGATCTTCAGTTTACCTCGAAATGCTCGCACAAAAAAAAACTAACTCTAGTTCTTCTGAAAACGCTCTGCAAAATCCGGATCGGATTATAAAGCGCTGACCGGTAAATTTGCAATTTTGAATGCAAACCGGTGTGCAACCTGTTGAGTCATCTACCTCCTATGATGTACTTCTAGACCGGTTGGACAAGACCCGACTGGTATTAATGTGACCGGTTAAAGTACACTGTTTACCTAGTAAGTCTCGGTTCACCACTGTTGCTCTAAACTTGAGTACCGGTGTGTTTGATGTTTTCCAATGATGACAACTAAGTTTTATGCCAACATGCTACCTTGCTGAGGAAGGTGTCACTGACAACGAATTTGAGGAATCGGGAGATGCTGAAATTGCCTTTGTGGCAATAAAGGAAGAAAGCACAGTGATAAGTGAAATGACACTTATCTCCAGCTCCCACCAATGTGAGGACTGGATCATTGACAGTGGATGCACTCACCACATGACTAGTGAGAAAAATAAGTTCATCAGCTTGAAGCTTAGAAATGGTGGATAAGTGACATTTGGAAACGATGCTCCCTGTGCTATTAGAGGCAAAGGCTCAATAGCACTTGGTAATGAAGTTGTTTGTGATGATGTGTACAGGGTAGAAGGACTCATGTACAACCTGATGAGTGTGGCTCAACTGAACAATAAAGGATACCGGTTAGAGTTTGGGCAGGGATCATGTATTGTCAAGAATCAATCAGGAGCACAAGTTGCCACTAGTAGATAGAGCAAAGGGAACCTGTTCTACCTAAACTCAACCGAGGGGGCTTGCCTTATGACAACAGCAAAAGGGGAAATAGAGAAAACTTGTCTAATGGCAAAAGATGACAATAGATGGTTGTGGCACAAAAGACTTTGCCACATAAACTTTGATAGCATAGTCAAAGTGAGTAGGAAGAAGTCAGTTCAGAGGGCTTCCTGACATCATAAAGCTAGACAGGGCCATGTGCAAGGAATGTCAGTTGGGTAAACTGACAGGTA
Organism: Chamaecyparis obtusa; assembly: GCA_027943335.1. Taxonomy (NCBI): domain Eukaryota; kingdom Viridiplantae; phylum Streptophyta; class Pinopsida; order Cupressales; family Cupressaceae; genus Chamaecyparis; species Chamaecyparis obtusa. Next base: position 79,661 of record BSBK01006829.1, on the reverse strand, counting down.
CAAGCTTCAGCAGCAAGTCTTAGTCAGCTAAGAATGTATTGGATCTTGTTCACACAGATCTGTGTGGATCAATGAGGATGAAGAGCTACTATGGAGACAGGTATTTTATGCTCTTTGTAGATGACTTTTCAAGGATGATGTAGATGTTGTTCCTAAAAGAAAAATCAGAGGCCTTCCATATGTTTAAAATTTACAAGGCCCAAGTGGAGAAGGAGACCGGTAAGAACTTAAAGTGTCTAAGGTCGGAAAGAGGAGGTGAGTACACCTCTCAAGAGTTTGTTAACTACTGTGAAGAACAAGGAATAAAAGGGTAGATGTCTGCACCAAGAACCCCTCAACAAAATGGAGTCGCTGAAAGAAGAAACAGGACTTTGGTAGACTGCGCAAGGACTCTGATGATTCAGAAGAATCTACCTCATCACTTTTGGAGAGAAGCAATCAGCACCGCTGTATATACATTGAACCGGGTTCAAGTCAAGAAAGGAACTGGTAAAACTCCATATGAGTTATGGTTTGGTCATACTCCCAGTGTAGGCTATTTCAGAGTATTTGGAAGCAACTGTTACATCAAGCGAGATGTTTACTCTGGAAAGTTTGAGCGAAAGAGTGATGAAGGTGTATTTTTGGGTTACTCCACCAAAAGTAAAGCCTATCGGTGTCTGAACAAAAGGATAGGAAAAATAGTGGAGAGTGCAAACATGAAGATAGATGAGCATTCAGAGTAGAGTATAAGATCAATCAAAATGAATATGACAATCACCAAGGTTTTGACGTCAATGACCAAATAGAATTCAATGAAATAATAATCGTTGATGAAGGAGAATAGGTCAATAGACCCATGGAACAGGGTATTGTACCTGAGCAAGGAAGGGATAAAAAGATTAGACCAATTGAAGAAGATGAAGAAGATGTTCATGATCTTGCTGGAAATGTGGCTCAACCAGAAAGAGAAGACCGGGATCATCGACCAGTTCTACCAAGGTATGTCACCTATCACTCCATTGATAATATTATTGGTGACAAACGCAACAACATTTTAACCAGAAGAAGGGCTAGAGAAGGTACCTGTCTACTTTCTAGCATAGAGCCTAAAACTACCAGAGAAGCTATGGAGGATGACAATTGGGTCAAGGCAATGGAAGAGGAGCTAGAGAAAATAGTAAAGAATGAAACATGGACTCTTGTACCCAGACCTGAGGACAAGAATGTTATAGGCACCAAGTGGGTGTTCAGAAACAAGCTGAATGAAGAAGGAAAGGTGGTGAGGAACAAGGCAAGACTAGTCTGCAAAGGATATGCACAGGAAGCAGGACTAGACTATGGGGAAACCTTTGCACCAGTAGCAAGACTAAAAGGGGTAAGAATTCTACTTGCCTATGCTGCCCATAAAAGGTTTAAAGTATATCAAATGATGTAAAATCTGCATTTTTGAATGGTATACTGGAAGAGGAAGTATACATAGAGCAGCCGGAGGGCTTCTCGTCTACAGAGAAAACTGATATGGTCTGCAAATTGAAAAAGGCTCTCTATGGATTGAAGCAAGCCCCAAGGGCTTGGTATGAGAGATTACACTCATACCTCCTAAGCATATGATTAACAAGAATAGGTGACAACAACAATATGTATCTTAAGACCGGTAAATAAGGAAACTTGACTGCTGAAATATTTGTGGATGATATCATCTTTGGAGGTGATGATAAAATGAGCAAAGACATTGCTAAAGAGATGAAGAAAGAATTTGAAATGTCCATGATTGGAGCAATAAAATTCTTCATAGGCCTACAAGTCCATTAGCTCAATAAAGGTATATTCATATCTTAGTCTAAGTGTATTAAAGAGATTCTTAAAACATTTGGGCTAGAAGAATCCAAACCGGTTGGCACACCAATGATAACTAACAAGTTATCAAAGGAGGACGATGCAAAAGAGGTTAATTAGACACTTTACCAATCAATGATTGGTAAGCTTAAGTATGTTGTGCACAGTAGACTGGACATTGCACATGCAGTAGGTATTGTGGCAAGATTCTCTGCAAACCCAAAAGAGACACATTTGATAGCAGTGAAGAGAATCTTTAGATATCTAATGGGAATGAAGAATATGGTCTTTAGAAAATGACCCTAACCGGCCATTTACTGATTTCTCATAAATAAATCTCATGCAGATTTAAAATAAACAAAAACATGCAAATAGACATGCAAATAACTAGCAGATGTATTTGCATAACCACTAGATATAATCTTATAAAACTCTCAGAAAATGGTTTGTATTATACAACAACAATACAATAACCAATCTGAAATACAAAAAATAACAGTAAGATTGTATGACCAAAAATCTGGTAAAACAATGGCGAACTCTAATGTGAATCCGCACCGGAGATGAATTGGGTTTCCGTCCAATCCACCAAGAAATTCTGAAGGTTTCCATCCTCAGATTTCAGATTCGATAGCTGAAGCTTCTTGAATTCTCAAGGAGAAATAATATTCATAAAACTGAAGCATAAACAATGAGACTCTCAACCTCCTCTTATGGCTACAGCTGTGACTGTTCAGTTTCCCCACTATGACTCTTCATATTCCCATTCCGTCTCTTTATAATTCCACTTTAAGTCACTTTTTAAAAAAATGACCGTTGAGTTATAAAGTGAAATAATAAATAAAGTGAGGAATCTTCCGGCATTAAAACAGAGGCCCAAACGAGCTCGATGATGACGTGTGATAGCTTGCTAGAAAGCTCTCGGTGAGACGCTCCAAGTCCACTATCGAAAAGCCACGAATTTTGAACCTTGCCGACTTACTATAAATAGTAAGTACTCTGGAAACTTGCGGAAACTACTCCGATTGGCCTGAAATTGAAACCACCTTGGCCAATTATCTCCTTGAGCACTACCACGCCACGATTAGTCCTCCGGACCAAGATAAAAAGGCTAATGACACGGCACAAAACAATGTACCCCCAAAAGGGGACATTACAATCACCCCTTCCCGGAGATTGCTTTCCCTCAAGCAATCGGTATTTGCACGCTGAGATCATAATACTTGGATCCCAAACCAACCTCAGGGAAGATGCTCCACCAACTTGTCGTGTGAAACTGACATAGTCATTATGCTCCGATCTGTGAAGCCACTCACACAATAACAAAACAGCAGCCAAACTAATGTCAGGATCCCAAATCACTGCAGGATCTGTCGAACCAATCCGCCCTGTGTTGCTATCATTTGTAAGAAAGGTCTCAACCCAACTGAGAACCTTACTCCAACTGGGATCTCCCGCACCTCTACGGTCATAAACCGGAGAAAATCAAATCTCATACCGAACGACTCCAAAAATGAAAATCAACCGCAAGTATGTCCCTCTTGGATCCCATAAGAAAAAGAGCCATACATCTCCCCAGCTGGCTGAAATATCTCGACGCTCTATGCCCACACTGAGTGAAATAGCAGAAGTGTCCATCTGCCATAACATTGCCCCTCTGATATGTAGCCTGAACCAAAAACTGCGCTAAAGAGGCAAGCTGTCAAGATTGTCGGACAAAGCTTCCACCTGCAAGCAGGGAAGCGAGCTCTACCAATCACTCATCCCACTCCTATCCAATAACTGGAAAAAGAGATCCCCCATAGGTGGGCTGAATGGAAAACGGAAAGCATCCCATGCAATAAGGCTAACATGTGATGCACTGAGAAACTCCATTGGAAATCCTGAATCAGCGTAAGGATTCCATGGCAATCACTCAATGCCTGGAGTGATACAATGTATACTATCGTGTGAGAAGTCCACGCCAACCAGCATAACCATCATACCAAGCTCAATAACCCTGTACTGAAGAAGCTCCACCTAATAATCATCATCAATAAGTGGTAGTGTGAGGAAAGGCATATCACTCATCATGCCGCAAGACATAATTGCCCCTCCTGGACTGCGGGTGCACGGACCACACTGCTTAACAATTGAGCTCATCCTGCTACTCCACCTTGGTGACCAAGGCTCACCTCTGATAACTGCACCTGGGTCCCAGATCCTGCAACTAACCTCATCCTCATGTTGGGAATAAGAAGTATCTCCCTCATCTATCTCAAAGAGGGGATTATCAAAAGTCAACTCTGCACCCATCTCTAACAAGGAGTTATCCATCGTCTGGAAGTGGTCTAACTCATCAAGAAACTCTCTGTGACCCAAAGATCTTCTTGGACAATTGTCCAAGTCAGAGGTCTGTTGTATGCTGTCAAGCTCTTAAATCACCTCCTGATAGAATTCAGACCTATCCTTGTCATCTTGCTCCCTGTACTGGCTAGAGACCACAATCTGATTTCTCGCCTCCTATAGAGTGATACGAGTATGCTCGAAGTGCCCTGAGTAGCACTAAGCTCCTTATTGAGCTTATCGACCTCAACCTCCTTCTCCCTCAACTGCTCAGCATAATTCTCGGCAACCTGTAACAAGTGGTCACAGTCTGTAAGTAGTCTCAAATATTCTGATTTCCAATCCTCAAATGCTGTTCTTACCCCCTGTAAATCTACAGTATAGGATCCAATCCTTATGTCGTCTTGCCCTTTATCTCTCTCAGTTGTCCTGTATAGGTCATCAATGTTTTGGTGAGTGCTATCATGGTGAACTAGTGCTGCAATAATGGCGTCATCAGTGACTTTCAATTGACTTTTTAAGGCACATTTCTCATCGGTGTTATCTCGGGATGTGCTACCCAAGGGGTCATCCATATCAGTGTGATGCAAGAGTGAAGTGTTGCTAAAGAAGTCACATGATTCTTCATTAATTGAACCATTGAAGGTCTCCAATTGATCACCACAACCTATAACCATGGAGTTATCAAACTCCGCCACCAAGTCACCAAAGTAGAGTTTGGAACACTCTCCACTAAGTCCCGAAAGAGGTGTAGTCACAATTGTAATGTCTCTATCACTAGGCTTCAACTTATCTTCCCCTTGAGCAATCTTGCAAACATGCCCCTGTGACCAGCCCTCTTGGCATAAGAAACAAATCTGCCCTGCACTCACTAAGTCCTGGCCTATCACTGGAGATCCTGCAACCTGTAAGCCTAATGATGCCCGTTCATTTTTAGACAATGAACTCTTGAATTTTTCAGTTTGAAGCTTAATTAACTCTGTTGAGAGTTCATATGCCATGGATGCATACCTTATTCCTCCTCTCCATATTGCCAACAATTCTGATTGCAATTGTTTGCATATGTCATAGTCCTCATCTAAGATCGAGGATAAGATAGTCATTATGCATGTCTTCACCCCATCTGGATGACACTCCCTGTAATTGTTTAGGAGACACTGAAATAATTGTTGAATCATTTCATCATAACCAAGATTCAACATGTGACTGAAAACTCTGGTGCTTGCCACTAACTCCAAGATTTTTACCTGCTTATCAAAGGTAGAGTCTCTGTCATATCTCAGTGCATCTAAGTTGTCTGCAATCAGCTGTAACACCTGTCTCCAAATGTGCTCGGTGTAAGGAATAATTGGGGGTTGTAATTCGAAGTGATCTCACTGAGACATGAGGTGACTGCAAGCCTAACATTTGGAAGTGGATGACTCATAAATCTGTGTTGCACTAAGGCAACCATTGAAGGATGCGTGGCCCAATTGAAAAGCCTGCAATCTGATTGATCTATCCTGGATAGATTTGAATTTATTTCATTTAGTTTGGTAAGCATGCTGCTTGTGATTTTCTGCTCCTCCAATTGCCATCCTCATTGATCTCACTGAGACATGAAGTGACTGCAAGCCTAACATCTTGAAGTGGATGACTCATAAATCTGCATTGCACTAAGGCAACCATTGAAGGAAGCATGGCCCAATTGAAAAGCCTACAATCTGATTGATCTATCCTGGATAGATTTGAATTTATTTCATTTAGTTTGGTAAGCATGTTGCTTGTGATTTTTTGCTCCTCCAATTGCCATCCAAGGCAACATAACTCATTGCCTATCTCCATTTCCTTCTGAATATCTTTGAGTTGCACACCGTAAAATGTGCCATTGAATTCCTGCGAGAATATCAAACTTTTCAAGGTGTCCATGATCTAATGTTCTCCAAGTTTCACACAAGGACTGAATCGAATTTTGTAATAGGGAAATGCTGGCACTGCAATGATAATACTGACTCTTTCTACTAAAAGTATTTCACCTCTGAAATCTCACTGTAACGGACAAGGCAAGATGACTGAAAATTCCCTAATTACCTCTAGCTGGAAGAGATAAGGTTAGCTGGTGAATTCTACCTGTTATTTTTTTGAATAACCGAAGTCTTTCTTCCCCAATTATTTTATTCCAGAGTTTGATTGTCTCACCTAGTATTGTTTCAGACAACACGAGTTGGAGGTAATATTGTTTTAACTCTGATTATTCAGGCTGAAGGTGATCAAAAGTTCCCTGCTCACTTCCCTATTGCAATCCCCGCGCAAACTGGATAGTCTAACAAATAAGGTTATATTCCTTCCTGATTACAACTGCATCATTACCACCATAGTAGCCTATGCATGGTTCAATCTGACATTTCCTTGTTGAAATAAAACGAACGTGCGAACAGTATTCTGGACTGACTAGATTTTTGCTAGCATAGGAAATACGTGTGAGACTGGTTTGAGGCTTTATTTTTTTTGTGTCCACTGCTGACTGGCATTCGCACATTGATTCTTCTATATTTTCAACGTAAAGAGCTTGGACCAAAATGAAATACAATCACAAAATCTAAATAGATGCGAGTTCCAAACAATACAATAAATAATTCCAGCACATTAAATTCTCACTGTAATTTTAATACGAAATTTGCAAAACTTATACAGAGTTACATAGCAAATGAACTGTGAACTGTTGAGAAGATAACAACCGGTTTCCTGATGCTCATACGTTGTCTGTAGGTAGTCAATACCTGTTCATGCCACAACGTGCCTCTGCCAGACGTCACTAGTAAGACTACTGGTACCAATTACAAGCTGGACATCCTGAATGTTTCAGACTACGGAGGGTTGGGCGCTATCAATCCCTCACCTGTGCTTGGCCTACCAAGACCAGTCATATCGGCAACTCACAGCTATACGCGAGTGCGGGGTAAGTCTTCAACAAGCTACCGTAGCAGCTTTCAATGCTGGAGCACCTTCCTTCACCGCCCCAGGGGTATTACAAATCCCGTCCACACTATTCGACACACTTGTATCAACCCAGGTCATGTGCACATACAACCCACACCAATCCTTAAGCGCGTGCCCAGAGAATGCAGGAAGATTACCGCTACAGTTGTATTAGCTTGCATGAGTAAGAGATCATACTTCGTCCACAAAACCTGTACCTGCCTTCGGCCTTCCTGATTCACCCATGGGCCTGTGTACAAGTGAGCCTGCATGTGTCTAGCTGAGAATGACTGCTGGCTATTCATAGCCCAGTCACAGTGAATGGCATGCATTTGTATTTCCGCCCCCAAGGAGTGCATTCTTGAAAACACTAGCGGATGCCTTGTTTGCGTGTTGTGACCAGAACCATCACACTACCACTATACACTGCTTACTCAACACTTGATACCAAACACAGGATTCTCCTCAAGCTTCCAATGTTACCACACAGTGATTAATGTGAGCCATGCTAAGTGTTAGTTGAATCCAATCGCGATTCCTGGCTTAATGCGAGCTTAAACTCATATGCACTGGTGTTAAATGTGTGAGCCTGAGTGATGAGTGTGAGGAAGCTCGGCTACCCTCCTAGGCAGTATATGCAAAATTCTTCTCTGCAAGAATACCGGAAGTGAAAAGTCCCTTAACAAATACCCAGTGTGTTTCCAATGAGATACAAAGTATTTCAATCTGTACATCTCTGAAACAAGGACTCGTGAATTGTCCCCAACATCACTGTATAACCAGAATCTAATAATAGTCTAAGAAAACCTCATAAGAATTATTCCTTGATTCACCAGAAGGTAAATTATTTCTGAACTGAAATATTCAAATTTCTCAAATTGATAATCCTGCAGGCTGGCAGGATACACGGCTCTGATACCATTGAAAGGGCCAACCACTACACCAAAAGACCGGCCTGATGGTAAGGGCGGCTACCCAAGGTGTTAAGGGTGTGGGGAACATCTCCCATCACCAAAGTATCTGAGGGCGGGGACCACCCCCCAATTACACAGACCCCGGACACGTGGCTGCGGGGCACACCACCCGCACACGAGACATTACACAGTTGAGCAACATCAACAGTGTACTGGGCGGAGCTATACATGCCACACACCGGATTATGCACGACAACGCTCAATATGATATTTGCGCCATGCTGAGAGGGCAAATATTTGAAAATCTGAAAAAGCTAGGGCTTGTGAAGAAAAAGTTTCTGAAATATGGAACTCTACTGGTATGTTTGTTCTTTTATTATCAAAAAAATTTTCCGGGCGTAGGAAAAGTAACCTGGTCAACAGAGAAACCAATTATGATTCAAATAGGAGAAATGGCAAAAACTAGGAAATCAGTTCACTAAAGTAATGACTGATTACTTTGAGGCCTTCCAGCTAAGAATTCATGCCAGGGAAACAATTCCCTCAACTATTGTTGATTCATACAAGGATGAGGTGTGTTTTCTTGTCACCACCGACCATTGCATTATTCGGGCTGTGGAGCCAAGAACTGAGTACGCACCAGAGCTCGGTTATGAGATCTCCACTAAGACAGCCAAGGCATATGCAGATGCCTTACAAGAGAGTGATCTAGATCTCTCTTCATACCGGTTTGGGACTTATGAAGAAATTCTGGAAAATTTGAAGAAGTCTTCAGTAAAAGAACCCAAAAAGGTATATGTGAAGAGGTCTCCCACACGGAAGAAGAAGAAACCAATAACAGAAAAACCCAAGGTTCAAAATAAAAGAGCACAACAGGTGTCCAGCAAACAAGGGGAAGAACAGGAAGAAACAGAGACTGAAGACACAACTCCTCTTCTCCGAAAGAGGAAATCTGCGAAACCAGTGAAAGAGGATGCACCGAGAGGAAGGAAACCTACAATTGATGAATTTGTGAAAGGCTTAAAAGAAACAGGTGGAATGGGATCAGTCGGAAGGAGGTATGAATTGGCTAACGAAGAAGATAGGAGAAAAATAGAAGCTATAGTTCACTGTATTCATAAGTTCAACCTTTCTCCTACTGAACTTCACAAGACCATACCTGACGATCTCCAAGAGATTCTAGAAGCAAGATGGAAAGCTTCGATTGAAAAAGAAAGGGAGCTGAGAATTAGGGCTCTGGTTGAGGTACAAAATCATCTAACTCTGGACGAAGCAACACAAACAGCAGATCTGCACAAGCAAAGTTTCACAATAAGAAGAAGAATAAGTCAAGTGCTTATTGGAGATGTGGACAAGGTTCATGGAGAAGGAGTTGCTACTTGGACAACTCTTCTTCAACGTTGCTACTTGGACAACTCTTCTTCAACGACAACACCAGGCAGAAGAAGAATGCCAAAAAACCACAAAGCCACCAGTCAAAGATACTGGGAAAGGGAAGGGTATATTGGGTGTTGAGACTTCTGTCAAGGACAAACCTACAGAAGTATTGGTGATTGTTGACATCACTGATGATAAAGCTGATGATCCGACTCCACCAACTCTATTGGCATCCCCAATAAAAGGTAAGGCTCGAACACTGACTGTAGATAACATTGTTGATGAAGTCATGGACTTTGGCAAAGTATCAAACGCAGCCAAATGGTTCAGTGTGTTAGCAGAAGTGGATAAGCAAAAAGTAGAGGTTGCTCTGTTGGAAACCTTCATACATTTCAACAGAAGTCCTAGAAATTATAGAGCTCAATTTCCTCTAGAACTGAACCAAATAATTATGGCTAAATGGCGAACCGGTCTGGCAGCCAACAATAGAATTACAAAGGAAACATTGGCATAGGTGAAACCGGGTCTCAGTGAAGAAACAACTAAACTTCTAATGGAGGAAGTGTCAATGAATTTGGATATAAAGAATAGAGTCACCAAGATAATCAATGGATATGAAAAGGAGGTACATAAAGAAACACTTGAATTTTGGCAGACTTATGACTTTAGTACTCTGAAGACAACAGGTCCATAGGATGAACCTGAGAAAGAATTAGAACCATTGGTTCAATTCACTTCTCATGAACAACCTTCAACCGGGGAGCAACAAGTTCCAACAGAAACATTCACAACTAGTGAACAAGTAAATCTGGTAGAACAAGTTCTACCAAAGGAACACGTATTGGGAGAGTCATCAGACAAGATGACCACAGAAAAAGGGGTAAATGAGAAAGAAACTGCTATGGATAAGCAACATGCAGATGAGGAGCAGCATACTGAGCCTCCACCAGAAGTATCATAAATCCTAAAGAGGAAGTTCCATCGGAAGAGCAAGTACAACAGAAAGAGGAAGTTCATCTGGAAGAAGAAGCTCATCCACAAGATGAAGCACGTCCAGAAGAAGAGGTACATCCGGAGGAAGTAGGTCAACCGGAAGGAGAAGTGCATCAGCAACAAGAGGTACAACCAGATGATATACCTCAACACCAGGAAGTACCTGTCAACACTAAACAGGAAAAGCCTGTGGAAGAACAACGGGACCAGGAAAAGAAACAGATGGAACGGGTAGATGTTCCCAGCTCTTCTTCATCAAAAAGGAAAGTAACTTTTGCAACCGAATCGGAAGCTAAGAAAAGAAAAGTTAGTGAAATGGTGGTTGACATAAGCAAGATGTCAACTAGACAACTCAAAGAGCTCACTAAGAGGAAACAGGACATGGTCCTCTCTAGTGTAAGGAACATCTTGTACAACTTTGTACCGGATGCAGACACTAATGAAGATGAACCTGTTATTGATCAATTGGAAATATTGGCACAAGCAATAGGAGAAGATGTCACCAATCTGGAGACAATAGCCATTGATCATTATGAGAAGAAGCAAGTAGAAATTCTATATAAACAGATTGAAGAATTAAAGACAACTGTATCTTCAAATACAAGAGTACTCCAGCAACAAATACAAGCAGGGGTCTATTCACAAGGACTTCAAACTTTGAAGACTTTGTTCAGGATATCACTGAAAAGACATCCAAAACCTTAGAAGAAATAAGGGTTCTTTCATCCAAGTTCAATGTAAAGTACACATCTGCAACAGAATACAATAGAGAAATGACCAGTCTTGCTCTAATAATCAGAAAAGTTTGAGAAGAGAAGACAAAGAGAATTCAAGATCTCATTGGATTCCTATTATTTCTTGCCCCTACATTTGACCTCATGCAAATGACAGCAACCGAGGTAGAAAACCTGATCAAGGAACCGGACTACAAAACGGTAGAAGCCATGGAAAACATAATTGTATCACTGCAAGCAGCACTAAAAACTTGGAGCATGTCACCAGTGTATGGAATCCATTTCTCCAATCAGCGAAGAAAATGTATAAGGATATCTTCACAAAGTTACAGATATAAAACGAGTCATTCAAGTTGTAACAACCCTTTGTCCTGTGGAGGCAAAAAGGGGAAGAAGATCATGACTCAGAGGAGATCAAGATACCAGTAAGCAGATACAAATACAGAGGAAGAAAGAAGAAGAAAAGAACAGTATCAGATGAAAGAAAACAGACAGCACAGGGGAAGTCTACAAGATAGGGAATGTAAGGTGATGTTTTGCCACCAATGCCAAAGGGGAAGATTGTTGACATATATAAGTTGTCATTGGTTAAGTTAAAGGCAATCATCAATCCCACCAGAGCACCGATAGACTAATCATACTCTTTAATATGCACCGGTAGACCGAACAGAGTGTTTTCAACAACCGGTCTTACAAGACATACAGGGAATGTATGACCAATTGGGTATAAGTTTAATATCAGTCGACTGCATGATAATCCGAACTGGATTATGTGGAACTGTCTCAGTTAAAGCCGGATTATACAAAGCATTCACAAATGGAACTGAAGTTAGCTTTTTAACTGGAGTTAGCTTTATTTCATGTACAGGTGTTTCAAGGTAAACTAAAGATCATTTTGCAAGCTTTTTTTTTGCGTGCATGATTTATGGGTGAATTTATAGCTTGGGGGAACTATGAGAAGTATTTTTAATAAGAATAATGTCTTATAAATACAGGTCATAATATACACGAGATGTTGTTGAATGTTGAGAGCGTACAGAGCAGGAGAAGGAGAATCTTGTGAGAAGTGAAAGACAGAGAAGGGCTCAACAGCCAAGCAAAGCAAAAGGATAACAAGTAGGATATGATCAGACAAAAGGTGTCATAATAGATCATTGCTTTGAATTGTAAGAGCAGATTCAAATCCCTCAATCAGGGCGAACCCTAACAAATTCTTACATAAATCCCTTCACTGGGTAACATCTTAATTGGTGTTGGAAGTCCTTTCACAAGGCAACTCCTAATAGGGTCAAGATCCTAACAGATCTTCTACTAAATCCCTTTACCGGGTAGCACTCTTACAAGTGCTTTGTAAGCCTTTAATAGGGCATCTTTATTACTGCAGTAGTAAAGTTGTGGGTTCTGTCCCATCGTGGTTTTCTCCTTCTAACCGAGGGTTTCCACGTATATATATGTTGTGTTGACCTGTGTATTTCTATTTCTGTTTATGAGTGTTGATTATATTCTGTTAATTTTGAAAGAATATGTATATAAGGCTTAATTGGAACAGAAATTGTATTTACTGATTCACCTCCCCCCCCCCCCTCTCTCAGTAACCGGTTAGTATTAACATGGTCTAATGGCACAATTATGAGCTTTACTTCGATTATTGCTTGCACATTGATATTCATCGACGGATGGTGTTAATGGAATGGTGATAGTTTGAACATCTTGCATCTACCTTAGGAGATCGCACTGGCTTGGTTGATGTTGATGGATAAACTAAGTCTAGTAAAGTTACAAAGGCATTCATTATCTCTTGCATTCTAGGAATAGAATAGCTTTCTAAATCCTTTCTCTTTGCAGTTTGTTGGTTGGAAGAAGTTGGAGTAGTTAATGTCCATTTATTGAACAATGTAAGTCCCTTTGTGATACCCAACATATCACGTCATATAACTGAGTTAAGTCCACAATAAGAAGGAACCTTGGGGTTGTCTCATTTGATCACACAATCCATATACATTGTTTAGCATATGAGCTTCCTTACTCAAGAGAGAGTTGGAGATTTGGTGTTTCATCTTGGAATATTAAGTATTCTATTATGTATGTTGTAGTGGCATAAAACTCACATCAATAGGTACTACGGGAAATATAAATCAGTGACGGAAAGGTTAAGTTGATAGAGTATTTGGAGGTCATTTGACAAAAGTTCCTTTAGAGGTTGATCAAACAATGTATAGGGTAAATGGAGTAAATGACCTGACATCAATGGAAGCAATCTTATGCCAATGCAATAGAGGACTCACCAAGTATAATAGAACAGCAGTGAGCAAAAACCTGCAGGAAATTTGGCTAACTTAATCGGATGAGAATATTCGAGTCCAAATTTTGGATAAAATGGTATGAAAACTTTTAAAAAATAAATGCTGTGTAAGGATGCAATTCCACAGGAGATGGAGCTCCTATTTATTCTCTACTAGAGGTTCCATGATCAGTTTCAAAATGTGACATAGGAAGAAAACAGTCTTCTCCATAGAAGTGGAGTACCCTTCATTTTAGGAGGAAAATTTGAAGGGGTTGAGATAATTTAGGGAGATTCATTGCTAAGCAGGAACTAATATATGGTAAAGCTAACTTACAATGTAAGTTTTAAAATATTTTGGAACTACACCCAGAAAAAAGAAGCCCTAAGAGTAAGATGTTCTAATTCATGCGACCATCTCATTGCTATCAGCTCTACAATTTACTGAGAACGGCCAACTAAGAAAAATTCGGAACCCTCATGTCATGGGACCATAGCCTAAGGCTGAATTAAGGAAAAGCCAAAGATAATGAAAAGGTCATGACTTTAGTTGAAGGAAATTGATGCTTAAGGTAGTGTCCAATGGGTCTTTGACCTTAAAGCAGTAGCACAACTTGGGGCAACTGTGAGAGCAAAAAGCCAAAATATTTTAGCAGCACGAGCATGACACATGAACTTCGGCTTGCATATAAAGATACTTTAGGATTCATTAGGTGATTTCTTCACAAGGTTGTATAATGCAGGTTTTCATATGCTCTTTGGAAGGATTCCACATTAAAGAAATAGACTTTAACTGGGGCATATTATGATATAAACTCAGTAGTTTGAATTACAATAAATTTCTTTTTAAAAGATGTCATGGATGCCAACAGAAAGATGCCTTGATAATTAAATGTATTCCTTCCTATATGGTAAGAAATTGTTAGAAATTTAGAGTGATCCTAAATCATGTTCTTTTTTCTATATATTTATTAAATATATAAGGTGGGGCTGTCAAGTCCGCTCTTTAAGCCAGACCTATCTTTATTGCTATTAGCTCTTTTGGTCCCCGGAGAGCTAGTTAGCCATTCGAGGGGGTGCACTTGTGCACCACCTTGACTTAAGTAGGGCCTATGTTTTAATTTGAATTTGTGGCACCCATTTTGGGTTGCCGACTCTTGGCTTTTTAGGAGTTAGAGTTGCATATTTAATTAACCTTTGTGGAAGTTCATAATAATCAATTCAATATATCATCTCTTTGTGATTACAATCCCTATTTGGGAATTCGTATTGGAGAGCAATTTCGGAGATCTGTGATAGCATACATCATCAATTGCAGCAAACCCTTCATTGGCGATCATTGATAGTAATAGCAGACTCTATCATTGCAGCGAAATCATCATTCACATCCATCGCAGATAGAAGTCGATTGCAATTGGGCGGAACTCAGAATATCATACCATCGCACTTACAAGCTCTGCGATATATCACTGTAGCAGAATAATATGTGGCATCCTCAATAACCTCTGATCGACATTCATTCACAGAGCCAAACATTGATCGGACTGAGCATACATTGGCATTGTCACAAGCAATCATAGATTGACTCATTGGGCCTACGGATTGCATATATCCGATAACTTTTCCTTGGGTGCCGAACACAAGAGGTACTGCTTGATACAATCATTTGATAGTGAATCATCATCCTGCGATATCTTGGGTGGCATAGCATCTTCAGCAATGACCTCATACAGAGATATCATTTGCAGACTTTCTGATTGCATCACATCTATAGTTCATTCTGTGGATTCTATACGGAGGGCGCTCACATTTTGGGAGCACATACTGTCATACACAGATCATTCGATACACGGAGCCGGACATACAGATCATACCGAAGGTATTCAGAGATCATAGTCGAAGGCAAACCGATCAGAGATCAGTGGCATATCATTGTATCAACTACGTACTCATCTTGGTAGTGGTGATCTCATACTCAATACAAGCTCAATTACGGACTCCTGTTATAATTCTGATCTGACAACATCCGATCAACAGTCTTTGCTGCATCTATTGTATTTGGATATCAATATCGATGCATCAGAACATGGATACCAATCGTTAGAAGACCGATCTCTCAAGATTGTTTGGCACTGCTAATTGTAATTTCATACTGACAACCAATTGATTTCTGGTCTGTGGCTCACATTTTGTGTCAATTTTTTGTTTTTGTCATTTATCATTACTTGGGACATTGCAGGGGCCAACAAGAAAAGTGATATAATAGCAAAATTTGGATAGTTGTAAAGCTCTGATGTGGTGATAGAGCAATGCGAGTTTACAATTGATGTCTCAATATCAATTTTCATCCCATTTCTGATGTACGAGCATCCAGGGTGTAAGAGCAATCTTGCATCACTCAAAAAATTGTTTATTTTTCAATAAGGCTTGAAATGACAGGATATATTTTTAGAAAGGTATCATTTGTGCACGTGAATCTGAAAACTTACCCCAAAGAGAGTGAAACTGAAATATGAATTGAATGGTGAAAGAATTATTTCAACATCACGTGGCTTTTCAGAGATATTGAAGTTTTATCTAACAAATTTCTCTAATACAATTTCAAATTTAAAAGTGAGGCCCTTAGATGCCTTGTACAAGTTCCAAAATTGGTGAATTTTTCTATAGCACAATTTGGCATCACAGGTTTCATGAGCTTTCAATGATATATAATGATTGAAAATCGAACGCTCAAATCAGAAGTTACAACTCCTGAAAGTTCTACCAAAATACAAATTTTCAATTTCAAAAAAATATCTTCTTGAGAGGAAAAATGGATGGTTGGACTTCTGGCACATAAAATGGGAATCACACTTTCAACTTCAAGAACATTCTAGGGTGGTTTTACTTTCCAAGATTAAGAAGGCCAATAGGGGTTATAGAGGACGGTTCAGTAGTGCAGATTGTGGCTTGGGCTTGTAGATGTTCTTGATAGAATCAGATTTCTTTGTAGTTGAAAGCCCATTAGACTGTAGCTCATAATCTCTGGGTATTCTAATTCCTTTCCATGAAAGTAACAGAAGCTGGTTGTTTTCCTTCCTGCATTTGTCTAGTTAATCTCTATTAATGTTCCATGCATGTGTTGGGTGGAGTAGCCCTTCATCAATTTCTTGTTTTTTCGTTGTAATTGAGAGTCTTTATTGAAGCTCCACATTTTCAATATTGTTTTAACTAGCACAAACACATAACAATATCACAGAACTGTCACTCACATCCTTCTTAAAGAACACGATGTTGGATTTGCAACATTCTACTGTTTGTCATATTGGCATTTTCATCTCCAATTAAAAATTGCAAAGCTTTACTGCAATCGTGGACTGCAGGCAATGAATTTTTTCTGTCTGTGATATAAAACAGAAACATGGAATACCCGAATCAATTTTGCATTTATACTGCAAAATGATTTTTCAATTGTAGATTGGCTCCAAGATTGGATGTATAGAATTAGCAAAAGACTGGAGTAATGTAATTCTAGTTAACAGAAGAAACTAACAAAGACAGCTTAAGCAATGTAGAGAAACTCGTAACTGGAACCAAAATATTTTGTGAACCCTTCATCTTAGCAACTGATTATTTATAAATGCATGTAATTCTAGATGGCTTTTGTGGCAATTGGAGCAACTATGGTGGGCAGCATCACTTTTACCAAAAATGAAGGTGATGTTCTGAAGAAAGGAGATGAGGTATCTTATTATTATTTTACATGTCGTTTATATGTTGTCGTCTTATGCATGTAAATGAATGAAGTGGTACTAGTTCCTATCCTTGACTTATTATTATGTTATTAATGGATGTCTTCTGCACCCATTGCAGCTTGGTTATTTCTCGTTTGGGGGAAGTACTGTTGTTTGTGTTTTCGAGAAGGTAAATGATTTTTGTATTCACATTTCACCAAGTACATTTGCTGTGAATAAGTGATTCAAAAATGCAATCTAGCGGATCAAGATCTAGATAGGTTTTCCAAAAAAAGAGGGTGGGGGGGGGGTGTCTAGATAGGTGATTAGTCCAGATTAGTGATAAATGCAGTGAATGATTTATGTAGCGGTTCTGTAGATTACAGGATCAAAATTCGAGTTCCCTGATTATGGGGCATGCAGCGATCTTCTTGTTTTTTAATCGGTACATATGGAGTCGTTACAACAGTATTCATAAAAAAGCGCTTCTTTTGGCAGGGTGCAATAGATCTGGATGAAGACCTGGTTTTAAACAGCGAAAGGTCACTCGAGACCCTGGTTTCGGTGGGAATGAGTTTAGGTATCTCCAAGAATATGTCAGAAGAGCAAGTAGCAAATACTAGAAGGCCCAGGCGTAATGATAGTGTTCTCATATTGGACAATGAAGTTGCTGAAAGAGGAATCCGAGCAACTACAAGCGCTAATTTCATGAATTATCAGAGTGGCCTTCCCGAAGATGTGTGAGGAGAAATTTTGTACCATATTTTTCATTTCCAGGATCTCTAAAATGACTATCTTTCCCGTCACTGTTCTTGCTGTGTCAAAGTATAGGTGAAGCATTAAAAATACTGATAGCAATCTCAAATAAAAAATATTTTCTCCTACTTTAATAACTGAATTTCAAATAAACAGATGTAAACACATCCACAACATCATACAAGTAGCTTGGAAATTCGTTTTCCAAGTTTGCAGAGACAACAATTGTTTGCAACGTTGCCAAAGCCAATTTTGTCTGTCTGGTATTTGAATATGCTTTGGAAGAACATAAAATAAAGCAAGATGAGATTCTTGACTTACATCGTGGACTATTCAGAATGCTTCCAGTCTCAACATTTTAAGTGAAGCTATTGAAATTTAGCAACAAAGTTGCAAATAAAATAATGTCTCAATTTCTAGAAACTCCACACAAGTTTAGCCTATCTAGTATGCGAATTATTTTGCTAATTTTTAGTAAATTTTACTGGCAAACAAGTTCAAGTTATTTGAATTTAGGCGCAAAAATTGTAGATGAAATAAAAATAATAGATCTAATGATATAATTTTGTCTAGAAATTGTCATGAGATGTTGGTCTCAGGACGTTTATCTATTTTATGGAACAATTTAATATTGAAACTGATATCTTAACATCTTCTAGATATTTATTTTAAGATGTTTATTACATTTGCACATGAACCCATAAATTTTAACTACTACTTTATTTTTTCATTTTTTTGCGCAATTCTAAATGAAAATCAATTATTTACTATATGTAAGTATATGATTATTCCAATAATCTTATTGGAATGCAACAATTTTAATTTAATCATTTGTAGCTTTGTTTTTATTGTTGATTTTTTGTTTTTTATTTTGATTTCTTTTTGTTGTTGCGCTCTTAAGTTTTGGTAATACTTTTTTTTTAAATGAGTAATAAATATCATATATTTATAGTAACTTTTATTACTAAATTTTATTTGTGATTGGTTTTTTAAAATATTTGTTTTGTTGACTGTAAAAAAACCACTAATTCATTAAGAGGCTATGCAACATCAAATAGGAATGCATCAGTGGGGCAATATGAAAAAAATGTAGAACACTGCTCTTTGTTATCACGCAAGCTAGGGTTTCCCTAGCCATGCACTTAGATATCTTGTCTACTGCACTTGGGGGGTTTGTGCATTGCTAGTGCTAGGGTGGGTGGCAAACTTTAGGTGGGATTTGTTGTTGAAGCGATGTGATGGGGTGGTAGTTGTGTGGTGTTCGTGGCTTTTTATGATTTTTTGTAGGCTATTTTTGCTTGGGTGTTGTGGATTGTGACTAGGGTGAGTTTTTGGATTTGGGGTGGTGGTGTTTGTGCTAGTTGTTGGGGATGGAGGGGCATCATTTGATGGTTGTTGGTGGTGTGGCACAAGGAGGATCTTCTTCGGGCATGCACACAAGTCCATTAGACTCATTTTATGTGGGTGAGCATCCTAAATTTAAGAAAGTGAATGGTTGTTTGTCAAGGAGCCAAGATTGTTTTTTTTTGGTCGTTTCTCTTCGGATCGCTTATGGAGGATGTCTCTTATTAAGCAACCATACTCTAATCTGTAAATTCCTTGGGATTCATATTTCTCTATTGGCATTGGAATCTTGGATCCATCATTCTTGGCAAGTTGAGGGTGATATAGAGATTATGCTAGTTGCAAATAGATATTTCATGGTTGTTTTTTCTAGCATGGCTAATAGGAATTGGGTTTTTAAGAGAGGGTCGTACTTTTACAATCACATAGGCTTATTCATTAAACCTTGGTATTTGGGTTTCAATTCGATTAAAGAACTTTCCTCAAGGGTTCTTGTATGGGTTTGTCTTGTACAACATTTGTTGGAGTTTTGGAGAGGATATTTAGCAAAGGATTGTTGCTCCATTTGGGAAGTCGGTTGCAATAGCTCAACAAACCTTCAATAAAAAGGTAATTATATTTTCTTGTATCTGTGTGGAGATTGATCTGAATGATCCCTTGCAAGATTCACTAGAAAATTTTATAGGCTTTCAATTATGGGTTCATTTGTTAGATTATGAGACTTCATTTTTAGTGATGGATATGTCATGAGTATGCGCACCTTCAACGACAATGTCCTAGGGTAAATAAATTTGTTGGTGCTAATACTTCTTCTTCTTCCACAGCTCCAAAAGTGGATAAAGTGGGCAAAGAAGAAACCCCTATGATGGATGGTGGTTCAGATAAGGATGATTTTACACCTACTAAGCCATGTGCTAATGGGAAGGGATATAAGAGATCTTATAGATATGTGTAGAATGACGAGGGCTTCAATTATTTTAAGGTGTTGGAAACTTTCACCTTGGAAGAAGAAATTCTAGTCGATGTAACCTTGGGGCTATTGTCATGGATATGAATGATGTGTAAGAGTAGGAAGCTGTTCAAGATTTTTATTATTTGCAAGGCCTACAAAATCCCTGGGTGTCTCATGACAATCTTGATTTTCAAGATCAAGGTGGTTCTAGAGTCCTACAAGATAATATTATTTTGGCACAATTGGCCATGGAGGTGTTGGAATCCGGTAAAGGCAAAGGTTCTTTTAGGCTTTGGGCTTGCAACAATGGTCCCTTAGGTCCTTTTGAGGATTCTTCTAAAGGTGGTTGCAAGAAGGATCAAGAGAAGATAAAATTAGTTGGGAATCTGTTGGTAGAATTTGAGTCAGTAAAGCCCATTGATGCTCATTTTTCTCAAATCTTAAATGATTACTCTTTTGGGATGTAAGGGGGTTGCATAACATCCCTTGAGAAAAGGCTATTCATGATTTGGTTGCAGTTCATTATGTGGATATCTTTTGTATCCAAGAGACTAAGCATGCTCTTTCTTGGAATGTGAGAAAGATTGTTCCACTTTGGTGGATATCTAATCAATCCACTCTTTTTGTGGTAGCCTTTGTGTATGCTCCAATTGATATGCATGGGAAAACTTTTCTTTGGTCTCATATATGGTATGTTTGGTCATCTGCTCCATATCTTCCTTGGGTTTTAGTTTGTTATTTTGATTATGTGTTAAGTCTAAAGGAGAAAGAGGGGGCGTGGGGTGGGGGTGCTAGGTCCTTTTGATATCTTTTGTGAGAATATGGACCTCCTTGATTTAATTGATCTCAAACCAGCTAATGGGGTCTACACTTGGACTAATAGATGGTGTGCAGAGGAAGCTAATTTTAAATGGTTGGATAGATTTATGGTTTCTTTCTACTGGGTGGGTGGTAGCTTGATTACAAGTTTTAAGATCCTTGACTAGAGGGGTTTCAAATCATTGGCCAATCAAATTTTTAGTAGCTTCTTTTAGAATTCCTAAGAATCCTTCTTTTAAGTTTCAACTCGCGTGGCTTCACAATTCTTCCTGTCACAACTTAATGGCCCCATGGTGGAGAGATGGTGGCCCTTCCCATGGTATTGTTATGTATTCCTTTGTTAAGAAATTTCAATTTGTGAAATTTCAAGTTAAAAGATGGAATAGATGATGCTATGGAAACCTTCATGCTACGAAGAGGAATATTCAAGTGCACAGGTTGATGCTATTACTTGCCAAAGTTGGGATTATGGTTTCTTAGAAGATTTGGGCAGAGTTGAGTCGCAGGTTTTGAGGGAGTCAAAGGAATGAGAACTTTGCAAGGTGATTTTTTGGAAGCAAAAGCACCATATTTATTTGCTTCAAGAAGGTGATAGGAACACAATTTTTTTTCATAATTCCACACAAGCTCGTCGAGATAGGAGTTATATTTTCTCTTTGGTTAATTTGAAAGGAATACAATTGTCATCTATGCAAGTGTTATCTCATGAGGTTACACAATTCTACTTTTCTCTCTTTATTAAAGATTCAACTCCTGCTAAAGATGCGGAGAATTTGATTCTAGCATGTATTCCATCTTTAGTCACCAATGAGATGAATGAATCTCTCATCCATCAAATCTCTCTGTCTGAATTGGACAAGGTTGTTTTTGGGATGCATAAGAGAAAAGCTCCTTGTCTGAATGGGTTCCCTAAAGAGTTTTTTCAAGAGTTTTGGTATATTAAATTGGATTTATTGGAGGTGGTACAATAATCTCATGGTAACAAATAAATGCTTTGGTCCTTGAATTCTACTTTGTTGTCCTTATTCCTCAAAAGGAAGGAGCTAATCGGTTAGGTTTCTTTAAGCCCATTTGTCTTTCTAATGTGGTGTACAAAATAATTACTAAATTGATTGTAGAGAGGCTCAAATGTGGCTCCCTTCTTCGATCTTTAATGAGCTAGGGGGTTTTATGGAAAGGAGACAAATTTTGGATGGGGTGGTGGTTGGTTTTCTAGATGGGGTGGTGGTTGGTTTTGGATCCATTCACTCTATGGAAGTGTCTAAGGAGAATTTTTTTTTCATCAAACTAGATATGGCCAAACCATATGATAGAGTCAATTGGCACTTTTTGCAAAAAAAATCTCTTAGCATTTGGTTTTAGTTGGGAGGGGGTTAGTTGGATGATGAGTTGTGTTTCTTCTTCATCCTTCTTTGTTATTATCACTGACAAACCTTCTAAGTTATTTGGATCTTCTATTGTCTTCACCAAGGGGAACCTCTCTCTCCCTATTTGTTCTTTATTATGGCTAAGAGCCTAGGCAGACTTATCAAGTCTCAAGTTTCCCAAGGCTTGATTTAGGGTAGGAGCTAGGGTAATGGCTTGACTAAGCATTATCATCTCCAATTTGTTGATGATATTTCTCTTACAAGGTTCACTTATCTTCATGAAGTTGAATCTTTTAGATGAATGTTAAGTTTTCATTTTGATGCTTTACGACCAAAAGTCAATGAGCATAAATCTTTTATCTTCTTTTAACACTCCTAAGCCTATTCAGAGAAGGATTGCCAATATTTTGAGGTTTCAAATTGGTTCTCTTCCTTTTCTCTATATGGGTATCCCTCTAGCTATTGGAAGGCACCTTAGGCCATATTGGAAGGACTTGCTAGATAAGTTGCATTAGAAGGCTAAACATTGGACCCACATGTTCCTATCAACTATTGTTGGGGTGACTCTTCCTTAATTTGTGATCTTATCTCTTCCTATTTTACAGGAGTTTTGTTTAGGTGGCTCCTATGTATTTCCTTAAGGAGTTTGATGCTCTCACTTGCCAATTCCTTTGGAGTGGTGATTTGCATGCTTCTAAGTGAATCTTATTTAAGTGGGAGTCTATGTGTGGGCAAAAAAAGAGGGGGGCCTTGGTCTTCATTGTACAATCTTGAATATGAAAGTTCTTGTAGCCAAATTCGATTAGTGATGGTCTACAAGTTACAATCAGATTTGGGCTCGTATTCTCATGCATAATTATTTAAAGGGAGTTAACATTGTGGATGTTCCTCCTTGTTGTTTGGAGGGAGGGGCTCCATGATTCGGAAAACTTCAAAAAATCAAGGTTTAGCTTATTAAGAGTGGGATTTTTTGATCTGTAATAAGGGATCAAAGGATAATTTTTTTCTTTATTATTGGGATGGTAATCATCCTATTCTTCCTGCGTATCCACACATGTAGTCCCTTTATAACAATTATGTTGTAGTTGGTTGGAGTATGGTAGTGAGTTATAAGACTATTCAAAAATTTAGGTTAGCTAATGGTTAAAAATGGAAGGATCTTATGAATGTGTGCTAGGTGGGTCAGAGGAGGCTCAAAAAGAGTTTTCTCTAATTCTTGCTTCTTAAGAGTGCAACTCCTTGGTAGGGTAGGATATTTTGGTTTGGGGCAAATATTCATCTAGTAAGTACTCTATTGCTACAAGGTACTTGGAGCTTGATAGATATTTGTTTGGAGGTATAGGGGTGCCTTGGTGGAAATAGGTGTGGAACAAATTTTCTTTGCCCAAATGCAATTTTTTTATTTGTCTAGTGGTTCAAAATTAATATCTTGGGATGATTTGTGTAAGTGGAGCTTCCCTGGTCCCTCTATGTGTGTTTTGTGTCAGAATAGTGAAGATTGTGTTTCTCATCTTTTCTTTTAGTGACATTTCTCTAGGTATGTTTGACACTTCTAGTGGGGAGTTTACAATCAGGCTTGTTGGCGTATATCCTCTTTAGTTGAGTTTTGGGCCTACTAGGGTAAGCCTCCATTTAAGACTTATTTTCTATAGGTTGTTGATGAGTCTAGATTTCAGTGTCTTTTTGGGTATTTTGGGTTAGTTTTATTGTATTTTATCAAGCTTTACTAAGACTCTTTGATACTTAACATACTATGATGAACCCACTAAAGTACCTAACATGCATATTATAATTACTATTCTATGTGATGCAGTAATTAATTCTATGTTTAATTATGTTTAGGGATGATTTGGTATGTATATGCATTTTCCCTGTTCATTAACTAACTTGCAGCCTCAAGACATGAAAGGTGAGCTATAGTTATGGGCGGATATTTTTGTCATAATGGAAAACAAGGTCAAGATCTATAATCAATGAACCTTTATGCAGCATGATGTTTCATCTCGCTACTTCCATGCAGAGTTCAAATGGATATTTTGTGATTGGCAATAATCATCCAGCTAGATGTTAGTCGTGTTCCTACACAACTGCATAATCCATGATGGGAATGTTGAATTCCATTTAAAGTTTCATAGTTGTAGTTCTCTTTAACTTTATGTTTTAGAATAATTTAGTTCTTCTTAGAAGATGACATGTGTGAATACAACTTAAATAGTATTTGTTACTATTGCTCAAAAGATTTTCCAATGAATATAAGATTCTCTTATGAGTAATGGTTAGAATGACTTAGTAGATTTTTTGCTAGATCATAGTAGATAATACATTCTACTATTATGTTGTAATTTTAGTGATATTGAATAAAAGTGGATGGTGACTTTCAATTAAGGTGTTGGTTTGATTTAAGGTTAAGAGTCCTCAAGCAAGGGCCACTTGAGGTGAGCTGTAGTTATGGCTTGTTAGAAGTAGAATAGTAAGTTGTTTCCTTTATTCATTTTGTATTTAATTTAGTATAGTTCATTTTTGTAAATTTCATCTATTGTGCAATGCATGATTGATTCAGTGAATGTTAATTTCTATTAAGATTCTTGTATTGAATTCTTGATAACTAGTTGATTTTAGTTAGATTTATTTTACAAGTTATTTTTCTTACACACAACCACATTATCTCACCCACAACCAAAGTTGTGTGAGTGGAATTAGTATTAGATTACATTGAATGCTCTTATTTTTTCAGTTTTATGTTTTTTGGTAGATTTTAGATTGACTTTACTACACATATAGTGTGGATTCCATCCAAGTACATATGTCCATGGTCAATAATTAAATGAGACTCTGTTAAGAGAAATAATTATTTAATATGGGACTATTTTTCATTTTAGGAGAGTGTACTGAGTTTGTAATGTCCCTTTTTTGGGGTACATTATTTTGTGTCATGTCATTAGCCTTTGTATCGTGGTCCGGAGGGCTAACCGTGGTGTGGTAGTGTTGAAGGAGATAGTTGGCCTAGGTGGTTTCAGTTTCAGGCCAATCAGAGCAATATCCATAGGTTTCCAAAGTACTTACTATTTATAGTAAGTTAGTAGGGTTCAGAATTCTTGGTTTTTCAGTAGTGGATTTGGAGCATCTCACCAGGAGCTTTCCAGCAAGCTCATCATTCGAGCTTGTTTGGGCCTCCGTTTTAATGCCGAAAGATTCCTCACTTTATTTATTATTTCACTTTATAACTTAAAGGTCATTTTATTTAAAAGTGACTTAAAGTGGAATTATAAAGAGACGAAATGGGAATATGAAGAGTCACAGTGGGGAAACTAAAGAGTCATAGCTACAACCATAAGAGGAGGTTGAGAGTCTCATTGTTTATGCTTCAGTTTTATGAATATTATTTCTCCTTGAGAATTCGAGAAGCTTCAACTATCGAATCATAAATCTGAGGACATAAACCTTCATAATTTCTTGGTGGATTGGACGGAAACCCGATTCATCTCCGGTGCGGATTCACATCAGAGTTCGCCATTGTTTTACCAGGTTCTTGGTCATCCGATCTTACTATTATTTTCTGTATTTCAGATTGGATATTGTAAATGCATAGTTATTGTATTGTTGTTGTATAATACAAAACCATATTTTTGAGCTTTTTCATGAAAATGTACTTGCTGGTTATTGTTATTGGATCAACGGTTATTTGCATGTTCTATTGGTTTTCAAATCTGCATGAGATTTATTTGTAAAAATCAGTAAATGGCCGGTTAGTGGTATCAAAGCTAAAAATATGGCTAGCCTGTGAGGTTTTTCTTCAAGAATAAATTGTAGAGATTTTTATAGAAGTGATTGGCAGTTCGAATAATGCCTTTACATATTGAGTAACATCAAATTTTTCATTCGAAGAGCTAGCAGACAGACAACCTGTACAAGTCAGCAATAAATATCTACCCAGGCAGCGTCTAGGCAGGAGACTTACGTTACCAGTGTGTATGAAGACTGGTTTTATCAAACAAAAAAACATTTATTCTGTTATATCCTTGAGAACAAAGTGGGATTTTGCAAATTCGTAATGTCGGACACAATTTGTGGAGCTCGTTGCAAACATTATTATTGGAGATGATATAATTTATCCGGTTCATTGTTTTAAAAAAAAAAAAAAAACACCTTGATATATTTTATCACCAGAACTTATTGACTTGTCGAGAGGTTTTAATATTTACAGAGATTAATGTTGGGGATTTGTTATAAGCCAATGAATTTATCGCAGGTGATATCTTCGTGAGTATCCAAGGAAGGATAAAAATATATTTCATACAAACTTTGGTTTAAAATATATTGCCGGATTAATTCTTATCGGAGTTTTGAAGTATTAGCTCAATATTCAAGTGGGGCCTAAATTATATTTAAGTATTTAATATCAGTGTCATAAGTTTGGAAGGAGACATCAACTGGAACGTCAATCTCGTATCAGTCGGGTGGAATGTGAGCTCACGGGAGTCTAAAATGGAAGTGTTTCAAGAGCCCCAAGCCGGCAGCACAAACATCCTCCCTAACTGCACTGCCAGTATTTTTCTTACGTGCGTCAACTGACTGCTATTGCGAGAGGTGTTTAACCACCATATCGGGCCAAGAAGGGAACTAGGTATCAGGTAGAGGCTCTTGACTCGTGCTGAACCTGCAACAAACATGGGAGTCCTCATGCCATTGCATTGGTATCAAGTCAGGGAGGCTCACTGTCATCCGCGCGGGTGGCACTGTGTAACAAGGATTGTAGATGACCCTTGCTATCCACCGCACCCAGCTTTCGCATGAATCCAGAATGTGCGGACAAGTCTACAAACACAACCCAGTGCCAATAAAGACTAGCACCCCTCGCGTTGCATTCCAAGTTGGAGTAATTTTGGCTGATGATTAGTTTCTTTTCTTCAATGTAAGCTGTTAGCAGCGGCGGAGTTGATGAAATTTTGATTCCCAATTTGACCGTTGTATATTTGATTGGTCATTCTAAGTTTTTCTTTAGCATTTGATTGTCAAAACAATCAAATAAATTAGAAACTGGCTTGGGTTATTATAGTGTGCACATTCTGTGTTCGTTCGATAGTAAGGAGGCCAGTCCTTAGGTGATAACCGCAATGCTGGTTGGAAGTTGTATGTAAGTAGTGGGGCATTGGTGTTGACATTTTGTGTCTCTGGGACTATATACACAAGCTTTATTTGTTGATGAGCTTATATACTTATTTCAAATATCAATTTATTCATCACAACATTGGCCATAAACTTAGAGCAATAGGCACACGCATTCCTTGAAGCAGTGATCACAAACTGTCAGTGGGTTATTTTCAAATTGCTCATTCAGTGCAATAAGTGATTAGGCAACTTCAGACTAGCATTGGTTTCTTAGAAATTGCAAAGAGCACTGAGAAGTACTCAGACTTTTCATAGTTTTGAAGGAGTAACTCTGGAGTGGATAGTTTTCATTCCACTCTTTGGCATACAATTTTGGTGATGTTTTTTTTTGAGGCATTCCATATTCCAACATCTGAAGACATTGATTTGGGCTTGAATGAAGTTTGGGCTGCATAACCGTATTAGATTAGTCTACTTGATGATATATTGAAATTCACAATAAGATTTTATGGGGAACTCATTCTGAACATATTTTGTCAATGATCAAGTGAGTAAATTACAACAGAGATTAACCAATGACTTTACAATGTTCATTATCATATGCGAATATTTTATTCATGCTTGAATACATTATATGCTGAAATCTGAACAGAACAAAGACACAAGCAGTTGGACATCAGTGCACTTAATATCCTCAAATCTGAGAGTTTTTTTTTTTGTGATAACAACATTCTATAGTAGCAAAAGTTGATTCAGTCCCTTGAGAGAACCTTGGAGAAAATTAAATCATGGAGACCTTGGAAAGTCCAATTTTCTCTAAGGAATTCAATGGCACATTTTACAGTGTCCAACTCAAAGATATCTAGCAGGAAATAGAGATAGGCAATGAGTTATGTTGCTTTGGATGGCAATTGGAGGAGCAAAAAATTGCGGGAAGTATGCTTGCCAAGCTTGATGAAATAAATTCATATATATCCAGGATAGATCAAGCTGATTGCGGGCTTTTTAATTGGGCCATGCATCCCACAATGGTTTCCTTAGTGCAATGCAAATTTATGAGTCATCCACTTCAAGATGTTAGGATTGTCGTCGCCTCATGTCTCAGTGAGATCACTCGAATCACAGCCCCCATCATTCCTTACATCAAGCACATTTGGAGACAGGTGTTACAGTTTATTGCAGACAACTTAGATGGCCTAAGATATGATGGAGATTCCACTTTTGATAAGCAGGTAAAAATCTTGGGGTTAGTGGCAAGCACTAGAGTCTTCAGTCACATGTTGAATCCAGGCTATGATAAAATGATTCAACAATTATTTCAGTGTCTTCTAAATAATTACAGGGAGCGTCATCCAGATGGGGTGAAGACATGCATAATGACTATCTTATCCTCGATCTTAGATGAGGACTATGACATACGCAAACAATTGGGATCCGAATTGTTGGCAATATGGAGAAGAGGAATAAGGAACACATCCATGGTATATGAACTCTCAACTGAATTAATCAAGCTTTAGGCTGAAAGATTCTTGAGTTCATTATCTAAAAATGAACGAGTCGCATTAGGCTTACAGGTTGCAGGATCTCCAGTGATAGGCCAGGACCTAGTGAGTATAGAGAAGATCTGTTTCTTATGCCAAGAGAGCTGGTCACAAGGGCATGTTTGCAAGATTGATCAAGGGGAAGATAAATGGCAGCCTAGTGATAGAAACATTATAATTGAGACTACCCCACTTTTGGGACATAGTGGTGAGTGTTCAGAACTCTACTTTGGTGATTTGGTGGCGGAGTTTGATAAATCCATGACTATAGGTTGTGGTAACCAGTTGCAGGCCTTCAACAATTTCGGTAATGAGGAATTGTGTGACTTCTTTAGCAGCACTTCACTTTTTCATCACATTGATATGGATGACCCAATTGGTAGTACATCTCGGGATAACACTGATGAGAAGTGTTTCTTAAAGAGTCAACTGAAAGTTAGTGATGATGCCATTATTGTAGCACTTGTTTACCATGATAGCACTCACCAGATCATTGATGATTTGTATAGGAAAACTTAGAGGGATAGAGGGCAAGATGGCCTAAGGATTGGATCCTATACTGCAACTTTATAGGGGGTCAGGACAACGTTTGAGGATTGGAAATCAAAGTATTTGATACTACTTACAGATTGTGACCTCCTGTTATAGGTTGTCGGGATATATACTGAGCAGTTGAGGAATAAGGAGGTCAAGGTTGATAAGCTTGATAGGGAGCTTAGTTCTACTTAGGGCACTTTGGAGCATACCTGTATTGCTCTCTAGGAGGTGAGAAATAAAATTGTAGTCTCTAGCCAGTATAGGGAGCAGGATGACAGGGATAGGTCTGAATTCTTTTAGGAGGTGATTCAGGAGCTTGATAGAATACATCATACCTATGACTTGGATAATTTTCCAAGAAGATCTTTGGGTCACAGAGAGTTTCTTGATGAGTTAGACCACTTCCAGATGATGGATAACTCCTTTTTTGAGATGGGTGCGGAGTTGACTTTTGATAATCCCCTCTTTGAGATAGATGAGGGAGATACTTCCTATTCCCAGGACGAGGATGAGGTTAGTTGCAGGGTCTGGGACCAGGTGTAGTTATCAGATGTGAGCCTTGGTCACCAGGTTGGAGTAGCGGGATGAGTTCAGTTGTTGAGTAGTTTGGTTTGTGCACCCACAGCTTAGGAGAGGCAGTTATATCTTGTGGCCGGATGAGAGATATACTTTTCCTTGCGCTACCACTCGTTGATGATGTTGATCACGTAGAAATTTTCCAATATGGGGTTATTGAGCTTGGGATGATGAGTATGTTGTTGGGTGCGAGTTTTGCACACCACGATAGTATACATTGTATGACTTCAGGTATTGAGGGACAACCATGGAATCTTTATGCTAATTTGGGGTTTCTAGTAGAGCTGTTCAGTGCATCGCTTGTTAGCTTTATTACATGGGATGCATTTTGTTTTCCATTCAGCCCACCTACTAAGGACCTTCTTTTCTGATTATGGGATAGGGGTGGGATGAGTGCACTTCTCTACTTACAAGTGGGAGCCTTGTTTGGTGGTCTTGACAGTTTGCCTCTTCAGCACAGTTTTTTGTTCAGGCTACAGATCAGAGGGGCAATGCAATGACAGATGGACACTTCTGGTATGTCACTCAGTGTGGGCATAGAGCGTCAAGATATTTCAGTCAACTAGGGAGATGTATGGCTCTTTTTCTTATGGGATCTAGAAGGGGCATACTCGTGGTTGGTTTTCTTTTTTGGAACCGATCGGTATGAGATTTGGTTTTCTTCGGCATATCACCATAGAGGCGTGGGAGATCCCAGTTGGAGTGAGGCTCTTAGTTGGGTCGAGACCTTTCTTAGAGATGATAGCAGTACATGGAAGATTGGTTTGATAGATCCTATAGTGATTTGGGGTCCTGACATTAGTTTGGCTGTTGTTTTGTTATTGTGTGAGTGGATTCACAGATCAGAGCATAATGAATGTGTCAGTTTGATGAAGTAGCTTCCCTGAGGTTGGTTTGGGATCCAGGTATTATGATCTCAGCATGAAAATACTGATTGCTTGAGGGCAAGCTATCTCTGGGAAGGGGTGATTGTAATGTCCCCTTTTTGGGGTACATTATTTTGTGTTGTGTCGTTAGCCTTTTTATTGTGGTTTGGAGGGCTAACCGTGGCATGGTAGTGCTCAAGGAGATAATTGGCCTAGGTGGTTTTAGTTTCAGGCCAATCAGAGTAGTTTCTGCAAGTTTCTAGAGTACTTACTATTTATAGTAAGTTAGCAAGGTTCAGAATTCTTGGCTTTTCAGAAGTGGACTTGGAGCATCTCATTGAGAGCTTTCCAGCAAGCTATCACATGTCATCATCTGAGCTTGTTTGGGCCTCCGTTTTAATGCCGGAAGATTCCTCATTTTATTTATTATTTCATTTTATAACTCAATGGTCCTTTTATTTAAAAGTGGCTTAAAGTGGAATTATAAAGAGACGAAATGGGAATATGAAGAGTCACAGTGGGGAAACTGAAGAGTCATAGCTGTAGCCATAAGAGGAGGTTGAGAGTCTCATTGTTTATGCTTCAGTTTTATGAATATTATTTCTCCTTGAGAATTCGAGAAGC
Organism: Chamaecyparis obtusa; assembly: GCA_027943335.1. Lineage (NCBI taxonomy): Eukaryota > Viridiplantae > Streptophyta > Pinopsida > Cupressales > Cupressaceae > Chamaecyparis > Chamaecyparis obtusa. Next base: position 48,057 of record BSBK01006829.1, on the reverse strand, counting down.
TTCAACTATCGAATCAGAAATCTGAGGATGGAAACCTTCAGAATTTCTTGGTGGATTGGACGGAAACCCGATTCATCTTTGGTGCCGATTCACATCAGAGTTCGACATTGTTTTACGAGGTTCTTGGTCATTTGATCTTATTGTTATTTTCTGTATTTCAGATTGGATATTGTAAATGCATGGTTATTATATTGTTGTTGTATAATACAAAACCATATTTCTGAGATTTTTCATGAGAATGTACTTGCTGGTTATTTGAATATATCTGCTGGTTATTGTTATTAGATCAATTATTATTTGCATGTTCTATTGGTTTTCAAATCTGCATGAGATTTATTTGTAAAAATCGATAAATGGACAGTTAGGGTCATTTCAGAGTTATATACACCAATTAGTCATCCATAATGGAGACCGATCATTTTTCGCACCATTGTTGGGGATGGTGCCAACGCTTAGGATCTCTACTATAGTTTTATTTCTTATCATTTGTTTTCATAGCCTAATTTTTATTCTTTCAATCATTAAATTTTAGGTAGCATAATTTATGGTTAAAACACACTACCAACAAGTGTAGAAAGACAACTATATGCTCGACCACATAAGGTGTGTGGTGAAAGAGAGGTGCATTAGGGTGATTTCTTCCCTCTACTAAGATGCAAGACATAATTTCTACATACATTGATCAAGAAAATCCATCCAGACCGATAATAAAGCCAGAGGTAGGAACCATGACAAAAGAAGAAGGGGGCCCTTTCCAAGACCCTAAGGACATGGAGCCAAGTTACAACATCCTCCTCACACAGATAATATGGTTGATGAAGAGGTTGAGAATCCCACAGATCCTATTACATTTGAGTTCCAAATATTAGACTAGGAGAGAATCGCTTCCCTCAAGAATATACCCCCATCTACTTTGCCTAATTTCCATGGCCTAGTTATATAAGGTCCTGATAGTTTCTTATTTGAGTTCAATGTTCTCTACTAGAGCTATAAATACATAATTGATGCACATAGGCTAAAGCTCTTTCTAGCAACCTTGAAGGATGCTACTCTAAGATGGTTTATGGGGCTTGGAAAGAATTAATGAAAGAGATTTTTTTATGGAAGTATCAAGATTACTATAGAGGTGGGGAATCAATGAAGGAGGACATCTTCAAGAAGACTTAGGAGGAAGATGAACCAGTAGAAGACTATATAAAGAGATTTTAATTTGTTCTCAAGAAATCTCTATAGAATTGGCTTTCTCCTAAATCCCTCAAGCTTGTTTTCCTTAGAGGACTAAATGATGATTGTATTGATGCATTGAATTTAATGGGAGTAGGATACATTACACAATCATGAAGACATCGGTAAGACAACTAAGAATTACTCAAGATTAATGTTGAAAGTTTTTTGGAGTAGTTGACTATTACCTACTGCCAAATCTTCAAATGATGTGTCTCACATGGAACTTAGAAATTTGATCTCAAATATGAAGGAAGATATCATAAGATACATCACCACAATATTGGACACATTTCATATTAAGAAGTAGGAGGAGACTAATGTTGCACTCACTGAATATTGTCAACACTCTCGAAAAATTAAAGTAGCCTATAAATGCAATAAGGTGATTGTTATATCTGAAGAGAAGCCCTCATGACCAAAGTTCCATGTGGTAGAATATGATGATGAAAAAGTATTCTATATTTCTCATAGAAAACCATGAAAATAACAACAACAACAAGGTATGCCTCTTGATCCTCTATCTTATGCTAATGCATCATCTGAGTTTATTCAAAATACAACATGTTGGAATACCCAACGGTGAGGATCATTAAACCAACCATGGAAAGGTAATATGAATCCTAAGTGGGTACCCCAACATGGGGGGAGGTCTCAATCATGTCCATACTATACACACAATTATAATCAATGGCAAGGGGCTCAAAATACATCGTCTCAACCATGAAGAGGAAATTGACAATGGCCCTAGGCTAATATGCCCTACTTGTAGCCACAATTAAATTTGAATCAACCACCTTCTCTAATGCATAATACAATCTTGTAGCAGAAAACTATTATGCCAAACCTAAATTCTCATGTCACTCCATAGAAAAAAGATACACAATTGCCTACTCAACATGAACCCAATCCTAACAATAAGCTTGTCTAACAAGCTCATACTAACAATGCCACTCAATAACCAACTTAGACAATTTAGATTAGTGACATCCATCTCTTCTTAGGAAGGAATATTATTGGTTCAACTGCTCCACAAATCATAAAAGTAACTGATGAAGAACCATCAATTGATGTCACAAATCCAATACAACTATAGCTAGTTGTTGAATAGGAAAGCTAACTAAGGACCCTCCATTTCGAAGAAGGATGGCTACCCAAAAGTATCATCATGAGCCAATATTTGACTTGAAAGGTTAGCTAAAGGAAATTTCTATTGAAATTTCTCTCATACAAGAAATGAATGATTCCCCCATTTATACCAAGACCATTAGAGAATTGTGTCTTAAGTTAGGTAGGAAAATTAAATGCCCTCAAACTATTCATGTAATAAGTCAATTGGTTGATATTATGTTAGAAAAACTAGTTGTCTTTAAATATACAAATCCTAGTAGCCTCATTGTGAATGTTCATATAAATGAAACTCTTATTGAAAATACCATCATTGATCTAGGGGAAGCCATTAATGTTATGACTAAGGAAACCATGAATATCCTAAACCAACCAATGTCAAGCCTACTCCCACCATGTTGCAACTAGTTGGCGAATCCACTATCAAACCAGAAGGACCCATAGAAGATTTGGTCATCACCGTGGATTCATGGGAGTATCCTATGGACTTCATCATGTTACAACCTAAGGATACCCTTTAATCATTGGAAGGCCTTGGATGGTCCCAATCAATGCCTTTATTGGTTGTCATTCTAATGGAAACATAACCAAAAGTGTTCCTTTATCCCCCTGCTCAACCTCATTTTGATGATGAACAATTTATTTGGCCTACATTAGAAGATGGGGAACAATATTCCTTACTGACCTTAATGATGATTGATAGAAGCCCCATGGTTGACAGTCATGATGAAGATGATATCCTAGGTCATATTATTCAAAACTCATATGGGTTAGATCTAGAAGAGGAAGAGTTTCTCAATTGTATGACTTGTCCATTACATAAACTACTTGCTCATGATGATGCTTCTCTAGTGGCTATGATATATGATATGCTACCAACAGACTGCAACCTAAATGTCATAGGCTTGGATGTTGTGTCTATAACAGAATCCTCCATCAAAGAAGTAACTCTAGGAAAGAATTCAAATATCAATTCTAAATTGGTTCAAACCTAGCGAGAGGTTTTATTGATAATGATGAAAATGTTACATCAAAAGATATAATGAAGAATAATTAGGAAAGTTGGCTCTAGATTTTATGAAGGTATGTTTCTTGGATATTACACAAAAGTGAGGCATACAAATGCTACAACCAAAAGAGCATGTCAAAGTTTATGAAGAACTACATAAAAATACATGTGGTCATCACTATGGATTCATGGGAGTAGTGGAATTCATCATGTTACAACCTAAGGATACCTTGGGAGGATATCCTTTAATTTTTGGAAGGCCTTGGTTGGCCACAACTAATGCCTTTATCATTCGTTGTTCTAGTAACATGGTCATCTCTAATGGGAACACACCCAAAATTTGTTCCTTTATCCTGCTTCTCAACCTCATGTGGATGATGAACAATTAATCTGGCCTACATTAGAAGATGGGGAACAATATTCCTTATAGACCTTAATGACTATTGATAGAAGCCCCATGATTGATAGTCAAGATGAAGATGATATCCTAGGTCATATTATTCAAAACTCATATGGGTTAGATCTAGAAGAGGAAGAGTTTCTCAATTGTCTGACTTGTCCATTGCATAAACTACTTTCTCATGGTGATTATTCTCTAGTGGATATAATATATGATATGTTAGCAACAAATTGCAGCCTAAATGTCATAGGCTTGGATGTTGCATCTGTAATAGAAGACTCCATAAAAGAAGAAGTAACTCTAAGAAAGACTTTGAATATCAATTCTGAATTGGTTCAAATCCAACTAGAGGTTTCATTGATAATGTTGCAAATGTTACATTAGAAAATATGAAGAAGAATTGGGAAAGTTGGCTCCAAATTTGATGAAGGGATGTTTATTGGATATTCCACAAAAGTGAGACCTACAAATGCTACAACCAAAAGTGCAAATGTCAAATTTTATGAAGACCTACATAAAAATACATCCAAACAAAAAGTCTATGAATCACATGAAACATCATGAATAGATAAAGAAAAAACACTTGAGGATAAGGAAGAAGTTGTAGAGAAGAATCCTAAGATTCCTAACATGTATGTTTAGAAGAACCATTTAGAAGATGAGAAAATTAAACACAAAAAAGGTGTGCATATGAGGAGAAGAGTTTCAAGGCAAACTAAAGAAGTAAACTTGTGTTTTCTATAAAAAATGGAACCAATGACTATCAATGGTGCAATAAAAGATGAAAGTGTTGGCCATATGCCTATATTGCATTATGTTGTCATTGATGTCAAGCTTTTATAGTTAATGTCAAACTCTTTGGGAGATTGCTGGTATACAACATAAAATGGTGAGAAATGCTAGGATCTAGATCACTCACCAAATTATATGTGGAGGTTGTACATTAGGAATATAAATCGCACCCTTAGACAAATTTGATTAGCACAATCCAAAAAGGATGAAGGGGTGCTAATGCAAGATCTAAGTAAAAGGAGGATTTGGGTATTCCTTATTGAATAAAGTGTGATCATGTGATATGGTAATGACAACTAACAAGGTATGATATCAGATATTATGTATGAAAGTAAGTGCAATGGAAAGAATATCAAGAATGGAATCACCTTGAAGAAAGAAGAGGCAAATGGACCTTTAGATCTAATTTTGACTATCGCAGAGATGTCAGAATCAGGTAATACTCCAGATCTAGGCTTTTGATGTGTGTAACTTCTTTCTTTGAAAATGCCATTCCAAGAGGATGAGGCTGACTTGGATGACCTCGTGTAGGATGAGGTTCCAAAATTTTGACCTAGTATTTGTACCTCCAAATCTGATGAAATTTTTAGAGGGCCCGCAACTATGATTGATATTCCTGAATATGGATCGATAATTTCTATACATACTCCTGCACATAGAAAAGAAGGGCAAAATGTTGGGCAAAGGGGTTTTTCTTGGTCAAACCCCTATTTAGGAATTAAACTTGAAATGAAATTGAAATTGCATAAGGAAAGTAATGTAAACAAGATAAATGTAAGTATTCACCTTGCATAAGAAACCCTCATGGATGGATGTTAGGATCCGATAAATCCATGAAGATGCTTGTATGTGTAGATCTTGAAATGAATGTAGAATCAAGGATGTCTTCATAAATACATAGATTTATGATCACCAATCCTAGATCAAGAATGTTGATATGATTGATAGCCTCAATGAAGAAGGAGACATAAGAAGAGTGGATGTTTGGATCTTCTTGCTTTCTTGATAATTCCTCTACTTTCCCATCATGAGAGAGAAACTTATATCTATGAGAGAAGATCTCCTTCTCTCGAATGGATCTTGAAGAAATGGAGACTTGGAGATCTTGAATTGGATGTTTTCCTTCAAATCTTGAATCCACCACTTCAATTGCACAACTTCAAATATTTATTACATTTCAAAGATATGTTGGTCATGCATATTATGGATGTCAAAATGAGTGGCTTTGATGTCCTTTTATACTCATTTTGGGATTCAATATTGTGAGGATCAACCAAAATTCAAGATCTTGAAAGAAAACCCATACATCAAGCTTAGAGCCCACTTAAGCACAAAGCTCTAGGACAAGGCCAACCTAGACGACCTAGTCCAGGACAAGGCTAACCTAATTGACCTTGTCTAGGAAATTTTTTCTCAAAGTTTACTTGGTTCTTGGAGAGTGTGATAGATTATCGAGGAAGAAAATGAATGTTGTGATAATCAAGCGTAAAATACATTCAGACCTTGAAATCACAAAAATAGGGTCTAATAGGTCCTAGATCCTCAAATTATGGGTGCTAACTATTTAGGATAGTACATGCATCCCCCACTTTAGAGAAATTATATGAGACAAGATCATACTCACGATAAAGTAGATCCAATGCATAGTATGATATAATCAAGGTCAAGGAGACAAAGAAACATTAAGTTTCCAAGTGACTTAAGTCCTCATCAATCCAAAGCCAAGATAAGAGAGGCATCACGAGAGAGAGAGAGAGAGAGAGAGAGAGAGAGAGAGGTGATCACCAAGCCCAGTAAGAGATTTTCTTATTGTGAACCACACAAAGAAAGTTCCACAAAAGATAACATTGAAATTTCTAGCATTTTTTGTTATTCTAGTTCAATCCATCAAGGATCTGTCCTTAAGGAAAGGAAAGTGTATCCAATAAGGGATCCATAAAATTATGATCTTTCCTAAGGGAAGGTAAAATTACTTAGGGATCAAAAAGAGAATGAGGATTTTTCCTTAAGGAAAGTGAATCCAATAAGAGATTTGGAAAAGAATGATCTATCCTAAGGGAAGGTAATCTTCCTTAAGGATAAAAAAGAGGAGGATCTATCCTTAAAGAAAGTGTATCCAATAAGGGATCCAAAAGGTGGTCATTTAAAGGAACAAATGGAAAATAGGAATCACTGTGTGTGTGTAAGATGTGAAACATAGAGATGAGTGTATGCCCCCATGTTAAAGAAATCACAAATGCCTAGCATGAGCAATGGCTTTAATAGAGCATGTAGGAATCCACAAGAAATGTTTCCACTATAAAATGCCCCCAAGAATGGACAAGTCAAGGGAAATGAGCACATGAAAAAAGATATCATGAAGGGATCTACCAAATTTGGGGTCAGTATGATCATATGATAATACATGAGATATTATATCAAAATGAAATTTCATCATCCCCCAAAGGTAGTAGAACTACAAGCAAAATGGAAGAAAAGAATGTAAGAGTTATGAAGAAGAGTCTTTTTGGTCTGGCATCAGGAAGACCAAAAAGAATAGGTACCTACAATTTTGCATCATTCCAATCAGACAACGCAAAGGTACATTTACAAATAGTGACACATGCATGACATGTAATGACATATAGAAAAGGTGAGTTACAAATAGAAAAATGTTTACAACATTATGATTCCTTTATCACCTTGTGCCAACGGAGCAACATGGGTTGTTTAAAGAAATATAAAAAAAAAAATATAACATACAACACATCATAAGGGGAGCAAATTACAACAAAAAAAACACATAGAATCCACTGCACAAGAGGAGATAGTCAAGTTTATCACCTACCCCCATCTCAGTCTATAGTGTTTAGAGAAGTTGGGAAACTCACAAGAGGAGAAACATCAAGCACAACAAATGGAACAATAACTTGTTCCAAACAAGGACCATCCTATGAAGATAGGTCACTATGTTTTTCACTAGGAGTGATAGATAACTATTGTGAAATCATTGTTGGTAAATCATGATCAATATCAATAGTCTCATAGTCATCAAAATCACTAGCATGAATATAATTGTTAGTATCAATAAAATCACCATCAAGAGTATCTTCTTCATCCAAGCTAATTTTAATAGAATATATGACATGAATAGAATTGTCATGTTTGTTCATTTTGGTCTTGTTTAAATTCACTTTCTTTGTTGGCTCAAGAATGGGTTAGTCAAAGGTAAGAGAAGCATGAGTAGGTGTATGAGGTGAAGAAATATTTTGAGAAGCACATTGACATGCTCAAGAACGACACCTATGATGGTAGTCATGAGCATGCAAGTTGTATTTGGTCTTGCTATAAATTGGTTTGGGTCAGGATCAATCAACATCAAGTCATTTTCTTCTTTAGGAGGAAGAATAGAAGGAACCGCACTAGGTTGAGATATGACTAAGGATAAGCTCTATGAGGTGGAATAGAATTATATGTAGGAGGTTTAGGTAGTTTAGGAAGAAGTCCACATCCAAGGAAAATAGATGGAATGTCCTTAGGTTTACTAAGTTCGTAAATATTTTGGACCTTGTAGGCTTGGTATGATCGAAAGATATGGTCAAGATGAGTTTGAGTTGGTTGAGGTATAGAAGACTAAAATAAATCAAGGTCAACTGAGTCTCGAGGCACTGAAGGTTAAAACAACTATGGTTAATAGTCACGATCTCTCTATTATGAGGAAATTTAAGACATTTATGAATAGGAGAAGTCACATATTTCATAGAGGTAAGCCAAGGAAGACTTTTGACTTGAAATTGATCATAATTTGGGATGATAGTGAAGGTAGCATCTAAAGTTTTACCACCAACTTCAACAGAAAATGAATTAGAACCATGGGAAGGATAAAGGAAACCATTTCTAGTTTGGATCAAAATATCACATCTCTCATATAAATCACATTGAAATCATATGTTATAATGATGTTTGTCAATTATCACATTCACCATGCAAGTGGGATCAATAAGGACATGACAAGAAGGAAGGCCATAAAACATTGCAACAATGTAGAGGGGACCATTAAGTGATTTAATTATCTTAGAAGAGTTAAAGATAATGCAAGGATTAGATGAAGGTTTAGGTTTAGGTTCTAAATTTCTCAACTTAATTGACCGCATGATTATCTTCATCAATTTTGTCATTATAGTCAATGAAAGGAGAAGAAGAAGAAAGGTTGGTAAGGTCAATGATATTGGTTGAATGAGACGGAAAAGGGTTGGTATAGATTTGCAAGTTTTGGTTTGGAGGTGAAACAAATTTATTTCCATTGTTATTTTCACCTTCAAAAGTTATAGCATTGGAATCAATAGGGTCTTGAATAACAGTTTTCACGTGGTAATACTTCTCAGTATCATGACCAAGTTGAGGATGGTATTGATAGAAAGCTATGGGATCAAAGTATTTAGATTTAGGTTTAGAAATATCAATGGGTTTAATGAGAGGAAGCATTAACACATGAGTAGTAATTAACTTCAACATCACAATATGAAAAGGTTCAAAAAGATGAGTAAAATTATAAGCGAGTTTAAAAACAGATGACAAAGGAGCCACACCTTTGGATGTTGCTGCCACTTGTTCATCAACATTGTTGGATTAGGTATTGATTTTGATGAAGTTTTTCAGTTTCTAAATTTTTAAAATTTTTTTGGATGCGGTATCACTCTTATCAATAGGAGCCATTGGACTGGTGCTCTCAAACTAACTCACTTGAACTTGATAATTATGAAGCACTGCACACAATTGAGTGAAAGAAGAGAATTCATATAGAATAATCTTATCTCTAATATTTTTTTGCAAATTAGAAATGAAAATGCATTTCACATCAATATCAGGCATAGGATAATAAACCTGAGCATGAACATGCTTAAATCTACCATTGAAATCAATCACCTTTTCTCTAACACCTTGTTTACAATTCATTAAATCAATCAAAGAGATTTTAGGACCAATGTTGTTGGGAAAATTTTGAATGAAAGCATTAACAATATTTTGGAAGGAATCAATGGAATAAGGAGGTAAAGAATAATACCATTCAAGGCCTTGTCTCGAAAGGTTCTAGTAAACAATGTTGTCATGAACCTATGGTCATGAGAGAAATCACTACACAAGGTATAAAATGTTTAAACATGAGTCAAAGGATCACCCTTACCATTATAAGTCTTAAGATGAGGAATCTCCATATAGTGGGAGATAACAACATGAATGATATCCATAAACAAAGGACTAGCAATGTCACAAGTAGGAATGTTGAACTTGCATTGAGTCATAGAAGCAAATTGTTGTTGCACAAAAGGAATAGTTTGAGCCAAGCTATTAATGGTAGAATTAGTAGAAGAAATTGTATAAATAGAAACATTAGAAATGTTAGGAACATTGGTTGAGATTGAAGGAATGGTTAAATATGAAAAAGGGAAACTATGGTAACTGGGCATAGAAGAATGCAATGAAACACATGGCACACTTGTAGGGAGAGAATGGAGAATAGGATTAAGAAGAATCACTTGTGGAGGATTAATATTTTAGATTGATATAGTTATGATAGGTGGAGCTTAAGTGAACACACTAGGAATATAAGTAAATACAGACATAGAGGTGTCAACATTAGTAGTAGGAACAAAGCCCAGATAATGAACACAATCTGTAATAAGATTTACATTGGTATCAATGATATGAGAGATAGTACACAAAATATTGATGCCATATTCATCAATATGAATAACTTTCCTTAATCCTTCTAGAACATAAATGACCTCAGGATTAGGATTGTCTCATCCAAGGTGTTGGTTCCCAAATCAACAGATTGGAAATTGCAGAGCTTGCCTAACGCAATGCGTAGACATTCCAACTAACTTGGCCAATGAATGGGAGTGATTTATTATGATCCCCTTCCCCTTCTCTTTAGGCTCTGCAAGACTAAGGAGGGTGGGCCTATACCTCACATTTTTCTGTTGGTTGGAGGCTTTTTATAGTAGATAATCTGGTTTCTTCAAATTTTATCTTAAGTTGGTAATAGATCTTAAGAAAATCAACTTATGAACCATATAGAGCGTTTCTAATATCAAATTTATTCTAACTAAAAATAAAGGTTAATATGTGTTGTATAGATTATAAATGCTTGAAAGGATAATGAATTGATTTATATGTTGATTAATATGATCAATGACTTCTTTTTATTGGGCTACAAAGTTTTTTATTTCATTAACTTTAATGTATAACCTTTGTAAGAAATTTTATAAGATTACCAGTGGGATAATCCTATCAACTGGCTTGATCTTTAATACCTTTGATTACTGATTAATATTCTAATTAGTTTTATTAAATGTTAACTCCTATATGAAGAGATCAATAAAATAGAATAGATATGGAACAACTCACATATAATTCTAATGATCAAATTGAATTATAACCAAATAATGTATTGTGCACAAAGACTCAAAGTAGCTTATATTTAATGGAAATATAAATCAAAATGGAACCAGTTAATCAGACACTTATCTGAAAACCTTCAAAAGAGAGAAACCTGATCATTAATATTTGAAATAGAGTTTACAGAATTTGAACAGACTTAGACTTTTTCTATTCAATTTTTTCCCCATTTTATTGAGTTTTTTTAATTGTATCCCCTTACAATGCAAAATGTGTCCACTTATATAGATGTGGGCCATAACTACTTATAATAGACACACCCTTTCATAATAGACTTTAACAATAGAAATTATCTTAACAAAAATAGATTAAGATTTAACCAATGAGTTGTATATTCCTCATTTTTGTAAACATCCACATGTGTAGTTGAAACTTCCAGTGCAAATTCTTGTTGACACATTTTTTCTGTTATCGCCAGCACATGCATGGAAAGATCCTCGCTATTCCACAATTTTGACAATCCAACTGTTATGCCTTCCATGAATAGACTCTTTGATTTTTCCAATGGCATCGAAAAACCATTCTCAATAAAAGTGGGCAACACATTTGTGACATCGTACTCAAGTTGATGTATATTTTTGTTCAATTTCATACCCCATTCTTGATGCGCACTTGATAAAAGTTTTCCCAATTGAAGTCGCTATGTATTCTCTGGGTCAATCATGTTCATCTTATTTGTTTCTTTCTCCTTGGCTTCTTTGATGATGGAGGCTCCATACTTTTCAACTTGTTTGCAAGCTTAACAATTCACCCTGGGATACTACTGCAAGTTAATGAAACTTTGTAGTTTCTCCAACTTCTACAACTCCCAAAGATTAAGTTTATGAAAATATGTGCGAACTTCCTATTGTAAGATTTATTTTATAATTCATGTAAGGGAAATCAATCACAATGGTCATAAATACAACTCATATTGTCATTTCAGAAGGCTAGAAATTTAATTCCACTTGTACTCGACATGGATTTGAATGATTATATGCCACTGAGTAATCCTTTATGACCTTCACAACAATACTTATCATTTAAGTAGAAACCTTAATTCTCTCATATTTATCCTTATTTGATGCCCTAACTTATTCAAAATCAGCTTCGAACAATATTATCTACCCTTACTTGATAAAACCTCCTTTCGAATAACCACCAACCTTCATTGAGTTGTAGCATAAATTACTCGATACCTTTTATTGTCCAATGAGTGTGCCATCCCTTCTTCTCATTCCAAGCCCCACCATTCATTTTATTATTTAATAGACAATTGTCCCTTCAAACCATTGTGCGACTGTCTTTTAAGTTACTCAAAATTTGATATCATCTGATACAAAAGATGATCTAGTCCCTTTGTTACTTTAGTGCCTTTGAACAAAACAATACTTTGCGTTACTTAGCCTCTAAGTTATTTGAAATGCTATCTTACTCGATGAGTTATCTCAACCCTTTGGACAGCTATCACATGTGCATTTTGTTATGTCACCCATTATCGGATAAAATTCTCCTTCACCAACCACTTTCTCAACTTACCTGATGGTGGATGTTATTTGACATGACATCATTGCTCAAACCCTTCTTCCTTCGAATAAATTTTGTATTTGTTTCATCTTTGGCTGGGTTACTCAAAATAATATTTTATTCGATGCATCAGATGAAGCAGTCCCACCACATTTTGAAGAACCTTGACCATCATTATTCAACCATGTTCACTTATTCGAAACATGATTTTATTTGATGCTCAAGGAAAATGGTTCTCAATGGCTAATTCCCTATTTGAATAGATTAAAGCCTCAACATAGTGTCTTTTATCTTATTTGATGGCATTCTTACTTGACACCAATTTCAAAGATCATGGAAAATATGTGCTCAAAATCTCCTTTTACTTTAATTAATGTATTAGTGAGGGTCCCACCGCATACTTCCTTTTTTTAATACCTCCATCAATCGATACATCCTATCTAACTCTTATTCAAAACTATATTTTTCTCAATACCTGATACTGGACCCCACAAGAAAATCCTCTCTATGACTTGACTTATTGAATAAGTCTTTCTTCGCTACCATCTGATTTTGCTTATTCGATAACTCACATTGTTTGATATTTTTCATCGTCTATTTTCTAACTCCTTACTTTTCAATTATTTTATTTCAGAGAATCCACTTGCTTCGATTGATGACATTCTAGATTACTCAAAGTGTTCTTTTTCTCAATGAAATTTGTCTAGTCAACATTGACCAAGTAGGATGCTACATAGATGAATTTCCACACTACTGCTCTTGGATGAAAAATGCCTTTACCAAGTGTTGCCCCACTTTTGTTCTTCACCCTTTAAAACAAAAGTGAATACCTTGTGTTTAGATTGAGTCATGAGTTTTGGGATAATAAATTGGAGTCAAAGTCTAGAATCCCCCTACGATAGGTGGTTTTTATCAAATATTTCCTTCATGCCTCTTTCTTCTTTTAAGCCAGGTTTGTTTTTAATCAAATTCTAGGAATGGGTAAGTTATAGTTCCTAATTTGATAAAGACTTTTATTCTTTCAGTTCTGTTGATGGTATTCATATAGATGAGAAGTTCCAAGTTGACATTTTTCCTCTTTGTCTGGAAACTGAAAATCACCTTCTCCTCAGTGGGTTCCCACCCATGAAGGTAATTTCCCGCAGGAAGTGAACATAGGAATCATCAAGTGCACAAACAAGGTCGGAGATCGATATTCTTAGATTAAGAATGAGCTGGGTCTAGAAAAGTAACTTGGCAAAGAAGCTATAATAAACTTCACCGCTAGTAGAGTTTCTCTTACGACAGTTGTTTTCCGAAGGACAGTCGAAAGTGTATCAAAGATTCCCAGAGAGTCGACCATTGAGATTTTGAGGAGATAAGATTGAGTCCCTGCACTAGATGAAACGATTTCAGAATGAGAGAAAGTGAGTAAGAGACTTTTCTTAGAGAATCAGTTTTCAACTTCTCCTTTGTCAGAAAATCAACTGAGAGGATCGGTTTCTGAGAATCGATAACTTGTGAAGGAATGGGTATGAGAAACCACGAGTTCCAAATAATCAAGTATGATGAAGGTAACCTACTTTGATATCCAAAAGAAATTGCTAAGGAAACATGTCAGTTGCGGATTTTCGGGAAATTGCTTCCCAGCTTCTCCATAGTCAGGTTTCTACCTTCGAAGTGAGTTTTCCGACAAAGGCCCAAATTGGAGAAGCGAAAAAGTAAAAATTCACTGCGTCAGTAAAGTTACCATTACAACTACTTCAAACAGGAAAAAGTGATTTGCTAAGACCATTAATAAGATGCATTTAATTCAAATCTTACCATTAAAAATCTAACAAGTGTTTTTAAAAATCTCTCACTCATCTGGCATGAGATCTGGGAAATAATGGTAAAGAAGTAGGCTATTTATAAAAGATTCAAGTAATCAGTTGAGAATTACCTTTGCTCACCTTCTCTCTCATATACCTTTTATTCCTCACGATTTCACGAACCATTCACCGGCATACTCCCAAGCTTCTTAATAGTGAATCGAAAGAAGAAACAGAAGCTATGGCCACCAGATTCTTGGGTTTTAATGGGTTGAACATGATTACATATGAATGACATAATTTGACGGATACATCCCTTGGATTCTATGATCTAGACAACCTACACAGAAGATTGAGCAAGGAAAATCTCCACCCTATGACACAGAAGCTCAAAGGTAGCAGTTTGGTCGAAGCTGCTGGATTTCCTATTGCAGTACAAGCTCTCGAACTAATCAAGGAATGTATAACTAGATTCAACTTAGATAGAAAATAGATTTTTCTGCCAGACGACACAGTACTCATCTCCATCGACAGAGAGTCCATGTAGAATAGTCTCAGTATCTCAGAGCGAACAAAATTTTCAAACATGAACTTCTCGGTTGCAATATTAGAATATACTGAGAAGAAGATGAGGTGGAGGAAAGAGATAATGAACTCGTGGTTTCGAAAGCCCAGAAGCATAAAGGCAAAAGTGCCAAAGACACTTTTTGGGACAGATCAGAAGGCAGAGATCATCAACATCCTAGTGCTCCTTCACAAGATAAGAGGTGAAAGTGATGCATTGAATTTCATAGAGCACTTCTTCTTCTTGGTCCAGGTAATATGTGCTGAGCATTATTATATAGATTGGGCTCAAGTGGTAAGTGAAAATCTATCTAATGCCTTGAATCTCACCAAGTACCAGAACAAATTTTATGTCTTCCTATTCGATCTATATTTTAGCTACATTGCATGTATGGTCGGGACTCCCTAGGTTAGAAGAATTTGAAGATGATGTGAAAATTTATGAATTTTTCCCTCATTTGAAGTTACAAAATAGCTATGCCACGTTCATTAAAGTTAATGACTCATTTACAATGAGGTTGTGCAGAGAGTTGCAAGGATGCCCAGAAAGAAGATTCTCACCAGAGGCCATGGAATTCATCACCCAATTTGGGAGTTTCTTCATTCAATTTGCTAGTTTCTCATACCTTCATCTTGTAGGTTTTGATGATTTTCCCATGAAGCTGCCAAGGTGCCCCGATGATATGATTGTGCTTGTAGAGGTGATCCGGTAGATGTTGCAAGTGAACCTGATCAGTGCGGGAATTAAGAAGAAAGGATACGAATTCCCTGTCACCATTGGAGCATACAGTTGTGCATCAAGATCAAATGCTAAGAACATGATGAAGACGTTCGAGAGTAGATATAAGCTAGAAATGTATGAAGTATTGAGGCCACAATTTGATGCAGTGAGTTATGCCAAAAATAATCTACAGATTGGCACTATGGTCAGGCATATCCCCAAAATCAAAGATTATTGGGTGAATTGTAAGGATGAGCTAGAGAGTCAAGAGAGGTTCTACTCCAGGTTGACTATTGAAAAAATCAAGTTATTCAATGTCAACATTAATATTGAGGGCATTGTTGATGACAGAGAACATATGTACAACGATACATACAAAGACTAGATCAAACCTTACCCTGTGAGCTCGGAGCCAGTCCAAGGTCAAGCTATAGAAGAGTTGGAAATCTTAATGGCCAAAATCATTAAGAGAACTAATAAGTAGGTCTAGTGGATGATGGGAAGGAGAAAGAGATTTGGGAAGCCCTCTCCTCAACAAGCTCTTGCAGTCAAGCCGCTGAGTGCTCCTCCATCCTCCTCTTTGCCAACGTCATCTGTAGACCAGCTCAACCAACAGGTGGAGATGATCAACCACCCAAAAAAGAGATCCCACTTGAGAAGACTTGTGGAGAAGGTTCATCTCCAGTTATTGGTTCAAATGAAGAAGTCAAGGTTGAGAAATCTGACAAGCTGATGGAAGAACCAGTTGGGGCCATGGAACCATAGCATAAAGCACAAGGAGGAACTGTGGAGATACAAGCTGACACTCCTAGTTGGGGGGCCCCTCCCATTGTCAAAGTTGGTGACAACAGTAGCAGTTTGTAATTTGAGTCAGATGAAGAAGCAAGAGAGCACTTGGGATCACCTCAAAAAGAAAAAGAAGTCATGACCTCTACACATGTTAATCCTTTCGCTTCCAAGCCTAAATCTTCTCCGCCTATCATCAGGAAATTATTCGTAAAAGATTTAATTTCTACGACAAAAGTCACAAGTGTGGAATCATGGCTCGAGAATACTCTGGAGTGGAAGAGAAAAAGGGTTGAGCAAGGTGCTCCCAATGGTGAGATGTTCTCACAAGCAATGCAGTCTGAATCCACTGTAAGCAAGGCTAAGTAGACTAGGACTGACTACTGTTGGTCAAGATCCAGACATAGCAAACTTGACTATGGAAATAGCCAAGCCGCTGAAGGATGACAAAATTGATAACCTTACTGCTTCAGACTTTGCACTCCAGTCCTTAGACATGGGGCTCGCCCGCCATGATACAAAAGTAGACTTGTGGAAGTCTAGTAATGTCATGATCAAGGAAGAGCTCGAAGAACTCAAAGTCACTAAGACTTGGCTCAAGGCAGAGATTAAAGAAATGACTAACTTCATCAAGCAGTTGGTCGCACCTATAGAAAGCTTACCCAGTTCTCCGGCAACATTTGATCTTGCTGTGTCTGAGAATTAGGCCATAATATCCAAATTGCAAGAGGATAGACATTTCAGAAATATTGGCAGGAGGTGGATCCAGTGACTTAGGTTTGAAGGTCTGGTAGCCATCGAGCAACTTGAAAATGTCCTTTTGAAGTCAAAAGTAGAGAAGGATTATCTCAAAGAACATATGCATACACTCACTATAGAAAGGTTGAAATGTGAAGAGTGCATGGTGCTACTGCATTGGTTAGCCATAATGAAGACTAAGGATGCAATCAAGGCTAAGATATTGCAGAAAGAAGATGAACCCCTGATCAAATGGCTCTAGGGGGTAGAATTCAAAATGGAGATGATAATCAAGGCAGAGATGGAAATGAAAGTGACTGATGAAGAAGTCACCAAAGAGAAAAATAAAATCTTTGTATATCTAACAGGTCTTCACTCCGAGTCTCAAACTAGCGGAGATGGAAAGAGCCCAATTGGTATAACCAATATGCAGAAGTCATTCTCTGCCTACTTGGACTAGCTTGCAGAGTTATCTGGATCTCATCTTGATAGAATACCTGATCTTTAGCAACTCGGTGGATGTATATACAAAGCCATGGAGAAGACGCAACCCCAAAAAGATGCTGTAAAATGCATAGAGAAAGATCATGCCCACTGGCTCATAAGATTTAAGAACATTTACATTCCTAATTTTGAAAGGATGATTCCGATTCTTGTGGCCGCTGAATCTCATAAGGCTAAGTTGGAGAAGGGGAAGAAATTGGAAAAGAACAATTAGTTTCCCCCTTTTTCCTTTTTGATATATATTGTATAGTTGGTAAATGGCCACTTGTCATTCACTGACCTTTGTAGAATATGAATTGATTCGGTGGATTTTGTAACGGCTTAATTCTTGAAGCCTATATGTAACACTTTGAAAATCAATGAAATGGTTGGCTAATTTTTGGTTTGAAATACATCTTGTTGCGGAGTCAATCTAGAATGTGTTTTGTGCCATTTATTTACTGTTCCATGCTTTTGTAAGCTTGAATGTTTATTTTCCTTAAGTTGGATTGAAATTTGAAAATAGACGGAGTTTTGTTTCTACTCTTTAGTGCAACTAATCTACAGTGATCGAAGCATTACTTGGAGGTTGGGAAAATACTCATATGTCCTGTTTTAGATTAGATTCATGTATGCTGTTTCAATGCATTTTCATTTATTCAAGTAGGATTCATTGTTGCATTCCTACTGGCACAAATTCATGAGTATTGCGAAATCATGAAGTTGGTTAGAGTTTAGGATCAAAATCATTGCCTGGATTAGTTCCTCATCGAGGGCTAGTTTGGTTACCTCTTATGTTCTCTAGTCAAGAACATACCCTATTAGGATTTAGAGAAAACAAAATGCATTACATATCTTTTACATGAGGGAGTTGTACCTATTAAAATTCAGAGGAAAGTAAGTCAAATAAGATAATAACTTTCCAACTGTTTCTATTCACATTGTTTCTTAGGAGATTTTGGGCAAACAAAGAGTTAAATCCAAAAAGAACAATCTATTTACCAATAGATTTTTGGCGACTCTACTGGGGAGAGAAATAATCACTAGACTAGAATATTTGTCATGAAAAAAAATGGTGTTACCTCATGAGAACCTGTTCCCTATGCTTCAACCCAATCTCAGTTTTCAGGATGATCAAGAAGACATAGTCTCATCCCTGAATAATTTCTCTTAGAGATACAAAAGAAACACAGAGCATTATAGAAACATGAGTCAAGTCCTTGAACAAGAAGCGAGAGCATAGGTACTTGAAAGAGAAATTCAGAGAAGAAATCAATGCAAAGTTGAGCATGAAGCTAGGTAGAAAAACTAATTCAGAGCTCTGGATCAAAGAAGATTTCTCAGAAGTGCCAAGGGGCAAGGTGGAAAATACCCTACATTCGAAAGGCTCGCTGAGCTCAGTTTTCCCATAATAGAATTACCTCATCAGAAAGGTGACAGAAAAAGTAGGAGTAGAACACCTTCACCTCCCAAGACACAAACTTCATTGCCTATAGCTTGCCAGGTATTAACTTTACATGAAGTTGTTGCTCCTCCTGTTATTAATTTTCCTCAACATCCTACACCTACAATCATGGAATCTCCATGGGCCACTAAAACTGGCACTAATAAATTTGGCATCGATTTGCGAAGGCTATGTGTCGCAATTGAGACAGCCATGTGTTGCAATTGCGACAGTAATAGACGTCACTATTTTTTAGTTGCAAAATACGACGTCTTTCCTTTTTCATCGCAATTACGACTTCAATTCGTCGCTATGCAGCCCCTTCATTGTGACATCAACCCCATTGCAATTCCTTATATTAGCATCGCAATGGCGACGAATACCATAGTACTTATGATGCGCTTGTCCGATATTGCGATGGCATTTGGGGCGTCGCCAATACAAGAAATCTGTCATAATTCTATGTGTAACCGTCGCAAGTGTGATGTACACCCACCGAAACTGTGATGGCTAGAGGCTTGTCGCATGGACGCATGTGCTTGGGAAGCCGCATGCGATCATGTGACAAGTATGAAATCTGTCATAATTCTATGTGTAACCGTCGCAAGTGCGACGTACACCTAGGCAACTGCGACGACTAGAGGCTTGTCGCATGCGCTTGGGAAGCCGCATGCGATCATGCGACAAGCATGAAATTTGTCATAATTCTATGTGTAACCGTCGCAAGTGCGACGTACACCCACCAAAATTGCAACAGCATTTGGGCATCGCCAATACATCAAATCCATCGTAATTCTATGCGTATACGTTGCAATGGCGATGAACACCCAAGCAACTGCGATGGCTAGAGGCTTGTCGCATGGTCGCATGTGCTTGGGAAGCCGCATGTGATCATGTGACAAGCATGAAATCCATCGTAATTCTATGTGTAACCATTGCAAGTGCGATGTACACCCACCAAAACTACAACACCATTTGGGCGTTGCAACTCCTTCCAAAGTCAGACCCAAAAGTAACATGTGAAAATGTATTAAAAGCAAGTTACTAGTTGGGCCAAAACACTCTCCAAAGCATGTAGCATGATTCGAAGCACAACTCGCCATGGCAAGATCATCTCAAGTCTCTTAGCATTTCCTTTGACCTATATCTGGACCCAAACTACTCAAATTAAGTCCCCACAAATAGTTGAGTTGACCAAAAGCCAGCACAGACAGTAGAATAGTGCATGTGACAACAAATCTACACCTACGGAGAAAACCATCAAAAGATATCTGAACTGAAACATTGCACGAACCATTTGACCAAGTCCACCAAACTGCATAACCTGAAAACCCATTATGGAGCAATGCAAGCCATTCTCCAAGCCTGTCGAAACCATCCTGACAACCAACATTATGATCATCCAAACAACACATCAAATCTTTGTCAAATAATCAATTGGGGATCTACACACATGATAGTGCAATATTCACAGTAGTCAATCATTATATCTAGAGCCGCAAGTAGTCATCTCCTCAAAGCATTCTTCAATAAGATCTTCAAATACTCTTTCCTACATATTATTGTCTATCATACTCTGTCTTCCAGATAAGTTACAAACTCCCTCAATCATTATTCAAATCTTCTTCATCAATCAATGTCATAGCCCTAGTTACTTCTTAGTCATTATTCAAATCTTCTTCATCAAGCAATGCCACAACTTTGGAAACTTCTTCAAATATTCTTCCTTAATCAATGTCACAGACTCAATATAGTCTCAGCAAC
Organism: Chamaecyparis obtusa; assembly: GCA_027943335.1. NCBI lineage: Eukaryota > Viridiplantae > Streptophyta > Pinopsida > Cupressales > Cupressaceae > Chamaecyparis > Chamaecyparis obtusa. Next base: position 27,267 of record BSBK01006829.1, on the reverse strand, counting down.
CTTCCATCCTTCCCAAACTGACATTAATGCAACTCCAGAGGTTCACATCAATGACAACACAAATCACAATGCTAACACCATTTGCTGAAACTTGATACATATCTTTGAGGAAATCATCAGTCTTACCATCCACAAGAATGACTAGTTGTCACCTATCTCTAACCTGTTTGATGATGAGGTATCACTACCATATGATTTTATTGTCTAACCTTTTTGTGCTTAGAAACTGTCTAAACATTTTGTGTCCATAGAAATTGACATGATTTATCATGACAAACATGATCCACTCGTATCACAGCTTGCAAAATGATGTAGTGTTCTAAATTATAACTGTGAAGTGTATGTTCATAGTAAAAACCACATTTTTAAGAGTGAACTCCTTTAGCCACAGTCAAATCAATCGATATTCCATTTCAATATTTAGTAGATTTATGGTCTAACAATCATTAGAAAAAAGAATTAATGTAAATTCTCATTAATATAAGAATCATAAATCAAAAGATTTTCCTTGTGATAATAGTAATTATTATTGGTATGTTTACTTAAAATTTCTAGCAATGGTAATCACACATCAATGACAAATCAAGCAGCAAAATTTTCACATATATACAAGGAGCGTGCTTGGTCAAAGATATCAATTTTTATTTTCTATATGGCAATATGGTTGAGGAAGTTTGTACACAATTTCAACTCTTATGCCTGAGGAAGACTGCAGGTTTTAAGAGAAAATGCTTTATTTTATGTGCAGATTCTTATAAACTCCGTGTTATTCATATAAGACTATTATTTAATGCTAAATTTTTCATGACCTGCAATTTTATATCAAACTTCTTCAATATTTGACATGCCCCGGTTGTCATTACAGCATGGCAAATGCATTCTCTGAAGGCCTCGTTCTAACTAATAAGAGCAGATTAAGTCAGCAAACACTGTTAGATGTCTTGGTAGGCTTCTTTATGCATGCTTTTGCAGGGAACCCTATCTTTTATTTTGGTACTTTTGAGCATACTTTTAAGTTCTATTACAACAAATAGGTAGGTCATAACATGCAATGCTAAGGACATTGCAAAGAGGAAAATGGTTTAGGACAGCAAACTAGTGCCATCTTTACTAATACAATGATTTATGATAGGAATTAGGTGCAATCAACAATCCTATGTTTAAGTTGAAAGGGCCAGCTATGATTCAACAAAAGTTCCCCCTAGCATTTCCATTGAAACATCAACAAAAGGATATCTGTTTAGCACTTGCTCTTGGAGATGATGCTGGAGTATCTATGCTTGTAGCTACTGCAGCCAATGAGGTATCTTAAGTTTATCTTTCTCTCTTTGTCTACCAGAATGAATTTAAAAGCTATGCTAGCAATTGGCTCAAATCACTTTTACAATATATATATATATATATATATATATATATATATATATATATATATATATATATATATATATATATATATATATATATATATATATATATATTGAGTAAGGAGTTCTAGCCTATGGTTTAATCTCAATTGTCTGGTTTTTAAAATTCTTAAGGTTTTCAAGAAGGCCAGAAGCATGGGGCTTGGTGATCATGACTTTTCAGCTGTCTATCAAGTAGTGAAGGAGCCATAAAAGACTTGTAATTCTCATGTGCACATGATGTCATGGATTGTTGGAATCAGACCATCGAATAGTAGAATTACTAGATGACATGTGTGCATACACTTTCTTCAAATATCCCATGTCACATTTTGAAGATGGTGGATATGCCATAATTTATTGACTTCAGGGAATCACGCCCTTCAGAGATTTTGAGACATAAACAATAATATTATATGTGCTGTAAACATGTTTGCACCTAATTCATCGTGCTCTTTTTAGCTGCATAAAGCTTTCTGAATCATGTCACCACCCAATTAATTGATTTTTTTCCCTTGCAATTTCAAAATAAAGATGAGAAAATATCAGTTCATGAAACATTTATTTATATATTTTTACTAACTGGTTATATTTCTTAGTGATTACTGACTAATTTATAAATATTTTCTTAGTACAACTAGGTGATTAAGCTTCTCAGTTGTTTAACATTCTATATTATGATGACCATATTCATGAAACCCTCTACATGTGAATCCAAAAGCCTTTCATGGTCTAGGGTTTGAATACTCTCAAGAGTAAGACTTTAAGGGAAGGGAGAGATGAGATATATCTCTACATAGGTCTTGGCATAAACTAGGTGATCTTTCCCATGAAAGGGTCTAGAGACATCAACACTTTCAACGAGTTTTCAATCATCTCAAAAACATAAGGGGGCCGAAATTCTGGAGGGAGAGCATAGAAATGTATCCAAGCCAATATCATAGATGGGATTTATTTTGAGGAATAGATACTAATATGCTAGTGCTTCATAAAGATTCCTTCATTCTTAAGAAATAAGGACCTTCACTCGAAATCCATCACAACTATATTCATTAGAAAAAGTTGCAATGAACTATCCTTTATGAATCTCCTATTCTCCTTTATTTTTCCAATTTTTTCTTACCCAATAATATAGATCTTCAAGGGGAGTTTAGACCTCAAGGAATCTATAAATCAAACTTTTGCTATGCAAAGACACAATTTTCCTAAATTCCAAAAAATCAAGATTGATAATTAGAGATTCCTCCATGGTTGGCACACATGTATGTGTTCCCTTTATCATTTGGTCATTTTTCTTCCTTATTGCCACTATGGAGACATCACCTTTCTTCTCCTCCAAGGATGCACCTAATCTATCCAACAAATCTATAATGGAACCACAAAGAGGAGAATAATCATCTCCAACTTTGGTTCATAATGGAAAAACTAATAAGCAAAAAGATTTGAAGACAAAAAAATAGTAGAAATCCCAACTAAATATTTAAAAGAAACCCTAGCAAATGCTCATTACAATCTAATTGCTAGCAAGAAAATCCACGCAAATCTTGTTACAGTCTAGTTGTTTATGTTAATTCATTGTTAAGTTGGCAAATCTTTCAATTTTTTTGGGATAATGAAAGAGTGTTATATTGGAGGCTCTCATCTTGAAATATGACTATAAATATGATGGGTATATTTATTTTAAGGTTGTAAGTGAAGTATAGTTAGAAATTGGAAATGCTCTAGCAGATTTGTATGCAGTGGAATGTGGAACCCTAGGCTTAGCTCGTGAACTCTGACAGAATTTTTGTAAAGGAATGTAGAACCATAGACACTGCGTGTGAACTATTTGACTGAATTGCTCAAAGAAATATGGCCTCATGACGTGCCATGATCTCTAAATGCACAAGATAGACATATGAAAAGACCAATTAAACTTTCTCTATATTACTATTGTTATGATGGTTATTTCACCATTTCCTCCTGATATGGGACTGAATCCATTCAAATGGAGGGTACAAATGTGGTAAAGATGAAGGAAATGAATGTGTTGGGTTTCCTTACATACAATAATAATGAAGAGTCTATGAAGAATTACCTGGAAAAAGATTTTCTCCTCCGTTCCTTTGCCTCAAACTCTACTCTGAGTCTATGAAGAATTGCCTACAAGAAAATGTACCAAGAACCTTAGAGTAGTCACAGGGTATTAGAGTTCTATCAGATACAAATCTTCAAAAGACTTCAAAAAGTATAAATTTGACAAAATAGAGAAATATTTAGTATCTTATTGAGCTTCACTTTGTTTTGAGAATAGTTTAATATTCTCTACTAAATAGGGCCAACCACGTGAAGGTGGAAGCTCATTTGGCCCCACCCCCCCTCCCCCTAACATCACTCTACATTCCCCGTTAACATCTAACATTCATTCATTCTTTCAACCATTAATAAAATGTAACATTCAATCAATATCACATGATAACATTCATTAACACATTAGATTCGTTAACACGCAACATTCATCAATATTCTGCATTAACACATAATTCATGAACATTCATTAGCACATAATTAAATTCATTGAGACATAAAATTCAGTCATTATCAATTAAGGTATGTAGATGACAATCATTTCTTTTTTTTCTTTCTAATTTTTTTTTCTATGTAAGCTCTAAGAGGAGCATCAGTGTTATCATCAATTCCCTCCTCATCAGTTGTTTTGTTCTCTGTTCTTGATGATCTCAAATTCCTATGCTGCTGCAAAGGGGGGTCCTCTGTAATAACAAATAAAAGAGTTAAATTAAAAATATTTTATTATAATTGTTACAAGTATTTAATTATTTTAAAGAACATAACTGTGGCACTCTTTACTTGATCTGGCCACAATCATTTTGTTTGGACTCAACCTCAACATGCTCATGAACACTGACCCCTCGATCCTCTACAGCTGCTATACAAAATGTTACGTTAATCCAATCACCAATTGCAATTACATATAAAAAATTTAATAGCAAATGTATACCTCCACCACTAGGATGCACATCATGCGAACCTTCATCATGCACAGATTGTGTAGAAGGATTGTCAGGCTGCATTCCAATATCCTACGCATTGTTATCATTGCTTGCTTAAAATAGATATACTCACTTTATATTGGAACTTAACATCAAATAGACTAATTGGTAAAGTATTCAATTTGAAATAAATTTCATTTAGCTTATTTACCTGTGGCTCAGATGCATCATTATTAGAACCTTGTGCACTGATTTCATTATTAGAACCTTGCACAAAAATAGGCCACACCCAGTAAACAAATCTCATCTCTCCAAATGGATTAACACCATCCGCTACCAATGAAAGCCTGAGATTATGAGGTTCTTCTTTGAAGTGTTGCCACTTTTCCTCTATGTTCATAAATGCTGAACCATTCGTAGGGATTCGAATAATGTCATCTTGACTTCTATTGCGTGCATGGTAATCCATAAATTGTGCCAAGCTAGAGAGATCACAATTATATGAGTCAAACATAGTCATGAAAAAGCACATAAATTAGTTATTATATGCAATTAAAAGATGTTTAGGAGAGGTGAGGAATGGACACCACAAGTAAGTATTTTTAGGACTAATTGTTTAATACAAGGTGAAGTTTATAAATTAGTCATAGATTCAGGTACTTGCAGCAATCTAATATCATGGGATGTTGTCAATGCTTTGAAACTGCCTATTCAACACCATCCTAGGCCTTATTATGCTACATGGGTGGAGGAAAATCAAAATTTCATAGTGCATTATCAAACCATGTTAAATTTCTCAATAAGTGGGTACTCTGATCAGATTCTATGTGATGTTGTAAAAATGAATTGTGCACATGTTATCCTAGGAAGATCTTGGCAAGTTTCTAGGAAAGTGTTACATGATTGCTTCACTAACATCTACCAAGTGTGGAGTAATGGAAAAAGGTTTGAGTTGATACCATTGCCTTGCAAGGGAAATGAATCTCTCCTCATAGGAAGAATCAGAGAATTGGATACAGGTCAGACTGGGAAAAGCATAAAGTTGGAACAACAAGTAGTGGAGAATTCTGAATTCTGTGACAGAGATAAGGACAGGATTTAAAGGTGGTGAAGGAGTGTTAGTGGGGGATTGGTACTATCCTATTAGAGGACATGAAAAAGACAATGAAAAGATGGTGCAACAGAAATTGGAAGGACAACAGGGGTACTACCCCAAACAGGTAGAAATAAAGACTGTCCAGACAGTCAAGAAAATAACCAAGGCAGCAATGGTGACTGCCCCAAGGGCAGGAGTTATGATTTATAACAAATGTTTGAATGTTTTGCATGTAGGACATCAGTAGAAGAGATACTTTACCTTAGGAGGTTTCATTCCTATGCACCATATGCAGAGATATGGAGGAAAGAAGCAATTTATGCCAAACACGGTTCTTGGGACAAGAACATCTTTAAAGGTGGTGAAATTGATGCAGGAGCATCATATGCTTGTCAAAGGCACATTGGAGATCCAAGGCATTACAGAGGTCATGGAGCATCTCCTAGATTCAATTGGGCAATCCTTCAACCAATCATGGCACATGGAGGCATTGGAAGTCATGAAATTGCATAATGTCCTGATGGATTTCTATGTTGAAAAAAAGTTGTAATTGCATCTTAGGGTTGCCTAGGGTAGAAAAGACATTAGATAGGGTCCTATAGGTTATCATAACCTTACCATGTCATTACATAAATCAGAAGATTCAATAAACTCTTTAAGAGCATAGTTTAGTAGTTTAAAATTTGAAATTTGAATGTTAACGACTATAAAGCCATTTTGGAAGGAAACTCCATAATTCAAATTTTAAGAAGGATTAGCAAATGAAACCAGTTGGAGATGGTTAAGAGGGGTATTTACCATGCCTAGGTCTATAAATATGTGTTTGTATGGACTGGAAGATATAATGGACGGACCGTCTCAGAAAAGTGAGTAGAAAAAGCTTGGTTTGAATAGCAATTTGAAGCATTCTTGGTTTTTCTGCATATCTTTGGATTGGGAATGTATTGTGCTATCTTACCAAACATGTTTTGATGATAATAATCGAGTCTTGAATCCATTTGATGAGTTTTTTGTTCAATTTTATTCACTACCTGGCTATAGCAGACAGTTTTCAAGCAATTTTGTAGTTTTTTTTTATTAAATCATGCTCATCCCATGAAATGTCCACTATTTCTTCATGGAATGGAACTCTTCTAACATGTAAAAATGCTTCTAACTCTATAATGAATATCTAACCAGAATATTTGGTGGCCACCAACAATAAAAAGGTGAAAACAAGGGTTAAGGATTGAAGGGACAGTCCTATAGAGAGAGATTTTCCTTAAGGAGGGTAGTGTTTGAGTTTTGATTCATGGTTATGATGTTGAAACATTGATGTTTTCACTTAGAATTAGTCAAAGAAGTTGTTACACATGTGAGATTGGTGATAGCCTAGGAACAAGGGTTTATAAGGGATGAATTGGGGTTTTTGGGGATGGGAAACCCATAGACTAAAATTGATTGTGTATTTGTCTAATTGAAGGCATTTGATGAGCCTATAAAAAGTTTGAAGTCCATACATTAAGTATTGCTATATGTTGCTTTGTAAATGCACTAGTTGTTCCATTGTTAAAGACAGGGTCATTGTGAAGAAACTTTGATTTTTGCCAAAGGAAGCCCATCCAATCTTGACATATGTTTTATATAAGGATAAAGGGTGTTTGAAAAGGTTGTTTGTTCAGAGAGTCACTTGAGAAAAACAAAAGATATCTACCAATTTACCTTGCCGCTGTTACAGAAATTGAAAATTGTCATTGACAACATTTTGGTTTGCTATGCATTTTTACTTCAGAGTTGTTGAAACTTGAAGGTGATGTTTGGAACATGTTAGATATGCTAAAAAAACCTTTTGAAGCCTTGAAACCTCCTAGAGTTGACTATTTGTAGATTTTGCCCATCAGGACCTAGAAGGGTCACTTGGAACACTTCTACAATTTTGCTCATTTTGGGTTGTTTAAAGGGTTCATCATTCTATCCTCTGCATCACTCCCATTTTAGCACAAGCAGAGAGAATGCTGACAAAGGTTGTGAAATTAGGATTTACACCTACCAAGTGTATTTGATTGAAAGTTTCTACAACCTTTTCAACAAATCCATCTTGTGCATATCTTGCCATTGTTGCAGTCCACGAGACCACGTTTCTCTAAGGTATTCTCTCAAACAATTTATGTGCCTTGTCTATGCTTTTACATTTTGCATATATGTCTATAACAGAATTTCCAACTATAATATCTCATGAAAACCCCCCTTTCATTATGCTTTGATGGATATCCATACCCTGTTCCAAAGATCCTATTTTGGCACAAACAAGGAGTATGTTGGCAAAGGTTATGGAATAGGCACAGAGTAAGAGGAGTTATAGAATGAATAACTTTGTGAATCTTCCACTGTACTAGACCAACTTTGTGAATCTTCCACCATACTAGACTAGCTCAGTTATCTTCAATAAAAATATTTGTTAAATATGGAGAGGTATCAATCTTAAGGCATCTAACTTAATTTCATTGTGTAATACATAAACCCAACATCTGAAATAGGTACCTTGAGGTTGATGAACTGAGCATTTAACGGATCTCTGTTTTAAACTTTCAAAGATATCTGCATTAGTTCTTATTTTCACATGTTCCCTTCTTTCTTCTTCCTCCCTGCAACCTCCTTTCAAATGAGTTTCTCTTCTCCCTTCTATATCTCATGTTTGAGGGAGTCACAACTTTTCATTTCATGCCTTTTGACTATTCGTTAAAGTTAATTTTATTCTTTTAAATTTTAATTTTAATCTTATTTTTATCCTTTTGTATTTTACTTTATTATTTTTTATAATTAAATCCTATTCAAAGAGGGGACATTACGATGACAATTTGGTAATTTGGGGTGAAATTGCATAGTTCTTTGAATAACTCTATGTAGGCTAGTCTAGTTGAGGTGTTTGGGCATGCTCAGGAAGGCATTTTACATCCACTTAAATTTAATCTTTAAAAGTTATTTATAACTCACTTATGAGATCATAGAATCAGATTTCAGAGGCATTTCTCTCATGGTCTATATCAACATTTAGTACTCTCTTCTTCTTGAATTAACATGTTTATTCCACTATCATAATTTTGTGGGGATACATCAAAACTCCTCGAGATCCTTGTGAAAACATATATAGTAAGGGCTGTAGAAAAATAAAAACACCAAACCAAATAATAAGCCCCCATAATGTAAAGCCAATATAGGAATTCATGAACTAAATTTAGCGGCTGAATTTGACTATGTTAACTATCAATGCAAACATCATCTTGTAATTGTTCTATCTAATGTCCTTTTTTTCAAAATGAAGCCCAGTTGAAACCCAAAATGCCCATCATATATTTAAATTCTTTAAGTGGATTTTGGGAATTTTGCACTAAGGAAATGGGATTAAAATTATAATAGAGGGCCTCAAGTAAAGTGAAAATATAAAAGAAGGTCTCTTATCATTAAATTTTATTTTAAATAATTCCTCTCCAATATCAATCAAAATTCATGAAGGAAATTTGAAGATTTATATCTTTTAGATGAAATTTCTATTTAAAAAAGGCAAAGTGAGGAGGATGCATATTGATCTCTTCCTCCTCACTTTTATTCAGTGGTGATAGCCATTGAAGAAAGGAATGATCTAACCACATTCAAAGTGGTAGAATAGATAAGTTCTTTACAATCTCATGAGAAGTATATTCAATGTTCTACAGAAAGCTTGGTGAAAGCTTTCCAATCTCCTACAAAAATTGAAGAAACTCTCCCATGATTTATATCTTTTAAATGAAATTTCTATTTAAAAAGGCAAAGTGAGGAGGACACATATTGATCTCTTCCTCCTCACTTTTATTCAGTGGTGATAGCCATTGAAGAAAGGAATGATCTAACCACATTCAAAGTGGCAGAATAGATAAGTTCTTTACAATCTCATGAGAAGTATATGCAATGTTCTACAGAAAGCTTGGTGCAAGCTTTTCAATCTCCTACAAAAATTGAAGAAACTCTCCAAAGACTCTTCCTCGCCCAAATAAATTCCAAGGAAATTTTAGCTAATAGAGGACATGGTAGAGAACAAGGAATAGGAAGTGGATCACTGAATCATTCAATGCAGGTGTTCTAAACAATATGGACACGAAGGGAAAAAAGATTGACTTGAATAAGTCAAAAGACAATTAATTAAAGTCTTCCAAAGATGAAAAGTACTCTACATTCTTTGAGTGCATTTTGACAAAAGAACACCAAAAGAATGTGTGGTTCCTAAATAGCAGCTATTCAAATCATATGAAAAGTAAATATACCCTCTTTGTCAAATTAGATGATTCATAAGAAGTCTAACTTAAATTTAGTGATGATAAAGAAAATGATGTAATGGGTAAAAGTACCCTTGCAGTGAAGACTAAGCAAGGAGAAATTATTATATTCATGATACTCGTGCCAAAACTAAAACATAATCTTTTGAATATTGGGCAGCTAGTAGCATAAAATTACAAAAGTGTATTTGAAGATAACCACAACAAGATATTTAATAAATCAAATAAATATCGCTTGTAGCAAAGTCTTGTATGATAGAGAATATATTATTTCCTCTCCCATTGGTTTCCACTAAGATGCATGCATTCATGGTAATAACAGATGATTTGTGGTTATGGAACCAACAATACGGTCATTTTAAATTTCAAGGATTAAGTTTGCTTCACAAGAAGAATATGGTTAGAGGACTTCCTACAATTCAATCCAAAGAAGAAATTTGTTCAAGGTGTGCACAAGCACCATCATGATAATTTTTCAGTGAACAAATCATGGAGGGCAATATCTCCAATAGAGCTTGTGTGTTGACATTTGTGGTGATATGCAAGAGGAGAAATTGGGTAAGGATATTTATTTTTTAACTTTTATTGATGATTTACTTGCCACACATTGGTTTATTTTCTTATGCAGATATCTAAGGCTTTTCAATGATTCAAGAATTATAAAGCTATGCTTGAAAAGAAAATTGGGTATTATCTCAAAATACTCAAACAGGTAGAGGGGGAGAATTTACTTCCAAAGAGTTTTTTTATTTTGCAACAACTATGTCATAAAGAGAATTTACTATGGCTTATACTCCCAAAAAAATGGTAATGCAAAAAGTAAGAATGGTACCATTATGAAAATGGCATGAAGTATGTTGCAATCAAAATGTCTTCCAAATAGTTATTAGGGGGTTGTGGCAACAATAGTATATATTTTGAATTGAGATCCCACAAAATCAATCAAGAACATCACTCAAAGGAAACTCAAAGTAGTCATAATACTTTTGTAGCTCATTTTCATGTATTTGGTTGTCTAGCATTTATTCATATTCCAATTCAAAGGTAGACGAAGTTGGATACAAAATCCCAACTTTGTATCCTTGTGGGATATTCCAATGCAACTAAAGGGTACAGGTGCTATGATCCTAGCACAAAAAATGTTTTTAATGAAGGGAGAGTCTGTCAATGGAAAAATGGTGTACAAAAAAATATACTAATAATCATGGGCATTGAAGATGGCAGTGTTCCTCCTCCCCACAAGCTCAAGTGGAAGTTCAAGCTCTAATAGGAGCTCAAGTTCCAGTCCACCAAGTTCTTCTAGTAGCACAAATTCTGATGATAATTCGCATTAAGCATAAACTCCAAGTTCTTCAAGAAATGCAAAAAGACTATTTGACATTTATCATAGGACTACAATATAAAACCAATCGTTAATTTTGATTTGTTTAGTACAATTCAAGTGGAACCCTCTATGTATGAAAAAGTAGTCAAAGGCAAAGTATGGATTAATGCTATGAATGATGAGATGAATGCCATTAATAAAAATAAAACATGGAAATTATTTGCAACTTCCCAAAGATAAACAAGTGATTCATGTCAAATGGATTTATAAGGTGAACTATCATGTTGATGGTTCAATAGAATGACACAAGGCTGGACTAGTCACCAAAGGATTTGCACAAACACCTCAAGCAATTTACAGAAACTTTTGCTACAATTTCTAGACTTGATACAATCAAGATTATATTGGCTATTGCTACACAATACAAGTGGCTAGTATCTCGGATAAATGTAAAATCTATCTTCCTTAATAGTTTACAGATAAGGATGTCTATGTGGAACATTAAACAACCTATGGGATATGAAATTCTAGGCAAAGAACAATTAGTTTACAAGTTTTTAGAAAAAAACACTTTATGGGTTGAAGCAAGCTCCCAGTGCCTAGTATACAAAGATTAGCAGTTATTTCTTGAAGAAGAGATTTAGTAGAAGAAACTAAGAGCCAACCTCATATGTTCAACATATTGATTATGATATTCTCATTGGTTGCCTTTACATTGATGATCTTATTTATATAGGTAACAACAAAGCTCTCATGGAGAAAGAAATGAAATGAAAATATGAAATGTCAAATATAGGACCCATGCATTATTTCCTTGGTGTGAAAGTTCAACAAAAATTAGAAGGTATATTTATCAAACCAAATATGTAATTTTAGAATATCCCATCCAAAAATGCTCAACCCTCGTTCTATTAGCTATTGAACTTCTACAACTTTAATTGATCATACAAAATGATTTGGTGTATTGATAGTTAAAATAATTTTTAATTAAAAAATCATAACATAATTTTTAAACACTACTATTTTTTAGTGCACTTTTATACAGTGGATATCGTGACATGCCCTGGTTGGTTAACTTTAGAATATCCAAAAATTCTCAACAACCATTCTATAACTATTGTACTTCTACAGCTTAAACACTTCATACAAAGTGATGCAGAACCATCGAATTGTCATCGTAACTAAAATGGTAATAGTTACACCCCAGTGACAAACATGTAGATTTATCAAAAGACTCAGTGCAGTCTTGAGAGCCTTCTACAAGGCATTTTCAGATTTTTGCACTGTGTTGAGTGCTTTGTTGAAATGAAGGACATCGTCAGAGGAATGTTTAGGTTTTTAAACAATATTTGTAAACCCTAGTTGGGCTCGTGACTATATCATTTGAAAGCACAGTCCAAGGCATTTTTAGAATCTCCATGAAGCACAATGTTAATGATCGGTCTTATGACCTAGAAATATAAAGAATAATGTATGACAATAATACAACAAAGCTTTCACCTATCGGTGCTATCAAGAGTTTAAGGGGCAGTGTTCCATTTAATGGAGGCACTGATACGAATTAGTGTACAATACAGAAGCGATGCCTGAAGTACCTGAGCACATGATAAAGGGAAGAGAGGGTGACACAAAAGGAGGAGGAAGTGAAGTTTAAAATCATACCTTTCTCAGCCTTTTGGATTTTGAATGTACAATGCCTTTCACCACAGAGATGCCTGGCCGCAGAGATCTCCTCGTCCAACATACAAATTATCCAACGAATGCAAAAATCCCTCTCGGTGCTATTGAACATAGAAATGACCTACGTTTTTTTTTTTTTTTCTTATATCCTGTTAACGTTGCAATTGCAACGTTGTTAGGTTATAATTGAAAAAAAAAATCCAAAAACATATAACATTTGCTCGCTATCACAAATTGTCGTCGCAATTTCACCCCAAATGTATTAGTGTGGTCTGTTGCAGTTTGTAGCAAATCAGTCACTCCCTTCGAGATCTAGAAAGAACTTTCCTAAGTTCTCGAGAGATGGAAAAGTCACAACAGATGAACACATTAAAGCCTTCTTCACAGCAACTCATATCCTAGGAGTTGGTTATGAAGATGTTGCTGTTAGGCTATTTGCTGAAACTCTAGTCGAGGCAATGACTGATTGGATTTATCACTTGGATGATGCTTCAATCACAAGTTGGGATACTATGAGGATGAATTTTGAAGCCAGGTTCAAAATAGCTGAAGATGAACATGCGTTATTGACACAATTGACCTCTATCAAGAAACAAGCTTCTATAAGTATGAGGGAGTTCATTGCTAAATTCAATAAGATTGCCAATAGAATTCCCATGGTTGATAGACCCACTCTTGCAAATCTGAAGATATTCTTTATGAGTGCCATGCCACCAGATATAAATTACGATATGAGAAGAGCACGGCCTATAGATTTGGACGTTTCTCAAAAAATAGCCATTGAGTTAGAAGATGACATGATTTCTGCTGGTAGATGGAAAAGAGAAATATAGACAGGTGCAAGTTCAAGTGGCACTACATCGACCAATGGGATGATGTAGAAAATGTCCAATGAAATCATCACTTTAAAAAAGAAACTCCCTAAGTTTAACAATTCATACTAGAAACCATTTCAAGATCAGAATAGTAGAAATACTGATAGCAGGACGCTACAATTACCTACTCTGCAAGAGAGGCTTGCAATTGAGGCTCCCCCTAAGAAAGGCAATATGTATGTATTTCATCTAATGATGGACCATAATGGTGAGAGCTATCTTGAAATAACTCACATGATGCAATTACTATCTACTAATGAGTTGGATACTACAACACCAATCAATGAACCAGATTCATGCTTGCATGGCGACTTTGTAAATTTATTTTTTGAGTATGAATCCGATTCTAAGAAGCAAGGAGAATGTTATGCTACTATAGATGGCACTACCTGCGCAATTCTAACTCAGAGCCAGAAAGACAAAACTCCTATTATTAGTCCTTCAACGAGAACCAACGATGCATCTACTTTAGGTACAAAATAAATTAGTCAGGGATCAAAAATCTCATAGTCGAGTAAGGAAAATGATTCTTTTGATTTCATTCAGTTCTATAAAAATTCCAGGATCCAAATTTCTCTGATAGATTATTTAAGGTCGAATCCTGCTGAATTGAAAAGATTTATGGATTACTTAAAAGGAGATAGTATAAATTTGAATCAAAATGTCACCTCTTCCAATGAGGATGATTCCTCACTAGAAAAACTATTTGAACAAGGAGAAACCACTCTATTGGCTACTTTCCCAGGTCAAAAGCCTGAACCATTTTACGTCTCCTTGTATATCAACAGTTGTAAACTTAGCAACTGTATCATAGATTCAGGTACTTCTGATAACGTGATGCCTTCCCCTGTAGCCAAATCCTTAGGCCTCACCATGACAAAGGTCCATGGTAGGTTTTATTCTATGGACGCTAAACAAGTTCCTTTACTTGGTCAAATCAAATATGCTCAGGTAGCTCTGGCTTCCCATCCTGAAAAGAATTTGCTTTGACAATCCTTGTTGCAGATATACTGACAAGCTATGGATTATTGCTCAGTAGAAGTTTTTGTAGAGATTTAGGTGGGGAGATTAAATTGGATTGGTCTCAGGTAGTAATTGCTGTGGGAAATAAGAGGGTCAAACTAGAGCCCGAGGAGAAGTCAAAGTTCACAGTTCTGAAATTGAATGATCTGAAAGCTCATATCTTGTATCAAGAATTAGAGTTTGGCAATTACATGATGTTTACCCAAGGCGTTGTTGATGAACCAAAAGGTGAACAAGAAGAAGTTTAGACTATTGAGAAGGAAAAGACTCCAGAAGTCTGAACACTAGAATTTGATGGTAGTTGTTCTTCCTCTGGATTTGGTGTCGGAGTTGTATTAATCCCACTTGAAGGTGAACCTAAGCTGATGGATTTCAAATTGGAGTTTGCAAATACCAATAATACGACTGAGTATGAGGCGTTGTTACTCAGGATAATTGCTGTGAAAGAAAGGGGAGTGAAAATTCTAAAAGCTCAAGGTGATGCTAAGTTGATTGTACCCCAGATCAAAGGTCAATACTCTGTTAAAAATCAGAGATTAAAAAGTTACCAAAATAGAGTATGGGACGAGATTGAAGGATTGGACACCTTTGTGATCGAATATGTCCCTAGAGAATTAAATTCCAAAGCAGATTCACTAGTAGTCTCCGCTTCCTTACTACTACCTCACCTGGAATTTAAAGACAAGAAGTACCAGGTATAAGTAATGTATAGGCCATCAATACCTGACAACATAGATGATTGGAAAGTATTCGATGATGACAGATGTTTGCAACTCTTTCTCGAAGGTATTGATAGTTCCCTTGAAGAAAAGCCAAATGATCTCTCACAAGATCATCCCAAGAAATGAAAGAAAGATGAACTAGGTGTTACTCAGTTGCAGGGTAACATCATTCCCCCATATTTTATATCATTAGAGAAATTATTCAATCATCATGATACTTATGTTAAGAAGAAAAGGATAGAGAAAGGTCTCATGACTAGAGAATACAAAGGGATGAACATTGGGAATGAGTCAAATCCCAGAATGATAAACATAGGGAAGTGTTGCACACTTGAAGAGAAAGCAGACGCTAGAAGGATTTTTCTAGAATATCAAGATGTCTTTTCCTAGAGTTATGAAGATTGAAAAAGCTTTATGGAAGGAAATTTCAAGCATCAAATTTCCCTAAAACCTGATGCTACCCCATTTAGACAAAAGCAAAGAAACTACAATCCTAAAGTGGCAGACACCATATTTAGAGAGGTTGATAAAATGCTCAAAGCTAGGATTATCTACCCTATCCACCACTCTACATGGATAGAAAACATCATCCTTGTGAGGAAAAAGAATGGAGAAATAAGGATATGCGTAGATTTTAGAAATTTAAATCAAGCTTCTTTAAAAGATAATTACGCACTCCCCAACATGGATCACTTGTTGCAGATAGTTGCAGGGGCTGAAATGATGTCTATGCTCGATGGATTCTCTGGGTACAACCAAGTCAAGGTAGAAGAGAAAGACCAGCACAAGACCGCATTTACCACTCCCTGGGGCACATTTGCTTACCATAGAATGTCGTTTGGCCTTATCAACGCTGGTGCTATGTTTCAACAAGGTATGGATTTGTCTTTTTCTGATATGAAAGATAAGATCATTGTCATATATTTGGATGACTTAACTGTGTTTTCTAAGAAAATAAGTGATCATATTAAGGATTTAGAAAGAGTATTGCAAAGGTGTAGAGAACACGGGATTTCTTTAAATCCTAAGAAGTCAGTTTTTTGTGTTACCGAAGGAAAACTACTAGGTCATATTGTATCACAAGAAGGTATTAGGATTGACCCAAAGTGAGTCAAAGCCATTCAAAGGCTAAGTTTACCTATAAGTAAAATTGGAGTGAAGTCATTCTTCGGTCAGGTAAATTTTCTTAGAAGATTCATCCCTGACTTTTCAGAGATCACCAAGTGTATTGTGGACATGATGAAAGGTAATCAAAATTTCAAATGGAATGACCCTAGTAAAAGAGCCTTCCAAGATATAAAGGATGCTATAGCCAACACCCTGTCCTATACCACCTAAACTATAAGAAGGATTTCATGATTTATTGTTATGCATCTGAACATACATTGTCAGCTATTCTTATGCAAGAAAATAAAGGAGTTCAGGCTCCCATTACCTTTATGAGTGTGCCACTAAAGAATCATGAGCTAAGGTATTCTCAGGTTGAGAAGCATGCTTTCTCAGTGGTAAAATCCTTGAAGAACTTCATATTTTATATCTTACATTCTCACTCCATTGTATTTGTTCCTGACATTGCGATAAAGAGTATATTAACCCAGCAAGATGTAGGATGTAATAACAGAGGGGCTTGGGTAGCCAATACACAAGAGTATGACATAGAGATCAAGCCAAATAAATTGGTACGAGGTAATGCATTGTGAAAATCTATGGTAGAAAGTGAAGGAGATAATCAGCATGAAGCAGAACAATTAGTTTTGGCAGTGAGTTTACAAGACCCATGGTTTGAAGACATTGTATATTTCCTGACTTATGGTGAATGCCCTGAAAGATTGACAACTAAACAAAGGAGAGACTTGAGGTTGAAAGCTACTAAATATGTCATTTGGGAAGGCACATTGTACAAAAGATCTGTAGATGGAACCTTTCTCAGGTGTGTAGACAAGCAACAACAGGAGA
Organism: Chamaecyparis obtusa; assembly: GCA_027943335.1. Classification (NCBI taxonomy): domain Eukaryota; kingdom Viridiplantae; phylum Streptophyta; class Pinopsida; order Cupressales; family Cupressaceae; genus Chamaecyparis; species Chamaecyparis obtusa. The sequence continues at coordinate 9,909 of BSBK01006829.1, read as the reverse complement.
GGTTGCTAAAAAAATTCCATGACGAAGCTTGTGGTGTGCATTTCTCATCTTCTGTAACTGCATTTAATATTTTGAGGCAATGTTATTATTGGCCAGGAATGTTCAAGGATGCATATCATTGGGTGGCCAATTGTGAAAAATGTAAGATGTTCATGGGTCGACCTTAACTAGTAGCCCTTCCTCTCAGACTAGTAATAAAAGAGGGTCCCTTTCAGCATTGGGGCCTCGACTTTATTGGACCTATCAATCCTACATCAAGTGCTGGTCACACTTATATAATCACTGCAACTGACTATTTTATGAAATGGGTGGAAGCGAAGGCTACAAAGAAAACTACTTTTGAAGTGGTGTGCGAATTCATCAAGGAGAACATTATGGTAAGATTTGGTGTGCCTATTAAAATAGTCATGGATAATGCAACTTAATTTTCTTTAGCTAAAATTACCAAATTTTGTTTCGAGTATGGTATAACAGCTAGTCACTTGTCAAACTATTTCCCATAAGGGAACGGTCAAGATGAATCAAGCAATAAGAACTTGGTAAATATAGTGAGAAAACTTGTGCCGGATAACCAAAGAACTTGGCACAAGAAAATTCATGAAGCACTCTAGGCTGACAGAGTAACTCCGAAGAGGGCAATTGGTATCTCACCTTTTGAGCTAGTATACGGGGTTGAAGCAAGTCTTCCCCTGCCTCTAGAATTGGCCACTAACAAGTTGAAAATAGTGGTAGAGGATGGCATCTACAAGGACAGGCTGGAAAAGTGAATCCTGTATCTGAATAAACTTGAAGAAGAACAAGAGAAGATTGTTGATCATATCATAGAGCATCAGATGCGGGTAAAGAATCTCTTTGACAAGAAAACTAGACCAAGAAGATTCATGGTTGGAGATTTAGTACAATTGTGGCATAAATGAAGGGCACCTAAAGGAATGCATGGTAAATTTGAGACACTCTAGAAAGGACCATTCATCATCCATCAGGCCTTTGACAAGAATTCATTCAAATTGGTGTATCCAAGTGGTGAAGTACTACCCTTGACCTATGATGGTCAAGATTTCAAATTGTATCAAGTCGCAAATTGAAAATAGCTAACCCCTGTATTGTATGATAGTTACATTTAGTTCTAGTTTCTATTTTCCTTAGTTTAGTTTCCCTCATTTTGTTTTTCCTTTCCTGTTGCCTTCCTTGCTTTAGTTTTGTTGTGAGCCATCTTTTCATTTAACTTTACGAAATTAGAGATTTGGATTCCTTGCTTAGATATGATCATATCCAAGTCCCCAGACAGAGCCAGTTGTTGCCCCACTTTTGTTCTTCACCTTTTAAAACAAAAGTGAATACCTTGTGTTTAGATTGAGTCATGAGTTTTGGGATAATAAATTTGATTCTAAGTCTAGAATCCCCCTAGGATAGGTGGTCTTTCTCAAATATTTCCTTCATGACTCTTTATGCTTTTAAGCCAGGTTGGTTTTTAATCACATCCTAGGAATGGGTAAGTTATAGTTCCTAATTCGATAAAGACTTTTATTCTTTTAGTTCTATTGATGGTATTCATATGGATGAGAAGTTCCAAGTTGACATTTTTCCTCTTTGTCGGGAAACTAAAAATCACCTTCTCCTCGGCAGGTTCCCACACATGAAGGTAATTTCTCGCGGGAAGTGAACATAGGAATCATCAAGTGCACAAACAAGGCCATAGATCAAGATTCTCAGGTTAAGAATGAGGTGGGTCCAGAAAAGTAACTTGGCAAAGAAGCTATAATAAACTTCTCCACTGGCGGAGTTTCTCTTATGACGGTTGTTTTCCAAATGGCAGTCAAAAGTGTATTAGAGATTCCTAAGAGTCAAGCATTGAGGTTTTGAGGAGATAATATTGAGTCCTTGCACTAGATGAAACAATTTCAAAATGAGAGAAAGTGAGTAAGAGACTTTTCTTGGAGAATCATTTTTCAGCTTCTCCTTTGTCAGAAAATCACCTGAGAGGATCAGTTTTTGAGAAGTGATAACTTGTGAAGGAATGGGTATGAGAAACCATAGGTTCCAAATAATCAGGTATGATGAAGGTAACATGCTTTGATATCCAAAATAAATTGCTAAGGAAACATGTCAGTTGTGGATTTTTAGGAAATCGCTTCCCAGCTTCTCCACAGTCGGGTTTCTACCTTTGAAGTGAGTTTTCCGACAAAGGTCCAAATTGGAGAAGCAGAAAAGTAAAAATCCATTGTGTTAGTAAAGTTACCATTACAGCTACCTCGAACGGGTAAAAGTAATTTCCTAAGATTGTTAATAAGACACATTTAATTCAAATATTACCGTTAAAACTCTAATGGGTGTTTTTAAAAATCTCTCACTCATGTGGCGCGAGATCTAGGAAATAATGGTAAAGAAGAAGGTTGTTTATAAAAGACTCAGTTAATCAATTGAGAATTACCTTTTCTCACTTTTTCTCTCATATACCTTTTATTCCTCACAATTTCACGAACCATCCGCCGGCGTACTCCCAAGCTTCTTAACAGTGAATCGAAAGCAAAATCAGAAGCTATGGCCACCAAATTCTTGGGTTTTGATGGGTTGAACAGGATTACATCTGAATGGCATAATCTAATGAATACATCCCTTAGATTCTACAATCTAAACAACCTACACAAAAGATTGAGCAAGGAAAATCTCCACCCTATGACACAGAAGCTCAAAGGTAGTGGTTTGGTCGAAGCCGCTGGATTTCCTGTACTTGTAGTACAAGCTCCCGAACTAATCTAGGAATGTATAACTAGATTCAACTTAGATAGAAAATAGATTTTTCTACCAGATGACATAGTACTCATCTCCATCGACAGAGAGTCCATGTAGAATAGTCTCAGTATCTCAGAGCGAGCATAATTTTCAAACATGAACTTCTCGGTCGCAATATTAGAATATACTAAGAAGAAGATGAGGTGGAGGAAAGAGATAATGAACTCATGGTTTTGAAAGACCAGAAGCATAAAGGGAAAAGTGCCAAAGACACTTTTTGGGATGGATCTAAAGGTAGAGATCGTAGACATCCTAGTGCTCCTCCATAGGATAATAGGTGAAAGTGACACATTGAATTTCATAGAGCACTACTTCTTCTTGGTCTAGGCAATATGTGCTGAGCATTATTATATAGACTGGGCTCAAGTGGTAAGTGAAAATCTATCTAATGCCTTGAATCTATCCAAGTACCAGAACAAATTTTATATGTCTTCCTATTTGATCTATATTTTAGCTGCATTGCAAGTATGGCTGGGACTCCCTAGGTTAGAAGAATTTGAAGATGATGTGAAAATTAATGAGTTCTTCCTTCATTTGAAGTTACAAAGTATCGATGCCAAGTTCATTAAAGTTAATGACTCATTTACAATGAGGTTGTGCATAGAGTTGCAAGGATACTCAGAACGGAGATTCTCACCAGAGGCCATGGAATTCATCACCCAATTTGGGAGTTTCTTCATTCAATTTGCTAGTTTCTCATCCCTTCATCTTGTAGGTTTTGATGATTTTCCCATGAAGCTGCCAAGGTACCCTGATGATATGATTGTGCTCGTAGAGGTGATCTGATAGATGTTGCAAGTGAACCTGATTAGTGCGGGAATTAAGAAGAAAGGATACGAATTCCCTATCACCATTGGAGCATATAGCTGTGCATCAAGATCAAATGCTAAGAACATGATGAAGATGCTCAAATGTAGATATAAGCCAGAAATGTATGAAGTATTGAGGCCACAATTTGATCCAGTGAGTTATGCCAAAAATCATGTACAGATTGGCACTATGGTCAGGCATATCCCCAAAATTGAAGATTATTGGGTGAATTGTAAGGATGAGCTAGAGAGTCAAGAGAGGTTCTACTCTAGGTTGACTATTGAACAAATCAAGTTATTCAATGTCAACATTAATTTTGAGGGCATTGTTGATGACAAAGAACATATGTACAGTGATACATACAGAGACCGGATCAAACCTTACCCTGTGATCTCGATGCCAATCCAAGGTCAAGCTATAGATGATTTTGAAATCTTAATGGCCAAAATCATTAAGAGAACTGATGAGTGGGTCTATGGATGATGGGAAGGAGAAAGAGATTTAGGAAGCCCTCTCCTCAACAAGCTCCTACAATCAAGCTAATGAGTGCTCCTACATCCTCCTCTTTGCCAACATCGTCTATAGCCAAAGGACCAACTCAACCAATAGGTGGAGATGATCAACCACCTGAAAAAGAGATCCCACTTGAGAAAACTTGCAGAGAAGGTTCATCTCTATTCATCAGTTCAAATGAAGAAGCCGAGGTTGAGAAATTTGACAAGTCGATGGAAGAACCGTTTGGGGCCACGGAACCAGAGAAATAAGCACAAGGAGGAACTGTTGAGATACAAGGTGACACTCTTAGTTGGGGGGCCCCTCCCATTGTCGAAGTTGGTGATGACAGTAGTAGTTCAAAATCTGAGTCGGATGAAGAAGCAGGAGAGCACTTGGGATCGTGTCAAAAAGAAAAAGAAGTCGCGACCTCTGCATAGGTTAATCCTTTCGCTTCCAAGCCTAAATCTTCTCCACCTGTCATCAGGAAATTATTCATAGAAGATTTAATTTCTATGAAAAAAGTCACAAGTGTGGAATCATGGCTCAAGAATACTCTGGAGTAGAAGAGAAAAAGGGTTGAGCAAGGCGCTCCCAGTGGTGAGATGTTCTCACAAGCAATGTAGTCTGGCTCAGCTGTAAGAAAGGCTAAGAAGACTAGGACTCTAACCACTCTTGGTCAAGATCCAAACATAGGACACCTAACTATGGAAATAGCCAAGCCACTGAAGGATGACAAAATTGAAGACCTTACTGCTTCAGACTTTGCACTCCAGTCCTTAGACATGGGGCTCACCTGCCATGATACAAAAGTAGACTTGTGGAAGTCTAGTAATGTCTTGATTGAGGAAGAGCTTGAAGAACTCAAAGTCACTAAGACTTTTCTCAAGGTGGAGATTAAAGAAATGACTAACTTCATCAAGCAATTGGTCGCACCTGTAGCAAGCTTGCCCAGTTCTTTGGCAATATTTGATCCTGTTGTGGCTGAGAATCAGAATCAGGCCATAATTGCCAAATTACAAGAGGATAGGCATTTCAAACAAATTGGCAGGAGGTGGATCGAACGACTTAAGTCTGAAGGTCTGGTAGCCATCGAGTAGCTTGAAAATGTCCTTTTGAAGTTAGAAGTAGAGCAAGATTCTCTCAAAGAACATATGCAGACACTCACTACAGAAAGGTTGAAATGTGAAGAGTGCATGGTGCTACTGCATTGGTTAGTCACAATGAAGACTAAGGATGCAATCAAGGCTAAAATATTGCAGAAAGGAGATGAACCCTTGATCGAATGGCTCTAGGGGGTAGAATTCAAAATGGAGATGATAATCAAGGAAAAGACATAAATGAAAGTGACTGATGAAGAAGTCACCAAAGAGAAAAGTAAAATCTTTGTATATCTGATAGGTCTTCACTCCGAGTCTCAAACTAGCGGAGATGGAAAGATCCCGATTGGTATAACCAATATGCATAAGTCATTCTTTGACTACTTGGACCAGCTTGCAGAGTTATCTGGATCTCATCTTGATAGAATACCCGATCTTCAGCAACTCGGTGGATGTATATACAAAGCCATGGAGAAGACGCAACCTCAAAAAGATGCTGTAAAATGCATAGCGAAAGATCATGCCCATTGGCTCATAAGATTTTAGAACATTTACATTCCTGATTCTGAAAGGATGATTCTGATTCTTGCAGCCGCTAAAGCTCATAAGGCTAAGTTGGAGAAGGGGAAGAAATCGAAAAAGAACAAGTAGTTTCCCCCTTTTTTTATTTTTGATATATATTGTATAGTTGGTAAATGGCCACTTGTCATTCACCAACCTTTGTAGAATATGAATTGATTCGACGGATTTTGTAACGACTTAATTCTTGAAGCCTATATGTAACACTTTGAAAATCAATGAAATGGTCGGCTAATTTTTGGTGTGAAATACATCTTGTTGTAGAGTCAATCTGGAATGTGTTTTGTGCCATTTATGTACTATTCCATGCTTTTGTAAGCTTGAATGTTTTTTTTCCTTAAGTTGGATTGAAATAAGAAAATAGACGGAGTTCTGTTTCTACTCTTTAGTGCAACTAATCTATAGTGATCAGAGCATTACTTGGAGGTTGGGAAAATACTCATATGTGCTATTTTAGATTAGATTCATCTATGTTGTTTCACTAAATTTTCATTTATTCAAGTAGGATTCATTGTTGCATTCCCACTGGCATGAATTCATTAGTATTGTGAAATCACGAAGTTGGTTAGAGTTTAGGATCAAAATCATTGCTTGGATTAGTTCCTCGCCGAGGGCTAGTTTGGTTACCTCTTCTGTTCTCTGGTCAAGAACATACCCTATTAGGATTTAGAGAAAACAAAATTCATTGCATATCTTTTACATGAGGGAGCTATACCTATTAAAATTTAGAGGAAAGTTAGTCGAATAAGATAATAACTTTCCAACTATTTGTATTCACATTGTTTCTTAAGAGATTTTGGGCAAACAAAGAGTTAAATCCAAAAAGAACAATCTGTTTATCAACACCAAGCGCCACAGGAAATTTGAACTTTTCTTTCCACCATGAAAATGAATGTGATCTAGCTCGTTGCAGCTGCTACTTGAAGTACGCTCCTATTCAGAAAAGGGTGTTGATTCTTTGTGTTTTCCTCCCATATAAATGACATAGTTAATAATGAAATCCTTAACATTCTTGTACTCATACCCAAAGGTTTAACAAATATGTGAGGCTTTAAAGGAAAACAAGGGCATAAAAAAGGAAAAAAAATTTGAGTAAAAATAAGCCATATCACAAGCCATTGTTCAATTTTCTCAAAGTCATTGGAATTTTTTTGGACTTGCACAAGAGGAACCCTTAGAGCCTCATCTTTATCATGAGAAGAATGGGAAAAGCTTTTGTCTATGATAGGATTGATTTTAGTAGTATGCATGTTGATCTCATCAAGATTTGTAGGAAAGGAGGGCTTAGGATCAAAGGAACCCATAAGTCTATGTCATATTCTAATTGGAATGATATAGGTTGGAATCAAAGTGGTAATAATCATACATAAAGGAATGGAAGGAAAGAGGAATGCAATGCAATTGGAAAGAAATATGCAATCTAATAAAATTTAACTATCAAATTTAAGCATGTAATGTAAATAATGAAGATATGAAACTATAGATCTAAATTCATACAATGTAGCAAAGATGTAATGTAAATAGTAACTATCTCAATGAATAAAAAGTGTATCTAAAAATGTAATTACAAAGAAAGATATGATCTAACACCAAAATCAAAATGCAAATCATATAATGAAACAAATACTACAATTTATGTAAAGAAGATCACACAAAGAAGATCTAAATACCAAAATGTACAATATAAAATGGTGACAAATGCTAGGATATAGATCACTCACCAAATTATATGTGGGGGTTGTACATTAGCAATATAAATCTCACCCTTAGACAAATATGACTAGCATAACCCAAAAATGATGAAGGGGTGGTAATGCAATATCTAGGTAAAAGGAGGATCTGGGTCATCCTTATTGAATAAAGTGTGATTATGTGATAAGGAAATGAAAACTAATAAGGTATGATATCAAATCTTATGTATAAAAGTAAGTGCAAGGGAAATAATAGAAAGAATGGACCCACCTTAAAGAAAGTAGAAGCAAATGAACCTTTAAATATGATTTTAACTGTTGCGAAGATGTCAAAATTAGGTAAAACTTCAGATTTGGGCTTCTGATGCCTATTACTTCTTTCTATGAAAATGGAAGTCCTAGAGGATGAGGTAAACCTAGACACCCTAATCTAGGATGATGTTCCAAAACTTTAACCTAGTCTTTGTAACTCCAAATCAGATGAAATTTTTAGAGGGCCTACAACTATGACTGATATTCTTGAATTTGGATCTTCAATTTCTATAACTGCTCATGCATTAAAAAAGAAGGGGAAAATGTTGTGGAAAGGGTTTTCCTTGGTCAAACCCTTATTTAGGATTTAAACTTGAAATGAAATTGAAATTGCATAAGGAAAGTAATGTAAACAAGATAAATGTAAGTATTCACCTTGCATAAGAAACCTTTGTGAATGGATGTTAGGATCTGATAGATTGATGAAGATGCTTGTATGTGTAGATCTTGAAATGAATGTATAATCAAGGATGTCTTAAAAAATGAATAGATCTATGATCACCAATCCTAGATCAAGAATGTTGATATGCTTGATAGCCTCAATAAAGAAGGAGAGGAAAGATGAGTAGATGTGTGGATCTTCTTTCTTTCTTGAGAATTACTCTACTTGTCTACCATGAGAGAGAAACTTGCATCAATGAGAGAATATTTCATTTTATCGAATGGACCTTGAAGAAATGGAGACTTGGAGATCTTGAATTGGATGCTTGCCTTCAAATCTTGAATCTGTCACTTCAGTTGTACAACTTGAAATCTTTCTTGCACTTGAAAGATATCTTTCTCATGTATATTATGGATATAAAAATGAGAGGATTTGATGTCATTTTATACTCATTTTGGGATTCAATATTGTGAGGGTCAACATCAATTAAAGATTTGGGAAGAAAACTCCTACATCGGGCTTGGAGCCCACTTAAGCACAAAGCTCTAGGACAAGGCCAACCTGGACGACCTAGCAGACCTTGTCCAGGAAATATTTTCTCAAAGATTTCCTAGGTCTAGGGGAGTGTGATAGATTACAAAGGAAGAAAATGAATGTTGCAAGAATCAAGTATAAAAGATATTCAAACCTTGAAATCACCAAAATGAGGTCTAATAGGTCTTAGATCCTCCAATTATGGGTGCTAACATTTCAAGATGGTACAATTTCTAATATTATCATTGATATCTAACTTGATTAGAGATGTATTATCTAGATGTTTGATTTATATTTTTGAAAGATGAAATAATATCCATGCGCTTTCAACATATTTGAGTATGATTACATTCTAGTGAATATAGTATCCGACAGAGTATCTATATCTTGGCCTGCATTGCTCTTCATTGTAACATTTTGGTTTGCAGTTCTAGTATGATGTTTAAGGATATATATGGAAGATATATCTTAGGTTTCAAGTGATAATTACCTTTACAAGTGATTTGGTGAAGTTCTAAAATGTCCATATGTGGAGTGCCAAAGTATTTGTTTATGGAATACTTTGCATTCCTTTTCCTATGATGATATTGTGATTCAGTTCTCAAATTTTGTTTTTGAGAACATATGATCATATATAGAAAATATCAAGCATTGTGGAGGTAGGCATTATTATTTGAGTTTTTTTTGTTGGCTTTCTTTACCATCTCTCTCTTCTAGAGATGATTGGAGAATTTTTGGACTGTATGATATAATCTAGTGATAAAGAAAATATTTTTGAAGTAATTGGTTGGTGTGGTGATATGGTTTGATGCTTTACATGTTTTTTTCAACTTTTCAAAATATTAGAGATATTATTTTAGGCTAACAATATTTATACTACATATCTCATCTAATTTGGCTTACCTAATTGATAAAATTGATTGATGCAAAGGATATATATATTATATATATATATATATACACACACATATATATAGATATACATATATATATAGTACATATATACATATATATACATATATATATATACATATATATATATACATATATATACATATATACATATATACATATATACATATATACATATATACACTATATATATATATACATATATATATACATATAGATATATTAACATATATATATATATATATATATATATAATATAGATATATATATATAATATAGATATACATATATATATATAATATAA